>JAJTJO010000574.1:0-153532 GCA_024550625.1 Dendroctonus valens
TTCCAAATTTAAAATAAAATTCCTGGGTTCCAATCAAACACATTATTTATTATTTGGTGGTTTTGGGTTTAGAGAGAAGCATCATCTTAGAGAGAGGCATCAATTTGGGTTTAGAGAGAAGCACTCGACCATAGAACAGGTTCATAGAATAGTCAAGAAAATTAGTCAAGATTTTGAAGAGAAAAAATATTGTTCTGCAGTATTCATGGCTATATCGCAGACATTTGATAAGGTCTGTCATCCTGGATTCCTGTATAAGATAAAAAAGATGTTTCCTTTCGACTTATACGAATTAATCAAATCCTACATTAGCAAAAGACAAATTCTCGTAAAATCGCAAGATGAGTACACAGGAATATGTCCAGTAGAAGCGGGAGGCCTCAGTGTAGTGTTTTGGGGCCAATTCTATATCTCCTGTACTACACCTCAGATCTGCCAACAATGGAGCAAAATACCACAGCTACATTTGCGGATGACACTGGTATCATGACATCACATACAAACCCTATAATGGCTTCAGAACTACTACAAATAAATCTGACAAAAATTAAAATCAGGCTAAAGACATGGAGAATAAAGGCAAACGTGTCGAAGTCTGCGTATGTGACATTTACACTGCGAACTGGAACATGTTCTCCAGTAACTCTGAATGGCAAACAGGTTCCACAAACAGAGACCGTGAGATATCTTGGTAAGCACTTGGAACGCAGACTGACATGGAAAACACACATATGGACTAAAAGGAACCAACTCAACCTACAATATCAGAAAATGCACTGGGTGATAGGTAAAGGATCGAAACGCTTACTAGAAAATAAACTACTTATCTATAAAATAATAATTAAACCCATCTGGAATTCAACTGTGGGGTTCAGCATCCAACTCAAATATTGCAATTTTAGGACATTTAGTGTCAAATACAAAGACAGGATTAGTGCACACCCAAACCAATTGACAACTAACTTGATGCACAGCGAACCTGAAAGACTGAAGATAAAACCTCCAGATTGTAATGCATTCTGGTATGCAGACTAATTAACTTGCCCTGTACATAAATAATTAATTGAATTAAGGTCGAAAAGGTATATGCCACTGGGTGGACAGGTGTCCACCCAGTGGCATATGATATTCTCTAATGTAAAATATTGACATAACATTTACTTATTGTTTTGTAGACAGATTGTAAATATACTGTAATAATAATAATAATAATAATATACAAATCAATTGAATTTCGTGTCAAAATTGAAAGTAGCAACAGCTATGCCTACAAACTGATGATGGTGGAAAGACACCGAACGTTTTCGATATGAAATAATCAATAATAATTGACTAGAACCCAGGAATTTTATTTTAAATTGACTTAAATACAGTGCGGAAGGTATACACAATTTGGTCCAAAGCCAAGTCGCTGACGAAACCATTTACAAGACCGTTAACTTTTAATGCCTCAGTCTTCAGCAAGGAAATAATTCATCAATTTCACCGCAAACTTATTAACATTGGCGACAGCAAAACACACTCAGCTACGCGAGCCATCGAAATTTCAGCCTGTGGTATTCCAAAAACGTGAAGAGTAAAAAAATCTTTCCACATTTTGATAAGGAACCAAACGCTCTACATTAAATGGATGTTTCAGTAATGGTTGAATTTACTGCGCAATTAAACTGTTACAAACACTGCAAACGACATTTTTGGTTCGAATGCATATTTCGATGCTTAATCATGTTTTGTATCCGATGAAAATGTACAAACCTCACCTGCATGAAAACGTTTATCCGAATGCACTTTCAAGCAATCATATAAATTTGGAGTTAATCAAAATGTTTGCAGCACAAATTTACGGTTGTACCGTCTCTTTTTCATATGTTCATCCTGATGAATGTTTAATAATTCCATAATTTTAAACGATGAGACACAAAATGACAGTGGAAGTAGTGAACTTTGAATGATTGATCAAATGACCCTCAAAATTGATTCATTCGAACATGATTTAGCACGAACATGACATGTTCTTTCAGCATTTCTCCCACCTGAGACACGCTAAACTACACTAAGTTAGTGTAGTTAGTGACTAGTGACTCACTTAACACAAGAGACCTTCCAGTAGCAAACCTCTATAGTAATATGCCTAAAACTAACATACTGAAATGTGACCAAATACTTAAAATTAAACATCTATAAGCAATACATAATCTAGACTAGAAATGGTCGTTACATAAACTTTTTCGGCACCTTAATAGTACGTCCACTTGGCGAAATGCGGCACAGGGCCACCCGTCTATAGGTGTCCACGAACTTTATCGCACTCCTGAGAGATTCATCGACGTGTTGGGGATCATTTTCACAAATATTTCGGTTCATTGGTCACTGGTATAAAATTGAAAACCCTCCGCAGAACTTACAGGTTTATTCACATCACTTTCCAAAGGGTACATGTATGTGCTGCCTTTACGGCGACCTTCTCAGCTCCTCGCCATTAGGTCCATAACCATCCATCCGTTAGGACACTACTACCTTCCAAAAAACACTATCACGTAAGCCCATCTCCGTTCCTTGGACCATCCCACCCAACCAATTAGCGGGGAGGATGGGGAGCACCAGTTAGCCCTGAGTTTTTCAATCCATGTTCTTTCTACTTCCTGGCTTTTACATCTCCGTCAATTCCAGTATCTATGGGGGGGTGGCGGCAGGCGTGCTCGAGGTCAGACAAATCCTTGCTCTCACGACTTCCCGAAAATTCCAAAACTTCTCTGACCCAAAAAGCGGTCCATTTACTTTACTCCCCTTAATGCTACACCTTTCCATCTTATCCCTCTACACCATATCAATCTTTCCCTTAGTTCACTGTCCCGTTATGCAAAACCCCTTACAATTCCGAGGAGATGAGCGGTACCCGACTCATCCCCTCTATCCCGACCAACTACTCCAATCTCTCTCTCCCATGCCGTTTTTGGGGAATGTGGCCGACAGCCTTCCTGGGTCATTCCACTACCGCAATCCCGCCCGGACTTGTCAGCCGCTTAGCCGATCATTGCTGCTCGTAAGACTTATGCACGATCTCCCAGGGAATACCACACGGAGGTGGACTGACTTATTCCCCTTTCCAAAGGGTACAATCGCTGAACTGGCCTCAATAAAGATCCTCTAGCAGTATTTACCCGCACAAGTCGGATCTGTCCATCTTTTCCAGGAATCAGCTCGCTCACTCGTCCCAACGGCCACTGGACACGTTTGTCCATGTCAGTCCCCACAAGTACCACTTCTCCTAGGGAGATTTGCCTGCTAAGCTTCTTGGAACTCCAAGACTTCAACTGACCTAAGTATTCTGTTCTAAATCTCAGTCTCAAGTCGTCTCTGAGTTTCTATTTATAAAGAACACACAAGCTTTTACACAGCGATTGAGTCAACAATATCGCATTGATAAAACGTAATATTGATAAAAATAAATACGTCATTGATAAAACCTCATTTAGCTGAAAGATCCGGAAGCTTTAGACTTTACGTGACAGGATGCGAAAACGTTTTAGTTCAGACTACTTGGGCCAGTTGAAGCTATTTTGCGAGGGAAAAGTGACCCGCCAAGTTGACATTGGTGAGCTGGTACTCATCGGCAGCGACAATACGAAGCGTTTGTAATGGCCCATCGGACGAGTTGTAGAAGTTCTTCCAGGAAGGGATGTTCAGATTCGTTTAGCCAAAGTGGAGACTATCAAAGGATGCTTGCTTCGTCCACTACAACGATTATTTTCTAATGGAGTGTGGACGTTATCCTGAAAGACTTTCAGAGTTGGACGCTGTTAAGCCTCGTGTTCGAACTGAGACTGAAGTGGATTCGCCTATGACTTCGGCAGAATGCGAAAACCAACAGATGCAGCTTTCCCAGAAGAGTCGTGAACCTGATATTGAAGATATCGGTATTGAAGTCGAAAAAAACGACTCGGTGTGGACCTATTAGTAAGATTCCAAGTCGTTATTTAGAATAGAGTTTGTTCTATAGTTAGTTTGATGTACTTGCCATATCAGCTCTGGTTAGCATTTCAAACTTAATTTTTTTTCAGTTTTAAGAAACATTTTTGTCGGCAATGTTTCTTAGGTCATAGAATTCAGAGATGCGAGTATATACGACGGATGAATGGAGAGAGAAAAAAGAAAACCGGTAAGATTTTGACATTGTCAAAAACAAAAGTAAAGTTTTTATGTACAGACATCTCGGTGGTTTTTTTAACGAAGTCGTCCGCGGCCCTTTGAAACGGGTTGTTTCTTTTGGTGCACGACACAACAACACCCATGCTTTCTCCTCATTCTGCAAAAATAGCGGTCTTGTAAAATCTACCGCTGTGATCTGAAATGCAGCCGCATCCCGAACTCGGTTTAATGGAAGAGGAGGTCAATTGGTTACAAATGACTTACATTTTTGTCGTTTACATATGACACAATTTGAGATAGCCGATCTGATAGCCCGTCGCCCTCCAAGAATCCAATATTTTTCACGCGATATACCCATAAGTCCTTGTGTACCCACATGTAAAGATCTAACGTGTTGTTCAAAAATAAGCCGTATAACCAGATCAGGGTTTGCTGGCAAGACTATCGGCAAACGGAACCGCTTAGCATCCTTTCTATTGTTAATTCTAGAACGCAAACGAATGATCTCATGCTCCTCAATAAAAGGACTTATATTAGTTAAACGGGGATCATTTTCCCCATGAAAAATTTTCTTTTGCATAAGCTTTAAATATCGTTTCGTATATTTTCCTGACAGTACTTTAATTCACTCCAATATATTCCTGGGTTTCAGTCAATTTTATTGTTTAATATTTAAAATGTTACAAATACGTTTCGGTGTCTTTCTCCACCATCATCAGTTTGTCTAAAATATACATTTACAGTTATTATTAATTTATATAAAATTTTCCATCAAAATTCACACATTAAAATACAAATCACACACATATTAAAAAGTACATCAAGAACATTGGTTTTCAGGTGATGAGTCAGGACAAACATATCTGGGAAAAGACTGGAATCTATTGTTTAGAGATTTAAATTTAATTTTAACTTACGTGTATAGTTGTGTGTGTGTTTGTTACACCTTAACATTCAACTGGTCACTGACTTTTCCATGTTTTACTCGATATCAAGCGAGCGAAACAAAAAAAAACTGATTATCTTTCGCCCTTTCTTTGCATTCTAGGCATTGCTTGGCAATTCCTCAATATCAGGTGTATTCACTTCATTTACTTGGTCCATTCAGTTCATGCATGCGATCATTTAATTAGTGTATGATACACAGAGCTAAGATTGTCTGTGTCTGATCTGAAATTCATTGCATTTTGATGTTTTTTAATTTGTATCATTTCATGGATTCTTCTCTTGTTATAGTTGTCCTCATTGATCAATATTTGTGTTATCGAAATCAAAATCATGCAACTTTTGTTGTGCATGTTGTGCTAATGCTATTGCATTCTCGTTAACCTTTCTTAAGCTATACTTATGTTCGTATATTCTTTTCTTTAAATATTGCCCTGTTTGACCTATATATGTTTTGTCACTGTTCAAACAGTCAATCTTGTATATTACGTTAGGTGTGTCCAACTTATCGCTTCTAGGTTTAAATTTTGTAAAACACTCCCTTGCCAAGTTGTTATTAGTTTTTTCCGCTATAGTAATATTATGTGGTTTTAAAACATTTTTTATTTTTGTGTTGATTTCTGGTATGTGCGGTAATGATACATACTTGATTTCACCTTCTTTTTTCTTTTTTATATTATTTATGTTGTTCCATTTATTTGCATTGTAGACTTTATTAATTCTTTGTTTTATAATTGGTTCGAAGAAATCTTTGGGATAGTTGTTCATTATTAGTATCTTTTTTATTTTTTCAAGATTTTTTTGTCTGTATCTATAATGTGCTAATTTTATCGCTCTATCAGTAAGAGCTGATTCTACACTTTTTTTATATTTTGTAGGTGCATATGATTGGTAATTCAAGTATCTACCAGACCACACATCCTTTGTGTACCAGTTTGTTTTATTTCCCCATTATCGTCATATATAACCGTCATATCCAAAAAGTTTAATGATCTGTTTTTGTCTTCCTCAATGGTGAATTTAATGGTCTCATGGAATGCATTAAACTTATCTAGTGTGTATTGAACTTTTTGGTTCGGCAGGCACATTATGCAGTCATCATGAAATAAGGGAACATACATCATTACTCGAAAATGAATTTATTGGGGCGGTAGAGCTGTGCCTTAAGTCCACTTACTTCCGGTAAGAGGACAATTTCTGTTCACAAATATATATAGTAGCTATGGTGTCTCCCATAGCTGCAACAATTGCAAACCTTGTAATGAAAAGTCTGGAAGAAAAACTAATACTTGATTTAAACTTTAAGTGTGGATTTTTTAAAAGTACCCAAAAAGAATATCGAAAATATAGAATAAAATATACCGGCAACTATCAATCGATCAAACAATATCTAAATAGACCAAAAATATCCTGCATTAAGTCCTGAACCGTAAGTGCCTATTTAGCACTTCACAAAAATTATAAAAGTCCCCACGTTGGGCGCCAATTTGTTATGAATTTTGCTTCTAACTATAATTATTTTATCTCGGGCGTGAGTTAGAGCAAGAGCTATTACTTTGCGGCTCGTGAACAATATTTGGGACGCTCAATGGACAATACAAAATTACGCAGACTCAAATTCAACTGCACAACTGATGTATTTAAACAAGTTAACAATTTGACTGAGAGAAAGTAAATTACAAAATATATAAATTTCCTTAGAGTGTATCACTCGGATATTTTTGGAAGCACCCTTAATCTATGGATACCTTAACTTCAATCAAGCCTGGATGGTGAATGGGAAGGATCTTGAGGGGGACCGGCTGGAGTGATCACTTTAGTCAGTGGCCTCGCAGGTCTTCCAATGGGGATCGGTGGTGATCATAAATAAAAAATAAAAAATCTACAGTAAAGGGGTACCAAAATAAATAAGGAAATCACTCAGGTCCGACTGTGAATCGCAAAATGCATACCGAGGTCGAAAACAAATTAAGGGGTTTACGGCAAAATATTTGCAAGTAACAAAGGTCGAAGCAAAGGGATTTTTGGCTTCCCTTCAGGAAGACCTTTTTTCCTTAATGAATGCCCCTCGAATAAAAGCAAAACGGCCATTTCAAAACTATCTCCTGACGTTGTCGTGCGTATGGCTAGCTCGGGAATGTCCATGTTAGGGCACTGCCCAGGTAATGGACGACTTAGCACGCCTATTTAGATCATGGGCAAAGAGCAACCGTTATTTTATTATTATAGTATTATAAGTATAATATATATTATTATTTATATATTATATATATTGTGCGGGCTATGCAACCTTTGTACACCCAAAATAATTTGTAGTCGGTTGTTAAAACGCGCGTACTGGATTGCCTTTGGAAAGTGGACTGTATGTTGATTGAAACTCTGGTAAGCTGCTTTAATTGTGTATTTCACGAGCGTTTCCACTACAAAGTAATTCAGAACCCCTTGACGATTTGAAAGAGAGAGCCAGAATGGCACGACCTCAAGACGAGGCGTTCTCGGGGATGACAGTAATTGAAAAGGGCGCCATCTAGGCGAATAGATTCGTCTCAGATGGACAGAATAAATAGGTATCGCTAATATAAATAGCAATGGTAATTAAATGGTAATACTAAAGTAATAAGCGCAAACATGCCCCCGGCCTTGAAAACATAGGATTTCAAAACACAAGCTTGAACATACAGAAATAAACATAAAGAAATAAAGATATACAGGTACATATAAGAAATATGATTTTACACATATAAGCTAACATCTAATACACCTCAAAACAGAGTTCACTGAGTTTGTTCACTGTTCACTGACTGCGAATCAACTGGAACTGGCAGTGGACAAAGCTTCGAATCGCTGCCAGGATGAATAGCGACAATTCTACCTAACTACCAATGAAGGGGAGGTTGATTGTCGTCCTTGAGCAAAACAAGGGTCCCTGGTTTCAAATCGGAATGGTGCAAGCGCCACTTGGTGCGTTGCTGTAACTCGGATATGTACTCTTTGCTCCATCGTCTCCATATGCGTTGATGAAATTGTTGAACGCGTTGGAATCTTGACAATCGAGGTTCCGCAATGTGCGTTACATCCGGATCTGGTAGCGACGTAAGAGGCCTCCCAATCAGAAAGTGAGCTGGAGTTAAGGGTTGGAGGTCGTTTGGATCAGAAGAGAGTGGGGAGAGTGGTCGGGAATTCAATGTAGCCTCCTCTTGAATTAGCAAGGTGCAAAACTCTTCATATGTGACCATTGAGGTACCCCACACGCGCCTCAAATGGTGCTTAGAAGACTTAATTCCGGCTTCCCATAGCCCATCAAAGTGGGGACTATGAGCAGGAATAAAATGCCAACTAGTTCCATCGTTAGCGACTGTTTCGCTAAATTTGGAACCATGATCAATTATAAATTTAGACAGCTCTATTAGCTCCGACTTCGCGACAACAAAATTTGTGCCGTTATCTGAATATACTTGTGCAGGTTTACCGCGGCGAGAAACAAATCGACGAAAGGCGAGGAGAAAGGTCTCCATGGATATATCAGTTACCAACTCAAGGTAAACCGCTTTTGTCGAAAAGCCCACGAATAAGCACAAGTACGCCTTAGAGGTCTTGGCACCGCGCCCTTTTTGGTTCTTTACAAAAAAAGGCCCGGAGTAATCAACTCCGGTTTTGTAAAATGGAGGAGAAGGAGTAACGCGAGGCAATGGCAGGTTTTCCATGAGGGGTTTGGTGAATCTTGGAGAAAGTCGAACACAACGAACGCATGAACGAACAATCTTTCTGGAGAGGTTTCTAGCAGATGTTATCCAAAATTGCTCTCTTAGAGACGCTAAAAGCAGCTGAGGACCAGCATGAAGTAGTCGAATGTGGGCATCGAGAGCAATGAGTGAAGACAAATGATCTTTACCAGACAGAATGATGGGGTGCTTCTTCTCATAGGAAAAATTGGATTGGAGTAGCCGACCGCCAACTCTAATAATACCATCTGCGCCGATGAAAGAATTAAGACTTAGAAGTGCCGAAGAAACTTTTACAGAAGCCTTCCCTTTCAACCGGGCAAACTCTTCGGGAAAATATTTATGTTGAGACATTTTAACTAGACACATAAGAGCATTGTGTAGATTTGAGGGAGTTAAACCTCCAAGACAACGCCTTTCCTTGGGAGTCAAACAATTGTGCCGAAAGCGCAAGCACCAGGCTACAACTCGCTTTAAATGTTTCAGGCTTGAAAAATTTGAGGTTGGGAAACACGGGATGACAGACGCAGAAAGGCAAGTTACTTCTTTTTTCAGTTCTGGAAGGCTCAAGTCAGAAACTGACGAACAGGGCCATGAAGATTCTTCGTCTACCAGAAAAGAGGGGCCGTGCCACCAAAGTGCGGAGTCCTTGAGACAATGAGGAGAAACTCCCCTTGACAAAAGGTCGGCTGGATTCATTTTGGTGGGCCCGTGTTTCCAAGTGGCATGGGACGTAAGTTGTTGGATTTCTGCCACTCGATTGCTAACGAACGTTTTAACAAGATTCGGGCTAGTTTTCAGCCATCCAAGAATTATGGTCGAATCTGACCACAGAAAGACATCGGAGATTCTTAATTTGAGAGATTTCTCTACTTGACAGGAAAGCTTAGCGAGAAGAATTGCTCCGCAAAGCTCGAGCTTGGGAAGGGTAATAGGTTTAAGAGGGGCAACCTTGGCCTTTGCGCACAACAAATGAGCATGAGACAAATTCTGCTGATCGACGCTACGAAGATAAATACAGGCTCCATAGCCTTGAAGGGATGCATCGGAAAAACCATGCAACTGAATACCTTTAGGTTCATTGCAAAGCACATGACGAGGAATCTGTAGCTCATTAAGGTCAACCAACTCTTTGCGATACGATTTCCAACTGCGTTGCATCTTAAGAGGAATAGGATCGTCCCAAGACAGCTTTTCCATCCAGAGTTGCTGAAGCATCATTTTGGCACCCAAGGTGCACGGGCTTAACAACCCTAAAGGGTCAAAGATTTGCGAAATTTCGGATAGAATAGATGTTTTCGTATACGTATTTACCCAAGACTTTGAAATAAAGTACATTAAATAGTCGGACTGGAAAGACCAAATCAAACCTAAGGTACTGGTACGCTCATTCACTCCAAACTGCCGTACACTCGGATGAATATCGAAAACAGGGGTATCCTTTAAAACCCTGGAGTCATTTGAAACCCACTTTCGCAGATTAAAACAACCATCTGCACTTCTGCGGGTATGTTGACTAAAGTGGTCTTCACACGCCCTTTCTTCCGAAGAAAGTGCTCTGCTCTCCGGATAACGTTCGAGCTCCCAGAACCTATTAAGCTGATCAGCCAGATCATTAAGGCGGCTTAGATGACACCGAACTTGGACATCAGATTGAAAACCAATGGAGCCTGAAACTACCCAGCCGAAACGTGTTTTTTGGAGAATTGGAAGATTTGGACCCAAACGAATTTGTCCAATGCACAAAATGTTGAAGAAAGCCGAAGCGCCTATTAGAAGGTCAATGTCACCGGGTTTATAGAAAGATGGGTCTGATAACTTCAAGTTTTCCGGAATCTTGAATTTATCTATATCTATCTGGATACCAGGAATACTGCCTGTAATTTCATCAAGAACAAGACAAGAGAGATGAACTTTAAAAGAAGATTGATGAGCATGCACTTCAACTGCACATTTAGCATTCGCCAGGGATGCGGCTTGTGCCAATCCAGAAATAGATATGTTGACTGACTCAACGGGCAAATTCAGCCTTTTACATATACTGAATTTAATGAAATTTGTTTTCGATCCTGAATCCAGAAGTATTCTGATTGTATGAGGTTTTCCAAAAGAGTCAATGATCTGCGCAGACGCGGTAGGTAATAGAACTTGAGCCGTATTCGAAGAAAATGCAGAAATAGTTGAGGAGCGCTCCGGTTCCTCTACGGATGCGGAAACAGGAAAAGTTTGAGCTGTTGATTGAATTGAATTCAGGTGTTAGCTGGTGTGATGTTTTGATTTGCAAACACGACAAGTAAATTTAGAACGACACTGAGTTACAAAATGTCCCTTAGATAAGCAATTGAGACAAACCTTTAAAGCCTTTGCTTTGGCTAATCTCTCTTGAGGAGTTAGTTGGTGGAACCGGTCACATTTTGATAAATAATGCGGCTGTTTGCATAAAGGACACACATGATTGCTAGAAACAAAAGCTTTTGAATGCGTTCTAGGTTTTTCGTTAGCCGGTTTCGATTGTTTGCACTTCAAAGATTCTAATAGATTCGCTATATTTTTAATAAACCCTTTAAATTGATCGAGATTTTGCAACTGCGATTCTAAATTATTTTTGAAGGTTTCCAATTCGCGGGCAGCAGTAGGGTCCAGTTTCTTTGAAACTACGTGAATTAAAAAGGCATCCAGAAGCTCAGCTTCTGTAGCTAATGATTTTAGTGCTGAAACGTGCTTAAAAAGTGAATCGTTCATTTTCCTTAATTTTGTAGCTGAATCCCTTGATGAGGTTTCAATTTCAAATATTGACTTAAGGTGATTGTGTACAAGCATTCTGGGGTTGTTGTACCTTTCGCATATAGAATTGAACGCTACAATATAATTATCGCTAGTAAATTCTAAAGATTTGATTATTTCCGCCGCTTCGTCGAAAAGAGATGCCTTGAGGTAGTGCAGCTTTTGAATATTATTTATTTCGGCGTTTTCATGGATTAAATTACTGAATATTTCTCTGAACTCGATCCAATTATCAAGATCACCATGAAACTTTGGTAAATTGATGGTAGGCAATTTTATGAAAGAGTTAGCACTTGAATGTCCCGAAAAGCCGTTTGAGCTCGTTATTGGCGAATTTGTTGGATCTTGATTTGGATTAATAGCTGTAAGCATGCTTAGTAAAACCTCTGCTTGTGCAATGGCTTCAAATTTTATTTACTTCAATATTTATTTACTGACTTTCAAAAATCTCTAACTGCTCATTGTGTTGATCTGAATTTGTGCTAAGCTCGAGTATTGATACAATTGATACTATTGGAAATTTGAAAAGTTTTACTTTGGAGACAAAACATGACAATTCGAACTATAAATGTGATAATGTCGACAGTCGAGACACAAATAATACAGTTAGGTCAAAATTTAAACAAATGATCATATTTATCTGTAATATTCTTAAAAGTTTGCCACTGGAGAATGGTATACCTTCGAATTTTGTACAAGAAATCGAATTCATTTCTGAACAACTCAAACTGATGACAGTTTCTAAAGACCGATATAGATATTCGAGTAAAACATTAGTTTTATGTTCAATTTGATATACAATCAGCCCGCATGCATACAAATATTTAAGAAATCATGTACCTATAATTTTACCCCATCTTGAAACATTGAAAAGAGTTTGTAACAACTTTTTAACTGATCCCCATATCGATGAAAAGTAAGCTTTCTTAACATACGCAGAAGCTATTTTTAAATATTTGAATAATGAAGATAAACATGTTAATCTGCTCATGGATGAAATTCACGTTGAGCCATATTTAAATTATAAAAGTGGTAATATTGCAGGAGCAGCAGTAAATAACAGTTCGTTAGCCACAACTGCTTATACACTTATGATTACCAGGATTTGCTCAAATTTTAAAGAAGTGGTTCATATTGCATCCGTTTGTAAAATAAATCACGAATTGCTTTTCGGTTTTGTCACAAAAATATTAAAACGATTAGAGGAAATTGGGTATAAATTTCTTCCAAAAAAATTCCCCGGGTTTCAGTCAATTTTATTATTTATTATTTAAAATGTCACAAATACAATTCGGTGTATTTCTCCACCATCATCAGTTTGTCTAAAATATACATTTACAGTTATCATCAATTTAAATAAAAATGTATCATCAAAATTCACATATTAAAATACAAATCACACACATATTAAAAAGTAGATTAAGAACAATGGTTTTCAGGTGATGAGTCAGGACTAACATGTCTGGGAAAAGAATAGAATCTATTGTTTAGAGATTTAAATTTAACTTACGGGTATAGTTGTTTCTACCTTCACATTTGACTGGCTATTGAATTCCATATTTTATTCGATATCGAGCGAGAGAACAAAAAAAACCTGTTTATATTTCGCTTTTTCTTTGCATTCTAGGAATTGCTCTGCAATTCTTCAATGTGCAATGAATTTTAGATCAGACACAGACAATCTTAGCTCTGTGTATCACACACTAATTAAATGAGCGCATGCATACACTGATTGGACCAAGTAAATGATATATAAACACCTGACATTGAAGAATTGCAGAGCAATTCCTAGAATGCAAAGAAAAAGCGAAATATAAACAGGATTTTTTTTGCTCTCTCGCTCGATATCGAATAAAATATGGAATTCAATAGCCAGTCAAATGTGAAGTTAGATACAACTATACACGTAAGTTAAATTTAAATCTCTAAACAATAGATTCTAGTCTTTTCCCAGATATGTTGGTCCTGACTCATCACCTGAAAACCATTGTTCTTAATGTACTTTTTAATATGTGTGTGATTTGTATTTTAATATGTGAATTTTGGTGAAAATTTTTTATTTAAATTGATGATAACTGTAAATGTATATTTTTGACAAACTGATGATGGTGGAGAAAGACACCGAAACGTATTTGTGACATTTTACATAATAAACAATAAAATTGCCTGAAACCCAGGAATTTTTTTGGAATAAATTGAAGTACAGTCAGGAAAATATACACAACAATAATTGGGTATAAAGTATTTTGTGTAATTAGTGACAATAACTCAATTAATGGTAAAGCGATGGCCAATTTTTCTTCCAAAAAAGAGCTTAGCATTGTCTATCAACATCCCTCAGATCCAAAAAGACCCTTAATTTATTTATTGGTTTCTGTACATTTACTAAAGTGCATTTTGACAACTCGCTCAATTCAAAACCAAATCAAGCATTCACTTACCCTGATTTTCTTACTGGAAAAGAGAAATCTGCTTGGTTTCCAGCAGTAAAAGAATTACATGAGTTGGAATCTCATAAATTTCTTAAATTTGGCTACAGTTTAAACTTAAAAGCTTTATATCCATCAAGGTTGGAAAGGCAAAATGTTAAACTGGCATTGAAAATTTTCAATTCTCTTCTCATAGAGGGTTTATAAAGTGTTGGTAAGGACATACCTTATTCACAAGATATGGCAGACTTTTAAAGATTATAATTAATTGGTGGAACATAGTCAATGTAAAAACACTACTAAAGGGAATGAATTTAAGTGAGATTTTCCAGGAGCCAATACGAAATTCCGAATTAAGTGACCCAAAATTGGATTTTTTGAAAGAAATGCTATCATGGCTAGGTACTTGAAAATCAGATAAATTTTGTAACAAGTTAACAAGGCAGGCTCATACCGCTTTAAGTCACACTATTTATGGGGTGCCAGAAATGATCAAATATTGCTTTGACGACCTTAATTTAAATTATATTCTTTTGGGAAAATTACAGACTGATCCTTTAGAACATAGATTTGGCAAATACAGGCAATTAGCTGGCGGTCATTATCCCATTTCCATTCGACAACTCTATGAATCCGAAAAAAGACTAAGAATTCAATCCTTGTTAACACTACAATCTCAACATTTTGGAAATTTGAACATTCACAAGTTTTATGAGCCGACTGATTATAATAATTGAGAGGAAAATTCGATCGAGATTGCCGACATATTGAAAAACTTTTTCATTGAGGATACTTTGTTTCATATATTTTCCTGACTGTACTTTAATGCATTCCAATGTATTCCTGGGTTTCAGTCAATTTTATTGTTTATTATTTAAAATGTTACAAATACGTTTCGGTGTCTTTCTCCACCATCATCAGTTTGTCTAAAATATACATTTTACATTTATTATCAATTTAATTAAACAAAAAAAACTTTCACAAAATTAACCTATTAAAATTCAAATCACACACATATTAAAATGTACAATTTGGGACCTTGGTTCTCAGGTGATGAGTCGGGATAAACATGTTCGGGAAAAAACTAGAATCTATTGTTTAGAGATCTAAATTTGACTTACGTACATAGTTGCTACCAACTTCACATTTGACTGGTCACTGAATTTTCCATATTTTATTCGATATCAAGCGAGCGAAACAAAAAAACTGTTTATCTTTCGTGATTTCTTTGCATTCTAGGAATTGCTTGGCAATTTTTCAATATCAGATGTTTACATTTCATTTACCTGGTCCAATCAGTTCATACATGCGATCATCTAATTAGCGTATGATACACAGAGCTAAGATTGTCTGTATCTGATCTGAAATTTATTGCATTCTGATGTTTCTTAATTTGTATCATTTCATGGATTCTTCTCTTATTATAGTTGTCCTCATTGATCGATATTTGTGTGTTATCGAAATCAAAATCATGCAACTTTTGTTGTGCATGTTGTGCTAATGCTGTTGCATTTTCGCTAACCTTTCTTAAGATACACTTATGTTCGTATATTCTTTTCTTTAAATATTGTCCTGTTTGTCCTATATATGTGTTGTCACAGTCCAAACAGTCAATCTTGTATATTACGTTAGGTGTGTCCAACTTATCGCTTCTAGGCTTAAATTTTGTGAAACATTCCCTTACCAAGTTGTTTTTAGTTCTTTCCGCCACAGTAATATTATGTGGCTTCAGAATACTCTTTATTTTTGTGTTTATCTCCGGCATGTACGGTAATGATACATACCTGACTTCACCTTCTTTTATCTTATTTACACCATTCATGCTGTTCAATTTATTTGAATTGTAGATTTTATTAATTCTTTGTTTTATTATTGGTTCAAAGAAAGCTTTGGGATAGTTGTTCATTATTAGTACCCTTTTTATTTTTTTCAAGATTTTGTAATCTATATCTACAATGTGCCAATTTAATCGCTCTATCAGTAAGAGCTGTTACAACACTTTTTTATATTGTATAGGTGCATATGATTGGTAATTCAAGTATCTACCAGACCACACATCCTTTGTGTACCAGTTTGTTTTTATTTCCCCATTACCGTCATATATAACAGTCATATCCAAAAAGTTTATTGATTTGTTTTTGTCTTCCTCAATGGTGAATTTAATGGTCTCATGGAATGCATTAAATTTATCTAATGTCTATTGAACTTTTTGGTTTGGCAGGCACATTATGCAGTCATCCTCGTATCTTTTAAAGAATCCACACTCAAAATTCAATTCCGGTATTAGTTTTTATTCCAGACCTTCCATCACGAGGTTTGCAATTGTTGCAGCTATGAGAGGCCCCATAGCTACTCCATATATTTGTGAATAGAAATATAACGTAATATACAAGATTGACTGTTTGAACTGTGACAACACATACATAGGTCAAACAGGACAATATTTAAAAAAAAGACTATACGAACATAAATATAGCTTAAGAAAGGTTAACGAAAATGGAACAGCATTAGCACAACATGCACAACAAAAGTTACATAGTTTTAAATTCGATAACACAAAAATATTAATCAATGAAAACAACTATTATAAGAGAAAAATCCATGAAATGATACAGATTAAAAAACATCAGAATGCAATGAATTTTAGATCAGACACAGACAATCTTAGCTCTGTGTATCATACACTAATTGAATGATCGCATTCATGAACTGATTGGACCAGGTAAGTGAAATATAAATACCTGATATTGAGGAATTGCAGAGCAATTCCAAGAATGCAAAGAAAAGGCGAAGTATAAACAATTTTACTTACAATTATCTAAATATCTGTCATCTGTGCTGAGTAATATATTGGGAAAGTCGCAATATTACGTTAGGGACTCATGGAGTTTCTGTGAATTTATAAGAAAGCAGAAAATACCTGAGAACCATCGCATAATATCACTTGATGTGGTATCTTTATACACAAACAACCCGGTAGATTGCTCAATCAACAAAGATGAACAAGCCGTATTAGGTGACTGCAGTACTGTTTGTGGAATTAATGCAAGTAGCATGGCAACAATTCTTAATTAAATTTAGCTTGTAACTCCATAGACAATTTGATTACATTTTGTAGTTGAATAACGAATAATTTTTCAAATACCCAAAAAATATTATTCGAAGTTGGTGTCATTTCTGTGGGGACATTTAGATGTATACATGTAGTTTGTATGTAGAAACAATAGCAAAAACATCATTGTCGCCGTATACTGAGATTCTAGCAAAACAGGATTCCTTTTAACATCAATGTTTTGAATTTGTAACTATCAGCGAATTTTTTTCATTAATAGTACGTAAATATATGTTAAGTATATGTAAAGTCGACAAGGTGGTGATTGATGGAACTGAAAAATTTGCTAATATCAATTATATAAATGTCACACAAAAAACATTTATTGTTCCTTAATAACAATAATACATAAGTAAAAACTACATAGACATAAATATTAAACATCAGATGTTTATTCTGAGAATGTTTATGACTATCCTTACTTGGCTATCCAGTAGGATAGTACCTGGTTTTTTGCCTTAAGAAGAAGTTCTCGAATAACAAAATTTACGTAAATATTTGTTGCTTTTTTCATTCAAAAATCAATTATCAGAGGATCTAATGTGAGCCAGCGATCATCAGAGCTGTCATGAACTTATGATGTAAGCAAGTGCAGATTTCGCGATTTGCTAATCTCAGGCACCCCCAAAACCTGTTTCGAGCCTATTCATTCAGCTCTCGTCAGCTGGGTTTAGCCTGAGAATAGCACTTGCTTTTGAACATATTTATTACCGAATAAAGTTTACACTTTTTGCTATTTATCCACGATTTTAAGTTAGTTATTTAATAAATAACATCTTTTAAAATTCGATTCTGCAATACTTAACCTATCCTAACCTTAAATCTACTTTAACCTAAACAGCTTCTCTTGTTTCCTAAGCTTAACCTAAGGCAGATATTTTTTTCTCAGCCGTCCGCCCCAGTCCTGGAGGTTCGCGCCTGCGCGTTTCATTGCCATTTTGCCGCTATGCAGATATTTGTTACCAAACCATCCACCCAGTCTGGGTGTTCGCCTTGCTCGGATAGTGACTCCTAACGATGAACGACTAATGATAAAATTAGCATGAATTTCAGCTACAGCAACCGAAATTATACCTCCAAAACTAGGAGACCTTGATGTAATAAAATGCCACAAAATACGTTCCGCGGAGAGTTGATTGGCGATGTCCACGGAATATTTACTTAGAAATTCATAAATGTCTTTTAATTTGTTACCGGCACCCACATAATTGGTGCCGTTATCCGAGTAGACATTAACTGGCCTGCCTCTACGACTAATAAATCGTTTGAATGCTGCAAGAAAAGCTTCAGTAGTTAATTCACTTACTAGCTCTATATGTACTGCCTTTGTGGACATACATATAAACAAACACATATAGGATTTGGATACCTTTGCTCCGCGAGTTTTTCGATCCTTAACCATAAAGGGACCCCCATAGTCAATGCCGGCATTCAAGAAAGGAAAAGCCTCATTGACCCGTGTTGCAGGCAAGTCTCCCATTAGATATTGCACTGGCTTGGGATTGGCTTTAAAACACGCAGTATACTGTTTGACAACTTTTGTACAAGTATTGCGTCCTGATATTGGCCAAAACCTTCCCGAATTGAGCACAGTAATGTTTGAACTCCGCAATGTAAGAATCGTTCAAGTTCTTGACTTATAATAAGCGTAGTTCACAAATGGCTACTAGGGAGTATTATGGGATATTTTCTGTCAAAGGACTGTGATTTATGTTTTAGCTGACCGCCCACTCCCATTATATTATTATCTAAAAGTGGATTTAATGACAACAACTTGCTCCTTTTATGAATCGGTTTGTTGCGAATGAGTGCGTCATAGTCTTGCGGAAGACACTCTTTCTGGGCAGCTATAATTAAAGTATTTAATGACTTGTTGATTTCTGACGGTAATAACGCTCCGAATTGCTTCGACCTGGATGTGACATTTGTAACAAATCTCAATACAGAAGCCAAAACTCTGAGAGTTCTACACAAAGATGAAAATCTGCGAAGCAACTGTATGAAAACATTGGTTTGGTTTGACACCACCAAGCATGACGTAATTTTGCGCTCTTCTGTATGAGTTTCCTCTAGAGATTCCCTTGGTAAGTTCCACTTACGATTATCCAGACTGAACCAATCTGGACCAAACCTCCACAAACTATTGTTCGTGAGATCGCTTGATGAGGCACCTCTCGAAACCAGATCAGCAGGATTATCCGTTGATCTCACGTGACCCCAATCCTACACGCTCGATAACGTTTGGATTTCACTTACTCGGTTTGCTACAAAAGTTTTCCATCTAGTGGGTGTTCCCTTAAGCAATGCGAGTGCCATCGTGGAATCTGTCCACAAAAATCTTTTGTGAATGTTTAATGGCTGTGAATGTTAATGTGGCTTCTATGGTTTTATGAACCAAATTGCTCAACAAAACTGCGCCGCATTAATCTAATCTCGGTAAACTTACTTGTTTGATTGGCGCTACCCTTGACTTTGCGCACAATAAGTGTGTACCGAAATTACCGGAGGATAGTTGACATCGAATATATACACATGCCCCATATGCCTGGATGAAATATACATATGCCGTCACTAAAGCCATGAATCTCCAACCGAATGTAACTAGAAACATGAGCATGTCTAGGAATCTTAATGTTACTAATATTTTGTAAGTTCGATCGGCACTGCATCATTCCAACCTAATTTTCTATTCCACAGCTCTTGAACTATCAACTTTTCATTTGTTAAGACAGGACCCAATAGACCCAACGGGTCAAATATTTGACAGATCACCGATAACATTACTCGCTTGCTAAAATTCAGCCATGGAATTTCGTTGTTAATATTAATCTTATAACATATTAAATCATTGTTTGAATCCCAGTATACACCAAGCGTTTTGTTCTGGTCTCCTTCAATAAGGTGAACAACATTCACGTCCAGCTTGGTGTCTGTCTCGAAATGACTTAGCAATTCAGGATTGTTACATAACCATTTTCGTAAGGGAAATCCAACAGCACCAAGTATCGCAGTGATTTCACGTTGTATTTTCAAGACTTCTTCTTCTTCATCCGCTCCAGTGAGGAGGTCATCCATATAAAAATATCGTCGTATTATTTTACTTATATTGGGATTTATTTTTTCCATGTATTGGGCTAAATAAAATGAACATGTCACTGCTCAATACGGAGATGAAGCATTGCCATAAGTCACGGTATTCAATGCAAATACCTTCACATTTTCATGAATTCACGGCCGCCAAAATATTTTTTGATATTGTCTCTGTTGTGGGTCAATAAGTATCTGCCTGTACATTTTTGAAATAGCAGCAGTCATAACGTACAAATGTGTTCTAAATCTTGATAATATAGAAAATATGTCCTGCTGTAAGGTCGGTCCTACGTTCTGTACATCATTAAGCGACAAACCTGAGTTAGTCTTGCAGGATGCGTCGAACACTACCCTACACTTGGTGGTTATACTTGATGTCTTTACGACTGCATGATGTGGAAGAAAATATCCTTCGCTATTGTCAGCATCCACTTCCGACATGTGCTTCAAATCATAGTAAGCTCTTAGGAAGTTATTGTACTCAATTTTGAGGTCTGGAGTTTTTTCCAGCTTTCGCACGAGAGACTCGTATCTTCGAAATGCAATTTCTTTCGAACTTCCTAAGTCCTTAATATTTGAATTGAATGGTATTTTTACAATAAACCGCCCGCTTTCGTCTCGTTGCACAGATTCTGCAAAATATTTTTCACATGTTCTTTCATCTTCGGACAATATTTTATCCTTGCCGATTTCGTTTAGCTCCCAGAACCTTAAAACGACATCATCTGTCAACCTTTCATAATTTAATGTTAAGTTGCAATTTATCGTTTGACTGACTTCGTCAACAGATATTCCCATATGCCCTGCTATTACCCAACCAAATGTATTTTTTAACAAAGGCATATTTAGACCCAATTTTTCATGACCTGGCTTCATGACGCGCCAAAATATGTCAGATCCTAGCTACAATTCGATGTCACTTATCTCATTAAAATTAGGATCTGCCAAGTGGTACCAAGAAGGTATCTTGAATAAACCTTTATTGAAACCAGTTGTAGGTAATTTGCAAATTATTTTAGGCATTATAAAACATCTGATTTCTTCGCCAAAACTGCTATTGCAGGACTGAATTGTTGCGCTTACTTGTTTATGTTATGTGCCTTTTGCACGAGATATTCCGATACTCTTTGACATAAGAAATTTGTCTGTGATCTACTATCCAACAAAGCACGTACCTTTATTGATTTACCTTCGGATTTAAATATCACTACCGCTGTCGATAAAAGAACTTGGGGAAATCCGTTCAATTGCGCAACGTGGCAATTTTCAGCATTAGCGCAATACTCGGTCAACTTCTGAACGCTAGTCATGACCGCTGTTGCTTTATTGGTGGATGATTCTGGAGGTGGTTCTTGCGCAGTAGTGCTCGTCAAATCCATTTGGTACTTACTATTTGATTCTCTTTCTAAATGCAAAATAGTGTTATGGGACTTATGACAATGAAAACATTTGCGCATTTTACATTTCCAAAACGGGTGATTGTCTCTCAGACAAATTAAACACAGCTTCAATCTCTTAACCTGCAAAATACGGTTTGGAATCGATAGTTTTAGAAAGTTACTGCAATAAAATATGCTGTGTTCTTCCTTACAATAATAACACTGCATCTTGTTTCCTAATTCCGTTTTGTTAGTGACCGGTGGCCTATAGCCGCGAGTTTTCGTTGGATTATTTTCGTGCGTTACCTACCAGGTTTGAAATTCTCTAACTTTTCTAAAATATCGCATTTTTGTTTTAAGAAGCAAGTTATGTCATTAATTGTTGGTAACTCTCCCTCAATAGCATAGCCTTCCCAATCTCGTCGCTTAACCGAATCAAACTTTTGACACATTACGTCAATAATTAGGCGGTCCCAGCAGTCTGTTTTTTCTCCTAGGGCCTTTAATGCACGCAAATGTTTTATGTATGCGTCTAGCAACCTTCGCAGTTCAATATGCGATTCTTTACCTATCTTGGGGTGTTCAAACATATCGCGAATGTGGCTATAAATAATCATGTTTTTATTTTAGAAACGGTCAGATAAACATCGCCAAGCAATAACATAATTAACAGAAGTTACCCGCAATGATTTTATGCTCTGAGCTGCCTCACCTTCTAAAGAAGCTCTGAGGTAATAAAACTTTTGAATACTTGTCAACATGTCATTTTCGTGTACCATAGAGACCAAAACATCCTTAAACTCTAGCCAATGATTATAATTCAAATCGAAATTCGGAATCGATATAGGGGGCAACATTACCATACTTCTTACCTGATCATTTGCTGGAACATTAGTTTCGGAATTAAAATGAATTCTAGATAGATTACTAATTGCTTTAACTTCACCAATCGACTCAAAATACGTGTTCGCAAAATTATTTCGCTCATTTTCAACTGCGTCGGAGTTATCCGAAAGCTCTATTTCGGATTGCAACATATCAAACTCCTCAAAAATAGGTTTTACTTTCTCGAGTCTAACTTGTAATTGACTATACAAATTATCTGTCAAATCATCTTTTCCGATAATATTACGATGTAAATACCTTCCGAAACGAGTTAGTTTCCATCAGCAGGACGTCCGAGCGACCCTGCGTATATCCCGTAATGACTTCCGTGGGACATCTCAGGGACCGAGGTGTGTTTGCTGGGCATGCGGTGCAAACGGTCATAAAAAAGCAAATGCTGTGCATATATAAAGTGTACCTGTTCTTGAAATTGTTATAGAAACGGCATTTTTCAAAGAAATGCTATTCACTGACTGGGCAAACCCACTCTGCAACCGCATACACATTCCTTAATATTCTTTTTCTGTCTTTTACTCTTGCGCAAACATACAGCACTATAAAAAAGCTTAAGCCTTTTCACCCATGTATAGTAGGCAATCAGTTATACAATAACGTGTGTAGGTGCACAAGAGGTTGAGCATTCCTCAGCATTCCGAGAACAAGGCAAGCTATATTGCCAAGTTGTCGATAAAGTAGTAATGTGTTCAGTATTAGCAGGCAGAGGCAAGCATAGACTATCCGTTATCACATATGCAATTTCCAGTTGAGTAGCGACGATAGAACATTACTCAGTGGGGGATGTCCTGTGGTAAAAAAAAGCACAAGATTGAAATCGTATATGAGCATACATTATTGCAGATTTGCTCAATTATTTAAAGCAAAAGGGCATCAATTAAACTTTACATTATTAAAAATAATCCTACCATTTTAATGAAAGTTTCTGGTAGGGCCAGAAATATTTCGAATTCCAATAATCTGTTTTTGTTAACGAACGGGATCGGAATTCCAGCAAATACTGAACTTAACATGTTCCTTTATCAATTTGCCCAGACATGATTGGTTTTTTGAGCGTTTTTACATATGTGGGAAGCTCGATTGTTAAGCTTCTTAAAAAAAGGATTACCTCATAATTTTACGGTTAACTTTTGTTACAAAAAGTAAAATATATGCGTGAGTGTGTCAATTATGTACTCGAGATAAAAAATCATAGATCTACAAGCTAGTCGTACGTACCAAATTTCTAACAGAACTTCATTTAAAATTAACCCCTATAGGGGTAAGATATATCTGACTTTCTACTGGAGTTATATTCATTTTTACTTCAAAGTTAAATCAAAAAATAATTTTAATCATAATAATAAAAAACAGCCGTTATTTGAGCAGTTGGAAAGTAAGATGTGTAATTCGATATAGATATCCAAATTTCATCTTTTAAACTGAAGTTGGTATATGAAAATATCATTCCAATATATTCCTGGGTTTCAGTCAATTTTACTGTTTATTATTTAAAATGTTACAAATACGTTTCGGTGTCTTTCTCCACCATCATCAGTTTGTCTAAAATATATATTTACAGTCATCATCAATTCAAATAAAAAACTCTCATCAAATTTCACACATTAAAATACAATTACATACATATTAAAAAGTACATTAAGAACATTGGTTTTCAGGTGATGAGTCAGGACAAACATATCCGGGAAAAGACTAGAATCTATTGTCTAGAGATTCAAACCTCAACTTCAACTTACGTGTATAGTTCTTAACATCGCAACGTTCAACTGGTTATTGAATTTTCCATATTTTATTCGATATCAGGCGAGCGAAACAAACAAAACTGTTTATCTTACGGTTTTTCTTTGCGTTTTAGGAATGCTTGGCAATTCTTCAATATCAGATGTTTACATTTCATTTACCTGGTCCAATCAGTTCATTTATGCGATTATCTAATTAGCATATGATATACAGAGCTCAGATTGTCTGTATCTGATCTGAAATTTATTGCATTTTGATGTTTCTTAATTTGTATCATTTCATGGATTCTTCTCTTTAAAATTTAAAAAATGCAATACATATATATCTAAGGTACTACAGTAAATTATTCTAAGGTTAATTTCCAATTAATTGACAGCCGCTTTTTCTTTCGTGGTAGAATGCACTTGCTTTACTATTGTGTTTACAGCAAGAAGTTTGCTTTCAGATTTTTTGCTCGAAAATTATGCCATTAAGCAGACACTATATTTAGCGCAATTTCGAAATTCAGAGAAAGCGCCAAGATTCCGAAATTATGTCGACAAACTTCCTATTTACGTTAGTGGAAAACGAAACACGTTTGCATTAGATCTGTGAGAAAATATTTTTCGAAAATATCATTATTATGTCTGAAAAGTGTCCAAAAATGCACCGTTTTCTTTGACATTGACTGTTTGAACTGTGACAACACATACATACACCACACAGGACAATATTTAAAAAAAGACTATACGAACATAAATATAGCTTAAGAAAGGTTAACGAAAATGGAACAACATGCACAACAAAAGTTTGATAGTTTTGATTTCGTTATCACAAAAATATTAATCAATGAAAACAACTATAATAAGAGAAGAATCCATGAAATGACACAGACAATCTTAGCTCTGTGTATCACACACTAATTAAATGATCGCATGCATGAACTGATTGGACCAGGTAAGTGAAATATAAATACCTGATATTGAGGAATTGCAGAGCAATTCCAAGAATGCAAAGAAAAGGCAAAGTATAAACAATTTTTTTCGTTCTCTCGCTCGAAGTCGAATAAAATAGGGAATTCAATGTCCAGTCAAATGTGAAGGTAGAAACATCTAGACACGTAAGTTAAATTTAAATCTCTAAACAATAGATTCTAGTCTTTTCCCGGACATGTTTGTCCTGACTCGTCACCTGAAAACCAATGTTCTTAATGTACTTTTTAATGTGTGTGTGATTTGTATTTTAATATGTGAATTTTGGTGAAAGTTTTTTTATTTAAATTGATGATAACTGTAAATATATATTTTAGACAAACTGATGATGGTGGAGAAAGACACACGAGCCTTGGTGATGCTCAAGTGCCGTTTCATGTGCTGCATAAGTCTGAGTACAACAATTATCACGGTGATACTGCTGCGCAATCCAATGATTGATTCTAAACGCAATTTAATGACGTTATCTACATTGTATAATAATATAAATAATTTAAGACGTATTTGGTTGAGAAACTAGGATACAAATAATCAGATTTGAGCAATTAAGATATTGGCGGTCAATGTTGCTAATAAATTGCACAGTCTCTTGTTTTCTTTCTGCAATCAAACTTATTCGCCCCAGTTCACAAATTTCGATGCGCATTTAACGATTCAAGTAATTTGATTTTTTTAAAAATAAATATCTTTTGTTACAGATGATACGTCCAACAAAGCACCTGGCCGATCCAGTAAAAAATAGCAAACCGGAGCTGTGAAGTCCAAGGAAAAACTTGCAGATCGCGAATTAAGAAGAGCTACTGAGAAAGGTAATTTCAAATAATTTGCAAATATGAAAAGGAAAATATTTTACTTACAATCATATATGTAATGTTGTCATTACTAACGCTATTCAAGGTTTGGAAGTGCCACATTACCTACCTCTACTTCCCGTACTCGTTTCCCGCACTCATTTCCCACCATCCAATGTTTCGAAATATCAGTTTCTTCCTCAATTTGTAGCATCGTTCAGATCATACTGTACATTGGCCACAAAGTGGACGGCTTCTTCTGTTTGGTTTGTGCTCTTATGCTAAGCTGTGCTAAGATTATATTTTGGGAACTGAAATTCTTCAACTTTTTCGGAATTAATTTGGCAATTATTAATATGTTGTTATTTAACAGTTGTTCACCCTACCGTAAGAGTAACAATATACTGACCTATTTTATTATTCTGACAAGAAAACCACCTGCCTCTTAATTTGTTATTAAATGTAAATTAGGTATGTCCAGAACTTACAAAACTAAGTTTTATTCATTAAAGTCGAAATATGATGGTTGTAAGTAAAATAGTATACAAACCTCGGTAGGAAGTTTCATGCCTGTCTCGAGGCCATAGCTAACCTCGACGCTTTACGTCTCGGTAAACTAACTAACCTCTCGACATAGGCCAAACTGGAATATACGTTGTGCAGTTACTCATGTCCAGTTTTCAAATTTATATTTTCGGAATTTTTTCATGAAAACGCTTTCTGTTCTTTCCGAGTTTTCTCTGGTTCTAATTATCCGATTGGTTCGATCGACTGCTCATTCTCTTGGTAATTCAATGCGCTACAATTTAGCCATATCATTTTAGTTTATACCATTAAGATTGCATCAATCGTTTCGATTTTACAAGCGAGAAGCTTAAAAAGAAGCCAATTTTTGTTGAAAATTGTTTATAAAAAATTAACAAATGACATTTTGTTGCCCACAACATACTGGGAATAAAGTTCGGACTGCCCTACACGTGATGGCGTAGGTGGTTTTCTAATAGGATTTATGTCAAAAAACCTATTAATTTCATCTCTACGTTAATGAGTCAGATTACCTTGAAAAACATTATTACCATCCTTCTGATCTAATTTTCTGAAAATATCTCAATTTTGAATAACAATTAATTTATTTTACTATTTTTCCAGTACTCCTAAAACACCCCCAGACAACAACTCCAGAGGAATGACCAATTTTGAATCACCCTGTATTGCTTGGCCTGACATTGCCTTGATTGAAACAGTTCCCACCTCGGTGTGTAATCTACCTCAAGGCTAGTAAAATTCGCTAAGCTGTCGTCGTTAGATCGTTATGAACAACTTAAAGACATTAAGGGCAAAACCCTGAAATGGTTGATTTATATGCAGGGTATTAAATTTGTCATGGCTCGAACAATAGATTGTTTTATCGTTTGATGAAGAAGGTAGACGGCCACAACACTTTTGTAATACAATAAACTTGCAAATAACCGATGCTATCTGATGTAATACACATTTTCATCTTAGATGATGAAGACTATGATGAAATTATGAATCATTCGAAATATGTTGGATTGTAATGTACGAAATTTTTTTTTTAGGATTTAATCATCCTTGGATGTTAGTTACATAGAAAGGGCACACCGGCAGAGTTCTAGACATGGACTTTTCCGCAACTGAAAAGTATCTGGCATCGTCAGCCGATGGTATGTAACTTTTTAAACGAATCATTTAATTAACAATAAAAATCAATTGTTTGGCATTTCGGCGTGTTTGACAAAGTTATAAAATGTATAACTTTAAAGTGAAATCAATAGCTTGGCACAAAACGACGTGAGGATCTAGTTTATATGGCAATTATTTCTTTTTTTCTTCAAAATAGACGTTACATGGGCAAATTTCGACTAATTTTGGAACCGGATAAATTCTGATTGCTGAGAACGATTTGATTTGTGCTTGAAGCGTTATTTAGTGCAATTCTTTTTCGGTTAGTGTTCGTTTTCGCATACAATTACTGCTTCAGATAAAGTTTCTACAGGGTGGCAAATGAAACAATGCAAAATTGGTGAAAGTTCCACATGCTCTTAGTTCGAGAAAAAACTTTTTTTTTATTTCAACACCACTAGCATTAAGATATGTCTCATTTCTCAAAACACATTTTGAGTTTGTCGACCATCTCGTTTATTTACAGATTTTTTTCTCTTGAACCGATTTTCAAAATCTAGGGCTCATATTGACGCTAAAACTTCAACTAGTTGAAAATCTTATTAATCACAGATTTCGGGGGCAATTCTGATTTGGGTAATTTTTAAGGTCGTGAAAATCGGATCAAGAACAGACAAGTTTTCGCTTCAGGACCACAAAGTAGATTTTTTGAAACCACCCTGTAAATTAAAGAGATGAACGAAAATTTCAAAAAATATTTCGATAAACCAAACAGTGGTTTATCTCTAAACTTTTGGTCCAAAAAAAAACGTATTTTTGACCCAATAGGAGCATGCCGAACTTTCCGCTATTTTGCATTTTTTCTATGAACGGCAGCTTGTAGAAAATTTTTCTTAAGGGGCTTAATTTTTTAACATGGACTAACAGAACACAAACGGTGCTAGATAACGCTTCAAACAGAATCCAAATAGCTGGAAGCAATCAGACCCAGTTCCAAACTTAGGA
The DNA here is from genome assembly GCA_024550625.1 of Dendroctonus valens. Taxonomy (NCBI): domain Eukaryota; kingdom Metazoa; phylum Arthropoda; class Insecta; order Coleoptera; family Curculionidae; genus Dendroctonus; species Dendroctonus valens. The sequence goes on from JAJTJO010000574.1 coordinate 28,662, forward strand.
CAAATTTGGCTTCAGAATGACAGAGACTAATGCTTATGATGAAAAACTTGCGGGCATTAAAATTACAGGCAAATTAACAATTTTCTTTTTATATATTATTGTGCGAGCAAATATTTGTCAGGTTTATAGATGTTAAGGTTTATAGACGTTATTTGTTAAGTTTATAGTTTTATAGACTGAAATTATGCAGTTGATTCGCATCTAATTATTGCGGTTTTTTAGCGTAAGCCAATAATATCGGATAATAAACTGCAAGCAACAGAAATCGGTACGAAAAAAACGATATTCTGATTAAGTTTCAAGTACATAAAGAATTAATCAATTGAGAAATCCTAATTAAACGAAACGCGCAAAGTTTATTCTTACGCACTCCTGAGATTGTTTTTTAGCTTAGCTTCATTTGGGGGAACTATGAATACATTACATGTATTTTTCAGAATAGCGACCTTTGGTCAGTGTTTTAATTATTGGTTCCGTACTATCTTTGTGCCTCGAAATATGAGTTGTGTTTATCTCACAGTCTCGAAAAATAGATCTAGTATTCTTTGCACGATTATGTTTTTTTGAAATATGCCTTAACACTTTTTAACTGTTTATTATATAATAGTATTAAATTTTTAATATATGTATGATTTTTTTATACTATCCAATTTTTTTTGCCAATGGTCCAATGCTTATCCGATTATAAGGCACTTCTTATAAATATTTAATGCGGGTATCGGAAAAAAATACTAGTCGTTTTTTTAAATGTTTTTGCTTAACGGAAATTTGCGCGTTATGGCAAATCGTTGGATGATTTGTCGCGGGAAATAGTAACAAAGCGAAATAATATATTAGCGGAGTTTTAATACACGAATAATTCTATAAATTTCGATATAATTACATATGAATTTTGCCTTTTAGCCACTGCAGCGTTTGGTGGAGGGTGAGTTTATACGAACTGTTAGGACAAAGGTCAGCTACTTTGAAACTTAATAAACTGATATCACTTAAAATGAGCTGAGCGGCCGACCAATTGATCTGAATATAATGTAGACAAAGTCATTGAGTAACCAATTGAACAATAGAAAAATGTAATCCTATAAATAAATAGAAAATTTAACTTTAGTAATTGCCATTTCTTGGTCAAAATTTCGAGTCGACTTAGTTTATCATAACTATTATTTATTAATATCTCGCAAAAATTGGGATTACTCACTCAAATCATGAATGTCCTTCATCAAGTGCTATCTTTCTAATGCATTGTTAATGTGTTTCTAATGAAATTTCCTTAATTGACTTATTGACCTTCTGACACAATTGCACCCGATATTGGTACCCTTGTAAGCGGATGAGGGAAGGAAGGGGTCGTTTGCTGATTCGTTCGAGGGTTGGTTCTTCTTGGGTATAAATACCTGTAGATGTCAAATTTTTGGTCAGTGTTGATACTAGTTCAAGAAGAACAAGTTGCCTTGAACCGAAATATCTTTAAATCGCGCTGTGCCTAATTCGTTCGTAGTGTTGTTTTGTGCATTCACAAATATCTTTTGTTCGCAGAAGAACAAGATAAAGGTGAAAAACTGTGCGTCAAGCGTAATAAGCGACAATTATTGCAAAGAAGACCAAAAAAAAAAACTATATTGTGTTCGAGTTCCTCAAATAGTTCGCTAGACTTGTGTGCTTCACCTTCCAACCCTTCGAGTCCCACGAGAACGAGAGGGTTAACACGCAGACAGAGAAAAAATCAATTAAAAAAAAATCGTGTTGGAAAATTAGTGCAAAATACTAAAAATAAAATAGAAATGTCGTGGGAGAATTACAATTTTCTTGGAGCACAAGCTCATAATTTTAATGCAGAGGATCCAGATCGGAGTGAAAATTCGGAGTTTCAGATGACGGAAGATGAATTAGTAGAGAAACTGAAGGAACGGTACGTGATGTCAGGAGACCTGGCGAAATATGGTAAGTAAATTATACAATATAACATGTAGACAAATTGCTTATGGTTGAAACTGGTAAATACCTACAATTTCTTTTATGTCTCTTATGTTTCGGTGTTTTGCCTCAGGGTTTTGGGTTGTTTGAAAAAGGGAATTTCCTTAAGTTTTCTTTTGTAAAAAATTAGTTGCTTTTTCGTCGCAATTAGCCAATCAACGTAATTTAAGGATTTCTTAACTTTTCGATTACGATTCTGCTATTCTTTTAATAAACTACTACTGAACTTATCGAATACAAATCTGTTATTCAAATCGTCAAATTGTCGAAGATTTTGACGTCGAAAACTTTGATGAAAATTTCAATGTTTCTTTCATCTATTTCAAATTTGCCATGTTTTGCACTGATTTAAGCTGCATGATTCTCTTAAAAGCACTTTCTTTAATTTCTCATTTCTTCTGTTGATGGTTCTTTTGCTCAAATTGTCTTGGTTTATTTTTAGTGCTGAAAAAGACATCCCATTGAGTTCGGTATTCAGGAAAATGTTGACAAATGTCTGATATTCTGTTTTAAGTATATGAATGACATATTTGTTCTTTAATTTAATGGGCTTGAGGTTTTCTCAATGTAAAATTTATTTCGTTATTTATTAACTTTAACTCCTTTTTTAATCATTTTTGGCTGGCTGAGGCAAAATTTCAATACTGAGTGATATATGTTGGATTTCTATACGCAAAAGTATAAAAATTGTTTAAATATTCCTTATATTTGATTATCTGATTGATTTTAAAAAGAAACGTTTAAATGAGTGTAGATCAGGAAAATATTTCTTTTCAATAAACAGGCTGTGGAAATTTATTAAAAAACATTTTTCCTAAATAATTTAATAGTTTTCTGTTGGTTTCTTTAGAATTTTTGCGTGCTTCGCTTTTTTTTCGATATGAAAAATAGGAACTAGTTTGATTCATGTCCATAGGACACGATAATAAATAATTAAAACCTCCATACTTGTGGAGTGGATGAGATTGCATATTGATTTCTTTAAATTTTCGCTCACATTTAAACTGTTTTCGATAAAACAAATTAACGAAAAAGGAGTGCATAATTTCTCTTTTGTCAGTGGCCATCTATGCATAGTACAATTGGTAACGCCGGACATTAAAAAAAAATTAACTGGAAAAAGAGCAGAACTGGAATTGAATTTATAAAAAACATTTTTTAGATATACATACAATTTTTTAACAGTAAGTAAGACAAAACTTATAATAGTTGCTAAAAATTCCCTCCTTTAATTCATCAATTACCAAGCTCATTCAAATATTCCTTCCAATCAATTTAGTGATTAAAATCCTTATACTCACTAAAAGAAGTTTTAATGAGGATAAGTAATCACAAGCAATTGGGAACTTGCACAAAAATTAAATTTGAAAAATTTTAATCGGAAACGTAACGTAATACTATTAAAAACCACAATCTACAAAAAACTCATTTTTTATTTCTATGTAATTAATATAAGCAATTAAAAACTGTATAATTCAAATCCTTCTTGTAACGCGCCGTCATGGGCTGGGACCAGTTGTGACGTCAAGTAGCTAGTCGGCCGTGGCAGATGCAATGCGGAGCATGTAAACATGTAACTTCAGTCTTCATATTTAAAGTTAAAAAGTTTTTATAGGGTATTAGGAGGAAAAGAAAATCTTTCAAAATTACTGACGCAGCTTTTGTAGAAGGACAATCTGACATTTTACCACTAGTGGATATGTTTATGGTAGGATCTTACATTAAAAACACTGAAAGTTCTCTCTCTTGCTGAAGTTACATAAAAATATGTGTCAATATTCATATTGCATGACAAAAATAGTAGGTATTTAACGTAAATACACGACGATAAAACGAGATTTTTCCTTCGCAGATACTTTCGTTTCTTTTTATCCTCTAGTATAGCAAATAACTATTTTTGAGGTTATTATTTACTATTACTATAATGCAGGCGAGAAACAAACAAAGTGCAAATTCAAAATATCTATCTGTTATACAATAGACAAAATCAAATATGTTTTTCATACTTACGTTAAAATGATTTTCACACACATGGGCAGTAGTCTTCTCATAAATATCCTTGTGAGCTATTCTGCATGCCGTTAACCATTTTAAACGCCGGCTTTTATGTCGTGGCCCACCAATAAATAGCTTATCTGGCATTTTAAAAGTTGTACTAGGACACAGTGGCACGATACAGCATTTGTAATATTGTTTTTGTGTTACTTCCATTATTAATAAACATTCAAACACCCAGGCAATTCAACAAGCATGGATATATATATATATATATATATATATATATATATATATATATATATATATATATATATATATATATATACGGCCTGCAACACGGGTCAATGAGGCTTTTCCTTTCTTGAATGCCGGCAGTGATTATGGGGGTCCCTTTATGGTTAACGATCGAAAAACTCGCGGAGCAAAGGTATCCAAAGCCTATATGTGTTTGTTTATATGTATGTCCACAAAGGCAGTACATATAGAGCTAGTAAGTGAATTAACTACTGAAGCGTTTCTTGCTGCATTCAAACGATTTATTAGTCGTAGAGGCAGGCCAGTTAATGTCCACTCGGATAACGGCACCAATTATGTGGGTGCCGGTAACGGTTATGAATTTCTAAGTAAATATTCCGTGGACATCGCCAATCAACTCTCCGCGGAACGTATTTTGTGGCATTTTATTCCATCAAGGTCTCCTAGTTTTGGAGGTATAATTTCGGTTGCTGTTGCTGAAATTCATGCTAATTTTATCATTAGTCGTTCATCGTTAGGATGGATGGTTAGGTAACAAATATCTGCATAGCGGCAACATGACAATGAAATGCGTAGGCGCGAACCTCCAGGACTTGGGCGGACGGTTAAGGAATAAATATCTGCATTAGGTTAAGCTTAGGAAACAAGAGAAGCTGTTTAGGTTAAAATAGATTTAAGATTAGGATAGGTTAAGTATTCTAGAATGGAATTTTAAAAGATGTTATTTATTAAATAGCTCGTAGATAAATAGCAAAAACTGTAAACTTTATTTGGTAATAAATATGTTCAAAAGCAAGTGCTATTCTCAGGCTAAACCCAGCTGACGAGAGCTGAATGAATAGGCTGGAAACAGGTTTTGGGGGTGCCTGAGATTAGCAAATCGCGAAATCTGCACTTGCTTACATCATAAGTTCATGACAGCTCTGATGATCGGTGGCTCACATTAGATCCTGTGATAATTGATTTTTGAATGAAAAAAGCAACAAATATTTACGTAAATTTTGTTATTCGAGAACTTCTTCTTAAGGCAAAAAGCAGGTACTATCCTACTGGATAGCCAAGCAAGGATAGTCATAAACATTCTCAGAATAAACATCTGATTTTTAATCTTTATGTCTATGTAGTTTTTACTTCTGTATTATTGTTATTAAGGAACAATAAATGTTTTTTGTGTAACATTTATATAATTGATATTAGCACATTTTTCAGTTCCATCAATCACCACCTTGTCGACTTTTGCAAAAGGCAACATATATTTACGTACTATTAATTCATTCCAATGTATTCCTGGGTTTTCAGTCAATTTTATTGTCACTAATTATGGTGTTATGTGATGAGCCCTGCGTTTCGTCCCGGGTCTACCTATTGGACTCGTCAGTAAGGCTTAGGTAGACCCTGCCTTATACGCCGGACATCGGTTATACGCGTTCGGACGTAAATGAACCGAGCCGGTGTAGATCTTGTGCGGTGAGATGTTGGCAACCCGTGTTGCCGATGCTGCCACTCGTTCCATTCTGCTTTTTTTCCAAGCATCTATCTTCGTTTTGTATATTCTTTTTCCTGACTGTACCTTTAATTCATTCCAATGTATTCCTGGGTTTTCAGTCAATTTTATTGTCACTAATTATGGTGTTATGTGATGAGCCCTGCGTTTCGTCCCTGACTTACTGACGCCTTACTGACGAGTCCAAGAGGTAGACCCGGGACGAAACGCAGGGCTCATCACATAACACCATAATTAGTGACAATAAAATTGACTGAAAACCCAGGAATACATTGGAATGAATTAAAGGTACAGTCAGGAAAAAGAATATACAAAACGAAGATAGATGCTTGGAAAAAAAGCAGAATGGAACGAGTGGCAGCATCGGCAACACGGGTTGCCAACATCTCACCGCACAAGATCTACACCGGCTCGGTTCATTTACGTCCGAACGCGTATAACCGATGTCCGGCGTATAAGGCAGGGTCTACCTAAGCCTTACTGACGAGTCCAATAGGTAGACCCGGGACGAAACGCAGGGCTCATCACATAACACCATAATTAGTGACAATAAAATTGACTGAAAACCCAGGAATACATTGGAATGAATTAAAAGTACAGTCAGGAAAAAGAATATACAAAACGAAGATAGATGCTTGGAAAAAAAGCAGAATGGAACGAGTGGCAGCATCGGCAACACGGGTTGCCAACATCTCACCGCACAAGACCTACACCGGCTCGGTCCATTTACGTCCGAACGCGTATAACCGATGTCCGGCGTATAAGGCAGGGTCTACCTAAGCCTTACTGACGAGTCCAATAGGTAGACCCGGGACGAAACGCAGGGCTCATCACATAACACCATAATTAGTGACATTAAAATTGACTGAAAACCCAGGAATACATTGGAATGAATTAAAAGTACAGTCAGGAAAAAGAATATACAAAACGTACTATTAATGGAAAAAATTCGCAGATAGTTACAAATTCAAAACATTGATGTTAAAAGGAATCCTGTTTTGCTAGAATCTCAGTATACGGTGACAATGATGTTTTTGCTATTGTTCTCTAAATATTTATCTCTAAACATCTAAATGTCCCCACAGAAATGACAATAACTTCGAATAACATTTTTTGGGTATTTAAAAAATTATTCGTTATTCAACTACAAAATGTAATCAAATTGTCTATGGAGTTACAAGCTAAATTTAATTAAGAATTGTTGCCATGCTACTTGCATTAATTCCACAAACAGTACTGTTGTCACCTAATACGGCTTGTTCATCGTTGTTGGTTGAAACATGACCGGAATTGAAATAAGGCTCATCGTTAGCTCTGTATATATATCAAACACTAGAAGCGATACAATTTAACAAAAAGTCTATAACCGCCCATTCGCCAGCGGGTTGGGTATTGTCACATGTTTCTCCTGTGAACGCTAAATGTAATTTCTGTAAAGGAATACATTGGCTAAATCTATGCCAAAACTTTCTAAATTTGACTCCATCTAATCGTTTGGAGGAAGTTAAAAAACTTCGTTTATGTACGAATTGCTTAAGAACTAATCATAGCTACAAAGAATGCAAATCTGGTAATTGCAAAAAGTGCATTAATCGGCACCATACATTATTGCATTTCGAAAGGCAAGTGAATCGACCTCTCAACGGAGCCAATGAATCGGGTAGAAATGAGCAACTATTAAATTCGAATATATCTTCTGAGGCTTGTAATTGTGTCACAACGGAACACTCATGTGATTCCATTGTCACAACTATTTCGAACAGGAAAATGTTTTCCAATGTTTTATTATCGACTGCAATATATATATTGAAGGCAAAAACAATGAACGTTCTCTGTGCCGAGTTCATCTAGATTCTGGTTCACAGTCAAATTACAGCACATATCAGCTGGCTACTGAATTAAATCTTGAGCTGAAGAAAATTAATCTGCCTGTAAGTGGTATAAGTCAAAACTTGATCAATATAAAACACTCAACATACACAACTATAAACTCGACGTATAACTCCTTTAAAGAAACTCTCAATTTTCTAATTATCGAAAAAATTACTGACAATTTACCAAACTTCTCTTTTAATCCTTCTTTACTGAATATACCGGACAACATCAAATTAGTGGATAATGACTTCAGTAAGTCCCGACCGATAGATGCTTTGATAGGAGCAAATCTATTCTATTCATTGTTGTGTATACGTCAAATCAAGCTGGGAACAAATCTACCAATATTACAAAAAACACAGTTAGGATGGATTATGTCTGGACCTCTACAAGTAAATTACCAATCAAATAAAGAAGTTTGCAATTTTACTGTTAATGACACCAATATCGAAGATCAGTTAGAAATGTTTTGGCGATTAGAAGAATGTTCACCAGTAAATAAATCCTCCACAGAAGAACAAGAGTGTGAAGATCATTTTATCAAAACTTCATTTCGCGACTCCACCGGAAAATTTACAATGAGATTGCCCACGAACGACAGCATTAGAGAATTAGGCGAATCTGTCGAAAGACGTATTGCCAAAAATACTATTTTAAAATCTCAATACTGTAACTTGATAACTGTACAATGATGCAAATCCAGCTTCATCTGAAGAACCTACTTATTATTTGCCACATCATTGTATAGTAAAGGAGAATAGTTCCACAACTAAAGATCGGATGGTATTCGACGGATCAGCCGCTAGTTCTTCTGGAATATCTTTAAACAATAGCCTAAAGGTCGGTCCTACGATACAAGACAATCTATTTTCTATAATTATACGTCTTCAAACATATGATTATGTAATAACGGCGGACATCGAAAAAATGTACCGCATGGTGAATGTTCACAAAGTTGATCGAGATTTGCAAAGAATAGTTTGGCGTTCTGATCTCGATGAAGAACTAAAAAGGTATCAGTTGAACACCGTGACTTACGGAACAGCTTCAGCTCCTTTTTTGGCTACACGCGCTTTGCGTCAAGTAGTTTTTGAAAACTCCAAGATGTTTCCGGAAGCATGCCAGATCATTTTGCGCGACTTCTATGTTGATGATGTGATTTTTGGAACTGCAACAGTATCTGATGCTATTAAGTTAAAATCTGAAATTTCTAAAGTTCTGTCGAGTGCGGGATTTAACTTGCGAAAATGGATGTCGAACAATAAAGAAATATTAGAAGTCAACGAAAATAGCGATTTATTGCCTGAATATTTTATTTCCCATGATAAAAATATTAAAACATTAGGTATTTGCTGGGATCCAAACTCAGACAAACTAAATTATGCAATTAATATTTCAGAAACCACTCGATTGAAACTAACAAAACGCTTCATTTTGGCAATAATATCTACCATATTTGACCCACTTGGATTAATAGGACCGGTGACAGTGCGGGCTAAATTGTTATTGCAAGAAATATGGAAGCAAAAGCTAGGTTGGGATGAAGGTGTTCCCCATAATATTTTTACTCACTTCAGTCGATTTTACAAACAACTTCCCAAATTGAATGACATACGCATACCAGGACACGTCCTACTAAAAAATGCAGTGGACATAACAATACACGCATTTTGCGATGCATCTCAATTAGCATACGGAGCATGCATTTACTTAGTTTGGAGAGATCACGATGAAAATTACGGGTCAAAACTTCTGTGTGCTAAATCGCGAGTAGCACCTTTGAAAAGTGTAACTTTACCCAGACTAGAATTGTGTGGCGCACTATTGGCCGCTCAACTTACCGATAAAATTAAGAAGGCGTTAAACATATCCATATCAGGAATCTTTTTTTGGACGGATTCAACAATTGTTCTTTCGTGGTTGCAGATTGAAACATCGAATTTAAAAACGTTTGTAGCAAATCGCGTTTCAGAAATTTTGTCTACATCACAAATTAATAATTGGAATCATGTAAAATCTATCGCTAATCCAGCCGACATAATTTCGAGAGGAATGGGTCCAGAGGATTAAGAAAAATGCAATATTTGTTGGTCAGGTCCTTGGCTATCACAAGATGCTTCTGAATGGCGCTCTCAAGTTAAAGTACAGCACCGCACCAACATCCCCGACCTCGAGCCAGATACTTCTTTGAATTTCTCAGCAATTACACAATTTGATATTTTGGAACGGTTTTATTAAAAACACTACAGCTGATTAAACTAGCAAACTTAAAGGTTCTTTGTTTATAAATGAATTAAAAATCGCATTAAATTTAATTGTTCGAATTGCACAAACTCAAGACTTTACAGTAGATATCTACAATCTTCAAACGGACAACTCTGTTAAGTCGAATAGTAGGTTATTATCTTTAGATCCATTTTTAGACAACGGCGTCTTGAGAGTTGAAGGCCGTCTCAAAAATTCTACTATTATTCCCTTTTATCATAAACACCCTTTAATTCTCAGTAACAAAAATGCTCTTACTAAATTGATAATTTCCAATTCCAAGAATATCCAACCAAATGTAAAGAAAGAAACATCTAAACATACAAACTGATGATGGTGGATAAAGACACCAAAACGTATTTGTAACATTTTAAATTATAAACAATAAAATTGACTGAAACCCAGGAATACATTGGAATAAATAGATAATTACTACTGGTCAAAATAACGTTCGAGGTATTGTAAGAAAATGCATGACCTGTTTTAAGGCTAATCCAAGATCATCAGTTCCCAAAATGGGCAATTTACCGTCAGCTAGAGTTAATATTAGTAAACCATTTTCTAAAACTGGAATCGACTTTGCTGGTCCATTTCTTGATAAGCATGGTAAGACGCGCTGCAGAAAATTAGTGAAATGCTATTTATGTGTATTTGTTTGCTTTGCTACGAGGGCCGCACATCTCGAATTGATAATTGATCTATCACTGAATGCTTTCCTAAATGGATTCAAACGATTTTGCTCTAGAAAGGGAAAGCCATCTGAAATTTAGTCGGATAAAGGTACCAATTTTAGAGCCGCAGCAAATGAATTTAAAAAATTAGCTAATCTATTTAACAACAATTGCAATTCAGAGGAATTTCAAGGTCACCTCATTCAAAATGACATCAAATGATCATTTATACCACCGCGAGCACCTCATTTTGGAGGATTATGGGAAGCGTGCGTCAAATCTGCAAAATTTCATCTGAAAAGAATTTTATTAAATGCACATCTAACTTTTGAAGAACTCTACATCATTGTTGAGCAAATAGAGTCAATTCTGAACTCTCGTCCAATCACCCCATTATCCGACAATCCTACTGACCTCGAACCTCTCACCCCTTCCCATTTTCTTATTGGAGACATGTTGTCAGCGGTACCACAACAAAATCTACCAGATGTACCTATCAATCGTCTAACCAATTATCAGCGACTTCAGCAAATGATTCAGCACTTCTGGAACAGATGGAAACTTAAGTATCTTTCAAGTCTTCAACAAAGAGCGAGATGGAAGAAATCAACATCAGATTTGAAGGTCGGCATGATGGTCCCCCTGAAAGAAGAAGGTGTACCTCCCCTACAATGGGCAATGGGTAGGATTGTTGCAGTTCACCCAGGCAATGACAATCGAGTCCGAGTAGTCACGGTGCACACATTCAAGGGAGACTTTAAGCGTTCGTCAGCCCAAGTTTGCCCTCTACCAATGGAGATTTAGTTATATAACTTTTGGAATTGCTCAGGCTATTCCAAGGGGGCGGCATGTTCGGACCATCCATCCAGTATCCACCCAGTCAGCGTCGATAAGGAAGATCCCTGGAAGGTGTTCGACAGCCGACAAAACACACTAGCCGAGAGCCGAGAAAAAACAGAGGCGAATCGAAATCAACAACAACGCAGCGAATAAAGTGATCCATTTCAAGGTTTTATAAAATCAAATAAATCAATTCGAGAAATTAACCGGGCCTTTTCTTAAGCCCCCACACCAATTGAGGGTGAAACAGAAAATGTTTCAGAGCAAAAATTGAAAAATTTACCAATCTGTCAAATTGACATTGATCAATGAAATTTCAAGGTTAACGTGGCCGTAATGTTGAAAGTCAAACATGGATGTTGAAAAATGTTGACAAATGTCAAATAGTTTCCATGACAACGGTGAAAATATGCTTTTTGTCAAGACAGCAACCTTTGACAGTTGACGTTTATTTGACACACAGAATCCATAAATATGACCTGTCAGATGTCAAATGTCGAATATTAATGTATTCGAACTTTTCATGTTGAAGAAAAACGATAAAAAGCGTTTTTTCAAACTGTCAAATGTCAAGGTCAATGTCAAATGTCACTGTGTGAAAGACCATTCTTTTAGTTAAATTTAAAAAATTATTTAAATTATCGACTGTTTTCTCACGAAGCTATAAGTGAAAGAGTGTCAAAATGTCAATTTTGCATAAAGGGCTTTTCGAATTTTTATCAGATAAACGATCAGTCCGATTGAGGTTATGGTCAATATATAATTTGAGCACAACAGAGTAGTTAACACGATACTGATGGTCCGATACGAAACAAAGCAAAACTGTAGCACGCAAAGCGATTGAAAAGAAAAATGACCGTTACCATGGTAACCGGATTGTTGTGACAGTTGAAAATGGACTTGTCCCCACTAGTTTTATCTGAACAATCAGTTCTGATCATTTTCGCATCGATTCGATAAGTTGCCGTCATTTTAGACGGCAAGACAACGGTTGCCATGGCAACCAAGTTTGATCATGTCCAACCGGTGTCGACGTGCACACCAAAATTGGTCACTCTACGATAAGCCGTTTTCGAGATATTGAAAATGTAAACATTTTGTAAAAATTTTACATAGAATGACATAAACACCAGCCCTATAATGGGCCTATGCAATTTTAGCCAACTTGGGTTGTAAATTCGCTATAAAACCGCGAAAAATCGGTTGCCATGGAAACTTATGTCAAATTTGACATGCGGAAAAGGTGCATTACAGAATTCCCTACATTTCATAAATTAAAACCATGGGGATAATGGAAAATAAAAAATACCCTCCGTCGGCTTGACCTAGCTCAGGATTCCTGTTAACGGGTGATGACAATCCAGCCGAACATTTTGGTATAAAACGGCCTCTGGACGCGTCGATTATGAATGGATTTTGCAAATTTCGACACCGCGTTATAGCGAGATAATGGGTCTATCGGCCCATAAAAGCTCATTAACCTAGGACAATTGTCAGTAGTTGCCATTTAGGGTCAAAGTAGAAATTTTGTCTTTTTTCCATAAGAGCTCATGTAAATGAAAGTGACCATCGAAAAATCGATGAAGCCAGCGACTTCAATCCGGTTTTTCTTCTAGGCAATTGTTTTCAAGACCAAATGACATTCTGTAAAACAGTTTGACATTTGTCGGTGTTTTTAGACCTTGACAAAGCTATATGAAAATTTGGCTTCCATAAGGGGACATGTAAATCGAAAATTCAATGTTTAATTGCTCACAAACGAAAAACACGATTGCCACGTGCTTTGGAACATTATCGATCTACTATCGATAGATCAGATTGGTACTTTCAAAATTGTCACGTGTCCCAAAACTGTGGGATTTTACTCTTGGTGGGACGTATGTGACGTCATAGGCCCTATACCTGAAGATGATTTTGTTTTGAAAAAGTTAATCATTTTTTGAGTGTAACCGATTGCTTTGGACCACCAAAGGCCTTCCATGTCAAAATTTGGTCGAAATTTGACATTGCAAAATTAGGGAAAATTTCGAAATTTTTTCCCGAAAATATTGCATGTTTTTACAAAATCGTCCATTGCTCACTTATTATTGATCGGTGCGAAAAAAATCAATAGCAATTTTTTTATGCGCCTTGCGACGATCTAGCGGCCGGAGTGATTAGATTTGTCCCCACTCTTGCCGTTTTCGAGATATTTTCAGTTTTTTCAAAACCATATTTTTGCGATTTTCTCGATAACCATGAGAGCTGGGAAGCTAAAAAAAATCCCACTGGATCGGGCTCGAGATGAGCCTGACATTTCATAAATAATAACATTTTCGATAGTTAGTTTGGTTTTCGAGAAAAAAAATGAAATGTAAAATTTAAAAAAAATCGTATTTCACCCGATAAATTTTTTGGCAAAAAAAATTATTTTTTTTGAGGGTTGTTTCTTGACAGATCGTTAGATATGGAAAAGTTACTGGAAAAAATGACTGATTGGTTCAAAAAAAAAATTCCTCTGTCAGCAACAGAGGAAAAACGAAAAGTTTTGTACAGGCCCTTATGGCGGGGAAATTTTCAAAATTGAATAAAAGCGTCAAGTCACTTTGGAATTTGTTGAAATTCGCATCAATTAGTATTGAGACAAATACGAATCGACTGTATGTCAAATCGATTCAGTAAAGTGACAGGGAAAAAATTCATCCATTTAACTCCCAATGGTTCAATTATGGTACGAATCATCAAAAATGCTTAGCAAAAAATAGAAAATTTATGCTGAACGTATTCCCATTGGACGAGAACATGACTCATAGATTTGGTTAAAGGAATTGAAAAAATGTTCGAAAATTTTCGACTTTTTCATGTTTTTATGTAAACAAAAATTTACGCAAATTCGACAAATAATCCGATCAAACTGGCGATCAGACAGGTGGGAAGAGCGATAATGCAGCTTTGATGGACCGTTAAACAGATTGCGGCACGATAAATATGTGACCTTGAAAAATCAAGCGAAAGTTAAAAATCAATTTTTAGCATGAAAAGGTCAACTTTGGCATTAGATATCGTGGTCTATATGGGCCCTGCGGACCCAAATTAGAAGTTGGACCTTCGGCCCAACTCTGTAATTTAACATAGTGCACTAAGACCAGCTTCAAATTGATATCGAAATTGCCAAATGGAGATTTTGTATTGAAAAACATGGTAAATAATCGGAGATCGAGTAATGACATGTCAACATATGATGGGTCACAGGATCGTGAGTAGCTGTCCGATCGACACATGTGTCAAGGCAAAAAGAGAGAGCATGAATGGGGGCCGTTTTCGAGTTATGAGAGCAAACGTCATTGGAAGTGTCAAAATGGAGGAAACATGCGTCGGAACATGGGAAATGATGTGGGAATGGTGGTAAAAATGGATATTTGAATTTTTTAAAAATCGAGGTTAGAATCAGTCAATGTGAATCGGATTTAGCAAGTTGTCAAATGATAAGTTGAATACGATGATGACATTGGTTTGACCTTGAAAAGGTTTCTAGTTGGCGAATAGTGGCAAATTGACAAACAAATCAAGAGTGTAGACTGACAGCGGACGATGTAACTGTCAATGACATAACTGTCAAAAATTGACATGACCTTGAGAATAATTAATGAGAAATTCTCGCTACGATTGCAAAACCGATTTGACAGATATGTCAAGTAAAAGAAATTGTCATTTTTGTTAGTTGAGTGTTTGAGATTTTTCAAAAAATTGACAGTTACACTGATGACCTTGAAAGTGATTCCATGCGAAAGAGAATGAAATGTGGTATAATCATAATGATCTAAGTGGAAGATTATGATATGCTAAGTGGTCCTAAAATATTAGGCAACATTAGAAAATTACTTCACAAGCTATCTAACCACCATCCGAGTCAGAAGCAGGGAATCATTAAGACACTCACGGATAGAGCCAGAAAAATATGTGGACCACAACATCTAACATCGGAACTACAGCACTTGGAAAAAGCTTTTCTTCAGAACGGATATTCCCAGTTGGACATCAAAAAAGCTGTAGGAGTGGGACGTGCTGAAAAAAGTGAGTCCACTCTGAAAGCTTTCCTGCCCTATGTTCCCATGGTTACGGACAGAATTGGGAGGCTCTTGAGGAAACACAACATAAGAACGGTCTACAAGCCCACAACAAAGATCCGAGAATGTCTAGGGTCAGTTAAAGACAAAAGACCTCACCTAGCAACTGCGGGAATCTACCGGATTCCATGCTCCTGTGGAAGCGTCTACATAGGAACTACTAAGAGATCGGTTGCGACAAGATTAGAAGAACATCGACGGAATTGCAAACTTGGACATGTGGAGAAGTCGGCAGTGGCGGAACATGCCCTCAGCGATGGAACACACAACATATATTTCGGAGAGGCACAGGTCCTGGCCACGACAACAGGGTATCGCCCCCGACTAATACGAGAAGCCATTGAAATCTACAAACACGACGACAATTTCAACAGAAAAGAAGAGACAATGGCGCTGAACAGGATATGGTTTCCAGCACTCACCAACGCAAAAACAGCAAGAAAAAGCAACAGCTCAGGACAGGAGAGAGAATCCAGTACACCAGAGGATAGCAACAGCCAACAGAATGCGCAAGCTCCGATGACACAGGCCACGTCATCACAAACCACGTCATCGCAACCGGTGCATAAATACGGACTGCGCCCGAGGAATCGCATCAGAACAGTGTAAGCGTTCAAGCAAACCATTTCTGAAGATGCAAGCCACACGTGCTTGCGAAACGTCAAGAAAAAATTCTACCGAACGACGGCCTAAAAACCCGAAAACCCCACTTGTTTCAAGGAATGGCCTCGAAAGTCTATCTCTTTTGATATTAGAAAATTAGTCAAAAAATGGGAAATAAATTCCTGGGGCTGTCATTATAACTTGAAAAATTTGACAGTTCGCGTATAGTATGAAACATTTGATTCCGAATCGTCTGGTGTCAATTGGAATTTTATCAAAATTTCACATTGTCAAATTCGGAAAAATCGATTTTTTCAAGGTTGCGTTCAAGATGGCCTCGCTCCTATCGCAATTAGAGCCTTGAAACGTTGATATGGCAACACAGCACTATTACTCATAAGACATAAGACTTTCGCCATGAGCAAGTAGATTGGGCTCGAATCAATAGTTTGCAAGTTGAACGTACGGC
Organism: Dendroctonus valens; assembly: GCA_024550625.1. Lineage (NCBI taxonomy): Eukaryota > Metazoa > Arthropoda > Insecta > Coleoptera > Curculionidae > Dendroctonus > Dendroctonus valens. The sequence goes on from JAJTJO010000574.1 coordinate 45,222, forward strand.
AAGGTAGATGGAGCCAGGAATTTTATATGCATTCTTGCATATAGATGACCGTGGATGCGTCAAATATCAAGGAAATCGATTGCCAATTGTTTCGGACAGTAGCTAATGGATGGTGCTTCGATCCATCATTTTCAATAAAAGTCGAAAAAAAATGCGAAATGAGACCAATTGAGGGTGAAACAGAAAATGTTTCAGAGCAAAAATTGAAAAATTTACCAATCTGTCAAATTGACATTGATCAATGAAATTTCAAGGTTAACGTGGCCGTAATGTTGAATGCAGAACAAGTCAAACATGGATGTTGAAACATGTTGACAATTGTCAAATAGTTTCCATGACAACGGTGAAAATATGATTTTTGTCATGACAGCACCGTTTGACAGTGACGACTGTCAACATTGTCATAATGACCAATCAAGTGGACTTCCCCAGCCAAGTCATTGTGGAAACTTTTCAAGTTACCATTGTTGATAGTTTCCAAGAAAATGCCCATAGCAACGGCGTAACTAAGGAATTTTACATGTTTTTCAACATTCAAAAATCAATAGTAATTCAAAACATTGTAAAAAAAAGTTTACAGCTGTCAAAAAATGAGATTATATGTGAAAATTCCAAGAAAAGTGCACGAGAAAATGCATCATTTTGGAAAAATGCTTACCAAAAATTCAAAAATGAACCTATTGACATCACATTAATACCGAACGATCGGAAAAAGAGTGACGCAGTGATTTTCGAGATTTATGGCTGAGTCAGCTACATGTAGCTGACGTTATTCAGCTATATGTCATTTTCGATCGCAGTAGCCCATGGTCACGTAACTATGGCAACCAAATAAACATCAGCCGATCGTAGCTGACATGAAATGATGCAAATGTCACCACTCGACATTTGCTCGAAATGTCAACACAGATGACGTCCTAGTCACTAATAGGTTTCGTACCCGATTGACATGCTGATGGAAAATAATTCGGCACACCTCGAAAAATCAACCGATTTGAAAACGGATCAAAGCATTCGATAGAAAAGATATTGACTCATCGACTGATTAAGACAGATAATGGAAAATAGAAGTGCAACTGTCACTTTTCAGCAGAAAATGTCAGGATCGAAAAAAATTCGATTCAGAGCAAAGTGCAAAGTTTGTTCCATGTCTTCAGGAAACCAAAATACTCAACAACAACAAAGCTAAAATTAATGTTACAAATCCAGACACTTATCGAGCAATTACTGCTCTCCTAAACAACAAAGGAGTCCAGTGGCACTCGTACGAAGATAAACAAATAAGAGATATTAGAGTGATGATCAAAAACCTACACTACTCGATAGATCCTGTTGATATTGTCAAAGACTTAAATGAAAAAGGACTGAAAGCAAAGAATGCTACAAACAAAGAAAAATGGCTCACAACAGAATAGAAAAAGGAAAGGCGAGCCAATCATATTCAAGAAACAGTACCACTAAACATGTTTATTGTGTCATTTGATAATGAAACAGAAATCGATCAAATATATAGCATCAAAACTGTGCTGAACTCTACAGTACAAATAGAACCCCTGAGAAGAAATATATTCATACCACAATGTAAACGTTGCCAACAATACGGACACACACACAACTTCTGCCACAAAACCCCCAGGTGCGTGAAATGTGGTAAATCTCACTCTACACAGGACTGCAATAAGCCACCGAACGCTGGTCCAAAATGCGTACACTGCGGAGAGAATCATCCAGCAAATTATCGTGGATGTGAAGTCTACAAAGAGATACTAAAAAACAGAAATAAGTCTCACAAAAAACCAACACAGAACTTTGTGACAAAACAAAAAGTAAACCACAAAACTCAATAGAAGCGATGTTGCAGCAAATCATGCAGCGGTTAGATAAAATTGAATCCAACATCAATAATGCCTAATTTCCTACGCATTATGGAATGGAATGCAAATGGTTTGCTGCAGCATAAGGACGAGCTGCAGGCAATCCTAAGTTCTGAAAATATTGATATTTGCTTGATTTCTGAAACACATTTCACAACAGAATCTCATATTAAATTCAAGAATTTCACAACATATCATACCATTCACCCCGCCAACACAGCTCGGGGAGGAAGTGCTATAATAATCAGTGACAATATAAAACATTATGAAGAAGAAAAGTGCTCGACCTGTGATATGCAAGTTACGACTGTAACACTTATGACAACAGCACAAACACTTACCATAAGTGCAATATACTGCCCTCCGCGTTTCAATAGATATGCAGACACGTTCTTGGAACTGTTTGAGAAACTAAATGGACGATTTATAATTGGAGGCGACTTTAATGCGAAGCACACGCACTGGGGATCCAGACTTATTACGGCAAAAGGGCGTGAGTTATACCAAGCTGCTATGGACTTCGGATGTGTTTTCTTATCCAGTGCAAAACCCACATACTGGCCAACCGACCCAAACAAAACTCCAGATCTGATTAACTTTTTTGTCGCCAAAAACATTTCAGAAATCTATATAAAAATTGATGAAGGATACGACTTGAACTCCGACCACTCCCCAATTCTATTAACGATCAGCGAATATATTATTACAAAAGGCCAAAACATAGTTTTGACAAACAAATATACAGACTGGCAATATTTCAATATTCTCCTGGAGAGCAATATTAAACTAAATATCCCCCTCAAGACGACTGAAAAATTAGAGGATGAAGTGTATAATTTTGCTACAGCCATACAACACGCCGCCTGGAACAGCACACCAATTATTAAAACAAAGTCTAAGGGACTCAACTTCTCGAAAGACATTAGAGATATGATTGCTGTAAAACGAAAACTAAGAAGGCGCATCAAACACGGGCACCAAGCGACAAAACAATCTTAAACAGATACGCGCAACAAGTAAGAAGAGAGATTACAGCATTGAAAAATTCTTCAATCAACAACTATCTCAGCAATTTAACTGCAGATGATAGCACAGGATATTCCTTGTGGAAAGTAACAAAATACTTAAAGCACCCTGCAACAGAAATGCCACCCATCCAAAAAATTGATGGGCTATGGGCTCGCACTAACAACGATAAAGCAATGATCTTTGCGGAACACCTTGAGACTAGATTTTTGCCTAATACCGGGGTGGATAAACTGCCTCACCTAACTCCAAATTACTACTTGGACCCAATTCCGCTAGTTACAACAAAAGAAGCCAGTCAAGAAGTTAACACGAACCTAAACCCGATCAAAGCACCCGGTTTTGATATGATCACAGGTACAATACTAAAGAACATGCAACGAAAATCCTTGGTAAAATTGACTACATTAATAAACGCGTCAATCCGACTAAAATATGTACCGGTACAATGGAAAGTATCGGATGTAATTATGATTCCAAAGCCTGGCAAAAATCCACATAAAGTAGAATCATATCGGCCAATTTCACTGCTACCAATCATGTCAAAATTATTTGAAAAGCTAATTCTGAAAAGTTTGGAAGTAATCACCGAAAAATACCAGCTAATACCAACGCATCAGTTGGGGTTCCGTAGTCAACATTCAACGATTGACCAAGTACACCGAATCACTGACGTCATAGAAAAGTCCCTTGAGATAAGAAAGTGTGCTCTGCTATCTTCTTAGATGTAGCACAAGCATTTGACTGAGTATGGCACGATGGCCTACTGCATAAACTAAAGTTGCATCTACCTGACTCCTATTATCAACTCCTAAAATCTTACTTAGCAGATCGGAAGTTTCGTATTAAAAATGAAGAAGCATACTCAGAATTGAAGACAATACAAGCAGGAGTTCCCCAAGGAAGTGTACTGGGACCCAAGCTGTACTTGCTCTACACAAATGATATACCCCAAACACCAAACTGCATGATGGCTACGTTTGCGGATGACGCTGCAATGCTGACAACGGGCGACTCATTGCAGGAATCATCGACAAAGCTGCAACGAGCAGTTGATAATGTTGCTGCCTGGACCTGCAAATGGCGAATCAGGCTCAATGAGGAAAAATCTACATATGTAAACTTTACAAACCGTAACATTGGTTACCAACCCATTTTCCTCAATGGCATAATGGTTCCACCAGCGAATACGGCAAAATACCTGGGAATGACTCTTGATGCCAAACTCCGATGGAAGGCCCACATGAAGAAGAAGCAAGATGAGCTAAACATCAAGTTCCGGAAACTATAACCAGTATAGTCTTGGAAGACGATCCGAACAAACAATCTATAACAAGCTGTTAATCTACAAACAAGTGCTGCGGCCAATATGGACATATGGCAGTCAATTGTGGGGCTGAGCCAAAAAATCTAATGTCGAGATAGTTCAAAGATTTTAGAACAAAGCACTCAGGCACATAACTAATGCGCCTTGGTATCTACGGAATTGTGACTTACATCGAGAACTCGGCATAGAAACGGTTGCGTCAGTTATACAAAGATGTGCTGTTTCACACAAAAGTCGCCTTCAGCGTCACATCAACGAAGAAGGGTCCAGGCTCCTCGATGTGGAAAACTTGACAAGAAGACTTGATCGTATCAAACCATTCGAGCCTACCATGCTGCCAAACAACTAAGGAACCATAGGGAAAGCTTAGATTTTTAATCACTGTGTATCTTAGTGCCAAAACAAAACAGATTGTTAGTCGTCTCTGTGACTAGTTTTTGTATAATCTTGCACACAGTGTGAGCATGTAATAAAAAAAAACTTCATTGTTCTTAATTCATTGTTGCGTATATTTTCCTGACTGTACTTCAATTTATTTCAAAATTTCCTGGGTTTCAGTCAATTTTATTGTTTATTATTTAAAATGTTACAAATACGTTTCGGTGTCTTTCTCCACCATCATCAGTTTGTCTAAAATATACATTTACAGTTATTATTAATTTATATAAAAATCTTCCATCAAAATTAACATATTAAAATACAAATCACACGCATATTAAAAAGTACAATTTGGGACCTTGGTTCTCAGGTGATGATCGGGATAAACATGTTCGGGAAAAGACTAGAATCTATTGTTTAGAGATCTAAATTTAACTTACATGTGTAGATGTTTCTACCTTTGCATTTGGTTGGACATTGAATTCCCTATTTTATTCGATATCGAGCGAGGGCACGAAAAACCTGTTTATACTTCGCCTTTTCTTTGCATTCTTGGAATTGCTCTGTAATTCTTCAATATCAGCTGTTTATTTTTCACTTACCAGGTCCATTCAGTTCATGCATGCGATCATCTAATTAATGTGTGATACACAGAGCTAAGATTGTCTGTGTCTGATCTAAAATTCATTGCATTCTGGTATTTTTTGATCTGTATCATTTCATGGATTCTTCTCTTATTATAGTTGTTTTCATTGATTAGAATTTTTGTGTTATCGAAATCAAAATCATGCAACTTTTGTTGGGCATGTTGTGCTAATGCTGTTGCATTTTCGCTAACCTTTCTTAAGCTATATTTATGCTCGAATATTCTTTTTTTTAAATATTGTCCTGTTTGACCTATGTTTGCTTTGTCACAGTTCAAAGAGTCAATCCTGTATACTACGTTAGGTGTGTCCAACTTATCGCTTCTAGGCTTAAATTTTGTGAAACATTCCCTTACCAAGTTGTTTTTAGTTCTTTCCGCCACAGTAATATTTTGTGGCTTCAGAATACTCTTTATTTTTGTGTTTATCTCCGGCATGTACGGTAATGATACATACCTGACTTCACCTTCCTTTATCTTATTTACACCATTCATGCTGTTCCATTTATTTGAATTGTAGATTTTATTAATTCTTTGTTTTGTATTAAGTATTAAGTCTTTGTGTAGAGAACGTTAGCTGTGGAGCCATTTAAAACATCAAACATTTTTTGGGTTCTAAAATATAAATTTTTTGTTACCAATATCTCGTACTTAAATGAAATATTTTTCAAACAAAAATGTGTACTTAGTTCAAGTCGATATCTCTCAGCGTTTTCGAGGTATTTCACATTGAAACTTCTACTAATTTGTTGAACTAACTCAAATTGAATCCCCAATATTGTCGTAAATTGACATTTTTAAAGTGAAACATGAACAAATCTGGTTTTACCGTCACCTAAATGCTAACGGAAATATTTTAATTTCGACTATTAAATTGAATTTATTGAAAATGCCCCGACAAAACTTAATTTCGAATGAATAAATTCCCGATATGGTTTGTGTTTATGTGCAAGAGTGAGCATTTCGGCAATCATTTATTAAATTCTTTATTTTAATTATAATTTATTTCAATTTTATTGTTTATTGTTTTATTACAAATACGTTTCGGTGTCTTTCCCTACCATCATCGGTTTGCATGCATGGCTGTTTCTACTTTCAACTTTGGCAAGCAATTCAAGGTATGTAGAAACAGCCATGCATGCAAACTGATTATGGTGGAGAAAGACACCGAAACGTATTTGTAATAAAATAATAAACAATAAAATTGGTTGGAACCCAGGAATATCATTAATATGATTTATTATATTTTTGTTTTATGGAAAATTTGAGCAGATTATTCCTGTAGTTTACTTACTGAGATCCAATTTGAGTTGAGAGGTTGAATATCTCGAAAACGGTGAGAGATATCGACTTGAAGCAAATACACATTCTTTGTTTAGGAAATATCAGAAACCGAGATATTGGGCGGAAAAAGGGATGTTTTAAAACCTGAAAAAGTGCTGATGCTTTAAATCGCTCCAGGTAGCGCCCTTTAGAAACTGCAAGTCAAGAAATGGAAAAATTGGGTGCCGCGATCTCAAAAACCCACTAATACAATTTTTTGGTGACAGTAAAACTAGTTAAGAATCTATTTAAAAAACACGAACATTACTTATGCCGGTGCATTTTGCCACATTAGTTGAGGACCACCCTGTATCAAGCCATGTTCTAAAATATTGATGAAACAAATAAATTTTCTAATTGCTTTTGTTATTTTTTATTGCAAATGTATACACATCATGACAGGTGTGATTGTTATGAAAGAATAGTTTTCAAATAAAATTTCACTTACAGAATGTGTCAGATTTATGTTACTTTTATTAGCCCTCATCTGTGGCATAACTTTTTAATAAGCTATTAAGTTGCATCTTTCAGGAACAATCTTGAAATCACAATTTAATTTTCTCAATTTTCAGTCTGCTGTAAAACTTACGGTGGAATTATTATTTATTATATTAATTTGTTATCGAAAAAATGTTCTTTTCCTCCATTTATGCGGATACACCCTCTAAAATTCCCCCCAGGGTTATCAGCGGTATAAAAACATTTCGGTCCCTAATAGTTATTTTTGATCTGGTCGTATCTATCCGCTGCTTGATCGTATCATCCTGACATCCCGCCATCCAGTTCTATTTGTGATATTAGCTTAATCCATCGTCACGAAATTATGAGTACAGAAGAAGTAGAAGTGATCGCGAAACGCTCGTACCATGATATTTTAAGTGAGTTCCCCTGCTATGATTTACAGCGATGCGAGTTAGAGTTCTGCCAAGTGGGCAGGATACTGGTCCACTATAGCAATGAGGTATCAAGGCTCAAGTGCGGTTTTCGTCGTGAGGCTCCCCTTTCGTTCGCTGATGACTCGTCTATAATCCTGCCCGCATTAAATCATACCGATTTTCCCACTAGTAGATTGTCGCTTAATGAAGCGGAGGCAAAAATTAACGCCGTGAAAAGCGCATTCGGATTTTTCAGCGTGTTAGGGAAGATTTGGAAATTCGTTCCCAGTGTATTTCCACTCGACCCCTATCATTTATTTGCATATTTGGAGACCATTTCTACATTATTTGACATCAAACCGCTGATGAACGAGGAACAATTTGAAGAGTATTCTTCGAAAACATGCAAATTGCGGCACATGCTTCTCTATCACAACTGCATGAGGGCTGGCGATTGCCTTGAAAGTAAACATAAACGTTCAGAACATTCAGAAGATTCTGATGACGACACGGTAAAATGGGTTCCATTTTTGAGTCCGCCATTGAAAATGCTAAATTCGAAGAGTCTGCTAAGAAAGGCCACTCCGGATTATTATGTTCAGGGCCACGAAATTTTATTAGAAGCAGTAGCCGCAAGAAACTAAGTGTTTTATGAGGGAAACAGGCTTAATTTTGCTTGTTGGAATAGATTCCAAGCAACCGTTTTTATACACATCAGCAATCTCGTATGCAAGGTGTCCCGTAAGCACATGATCAAAAGGGCAATGCGACATTCTTTGGCTCAAAAATTTTCGACTCTTGGTGGTCAAAGTCCATTTTCTTAACAATCCTATTCATCCCGTTTTTGAGTGACAAAACATTCCCGAATATTGGCCTTTCCACCTCAAAAAAATTATGAAATTTGCAGAATACAGTACTCTAAACCATTTTTTCGTTCATATATTTGCCAATTACTCTTATTCCATAGCACGTTGCGGTTAATTTTTTTATTAATTTACTTATGTGAAAAGACCAGTCTAAATGTTCATCCATGTTCAAACCCAAAAACCGTGTGTGTTCTGCTACGGTAAATTCGTCACTTACCGTTACTGCTTGGATCTGAAGAATATTAGCGGTTTTTTAGGAATTTAGACTCAGTTTGTTTGCAATGAATCATTTGCTTGAAATAGGGGAACATTTTTGTTTCCAATCAACAGGTTGGTGTCGTCTGCAGAATTAATTATTTGATTAGGACTTACTCTGATAAAATATATCTTTTATCAAAATTACAAACAGGAGGGGGCCCTGCGCTGTTTAAATGTCTGAAATTATCAAATGACAAGAAAACAGTTTTTTGCGCATAAACTTCTACAGCGCTACAAGATTCTTCAAGATGAGTGCATCAACTCAAAAAAATCAATAAATCAAAAAGTAAACAAGAAGTTCTGGTCGTTTTTTGTACCAAGACCCACAATAATTCACAGGTTGCTGCAATCAGATGAAGTAGGTTGCTTCATCTTGCATAAGAACAAATTCACAGCGCGTTTCATTAAAATCCATCTCCGATATTTCAAAAGAATTTTTTTGAACACCAATCAATTGAGGAGCCAGGCATTTTGTCCTAATAAAAGTTACGTCAGTTTGTGCCCCTTAAGCAAAAAAAATGCCGCAATTCCCTTTTGATCTTGTGCTTACCGAACCCGTATAGTAAATATTTTTCATGCAGGCGGATTATTACTAAATTTTTACTTTATCGTAAATCAATCGAAAATCTTGATTGCAAAATGTGCGTGTTTTCGATGTTTTCATTCAGTTCAACGGGTTTATTCCTAAAGCGTAAAGCAGTTGTCAGTCTTAGTTTTTTCGCTTCAATTTAATTAGATTTTATTTTTCTTAATGAACGTTTCCGCTATTATTATTCGATCAAGAATATCAAAAATCTGAGCAAACGAAATAATTTAAATTTGTACGGCATGAGTGAGTTTTCAACTTAAAACCCCATTTTGAGGCCAATTGATTGCAATAACTACCGGACTTAACAATTCGGGGGCAGGTTTTCTAAGAACGCAGTGCCGGCATTGTGCAGCCGAAGACTATGATAGCACAAAAGCTGGTCAATAAGGAGAAATCGGGTTCAAAAATAGCTGTAAGGTTCATAAAATAAATTGAATAGCCCCCCGCAAGTTAACAAGTAAAAGGAAAATATATTGGTTGACTTACAAAAATCCATTTCGAATGGTCAGATGCAAAGGGCATAACGATTAAATGGATGACAAGAAATCGACTTGTTTGAAATATTGTTACTAGGCAGGTATAACGACCCTTGACGAAACCGACCAGAAGATAAGAAAAATCGTCACATTTGACACACATTTGTTTCAATTACATAATAATTCCGGTCTAGCTTTTCGAGTGCTTATTGATTAGATTACGGCGCTAAATTTAGTCTGTAGTACTATTTCAGAGTCCTCAAATTCAATGCATGGGAATGCGATAGCAATTTCATCTATTTAACGGAATTTCTCAAAAAAAAAACACCAGTCCAGAGTTATTATCAGCAACGACAGCTTAGCAGTCGCAGGTAAACATCAACCTGGAACATGCTCTGGCCATTGCTCCAGACGTTGATAAGAAAATGCGTGTAAATCCCTATCTATTACCATCAACAGTGATTAAGGCTCGCACACATGAAGAAACTTGTTTTAACAATCGTCCTCCACCTGTCCAAAAGCCAGATGTTTCATCAGTCAGGTCTTTTTCCGCCCAACAGATTGAAAAAGGTCCGATACTTGCCTTTGCTTGAGTTTGCTTTAGAAAGCCTTCATTCTTTTAACAGCAATTTAATATTTCCACAATAAAGCCTGAATTCTTCTTCTCCACCATCATCAGTTTGTATGTGTAGTTGTTGCTACCTTCAGTTTCGGCATGAAATTCTTAAAAAAAAATTATTTTTTAAATTTTTTGAAAATTTAATGAACCATTTTGAGGCAAAAAGGTATGTTTCTTCATGTTTTCTCATTTAAAAATCGGTACCTCATTTATAATCCTGAAACTCTAATGCAGAACAAAATAAAATCGATTGTAATTTTGAAAATTTTGAAACTTGAAAGTATAAGGAACCGAAACACAATTTGTAACCCAAATGGCATTTGTATTTTTTAGATCTGACACATGATGAATATCTTATGCTTACGGGACACCCTATATATCTTTTATCTTTGACTTTCTAACATATGTGGGTTCAGAATAGAATCGATACCGTACTCGAAAAAAAATATTTGAAATTTTAAGTTTAAACTATTAAAAAAACATGTCAAAGGTCCATTTCCAGGGAAGAGGCCTTAGGAATAAATTTATAAATGCCAATTTGCCAACAATCTTATTTCTCCCCATACCGCACCAGTTGCTTAATGTTTGATAGCCCTGGCGATCAATCGAAGCAATTTGGTGAGGATTTTCTTGATTCAGATTCAGATTCAGTGAGTCTAACACTCGAGACACACGTATATCGAGAATCGTCAACGCAAATGACATATACCTAATTATATATTTCTGAAACCAGTTCTCAACGGTTTATCCAATGGGGAGAAAATATCCATATGTTACCATTTAAAAAAATCAAGATGGCGCCAAAACTGTCAAATTTGACGCTCTGGAAGACAAATTGGTTCAATGACGATAAAGTACGCGTAGAACATGTTCCCATATCTAAAATTAAAGGTGAATTATGAAATATACATCACCTAGATAATAGAGGCATTGGTTTTGCATTCTAGAAAATATACTTTACCTTCCAGATTTATTTAGTCAGATATTTTTTTCCTCTGAGCTACACTAATCGTCCCTATTTCCTCACCAGTATCTGAAGGAGATGAATATAGCTTTCTTCAAAGTACTCTCCTTTTCAGGTGACGATCAATGTCATAATCGTTCGTTGTGCACAGATCGCTTGTTTCTTCAAATTCCTAGCACAACGTCACATTCGCACAACGTCATATAAAGCTAGAAATATTTTCCTTTTCAAAATACCCAAAAACTGAATTCTTACATTGAACTTGGTTGTTCACAGATCAACTGTATATATGCACAGGGTGTCTTCAAACTAGTGATCAAAATGAAAAGAGATGCAGAAAGAGTCAAAATAGTATCAGTAACATTTTAAAATTTAATCATATTTAAACTTTATTTATATGTGATCTATTTATAAAAAAAATATCTATCTATATCTATTTACAAAAAAAAAGTCCATGCGACAGAGCTGAGAGGCTTCTTTTCCATGGTTTTGTTGCATAAAGCTACAAGAACATGAATTAGCCTATCCATGAAGTCCAAATAATTTTTCTTGGGAGCATCTGCAAACTCCGTCGAGAATTTTCCAATTCTTGAGATATCCTATCGAATATTCAACTACGACACTGATCCCGCATACGTCGTAGTTACGGACCCCTTCTTCATTATCCAGTTTCTTATTTCTAGTCCTCCTAATTGGGACAACACCATTAATTCTTTGAGGTTGATTTTGAAGTTTGAAAGTAAAAATCGATCTCCCATGATTCCATATTCCTTCCCAACAAATCTACTCCTTAAATCAAAGCCATTCCATTCTCTCTGATCATGGGCACCCTCAACAAGTGGAGTTCGATATATAAATGTCCCATTCAGAGTCACTATTTATAAGGCGTTCACTGAAAACTGTTTTTTCTTACCACTATAGTGTCCTTCTTGAGCACTCGTCACCCGAAATTCTGATCCATCTATCACACAGAATTATTTACACACTATTTTGGTATTGTGGATGGGCCATCACTTTGTTTTGTTCCTTATAAGTCATGAATTCTTCATCATTTGGCGAATCTAAAGTGTGCTCATAGGTATTATGCAGAATATTAGTGACCCGAAATATAATCTTTTTGATTGACCGCTCATGGATTGAAGAGACTTTTTTCTTCTGTTCTCCCTTGCTTGTCCACATTTGGATCTTTATATTCAGGGTTATCCATTAATTCCCTATGCCTTTTTTGTTATACAGTTTTTTCTTCGCAGCATTCGTACGAATCTCCATTTCAGAAAAGAATAATTCCTAATAATCACCTCCCTAATCAGATCAATAAATAAATTATAGATAAAAAAATTATCTAGAAGAAAACCTCTAATCAAAAAACATTGGAATTTTTTCTCATTAATTGACTTTTTTTATTTACAACCCAAAACAAAATCCTTTTCATTTAAAAAATACAAATGGAAAAAAATGGCAAATTTGTTATCGTTTCGGGAGCAAAATTTTATTTAAAATTATGGGAATTTTTGACTCATCAAACTGAATTCTACCAAAATTACTGGTACAAAATGGGTTAAACAATATCCAAAACTAACCTAAAACGTTCCAATTGCATCTCCGACCATTTTTGGATCCGATCTAGGTTTTGCACGAACAACCTTATGAAATTGTAGATGATGAGAGAATTGATGCAACGCATTTTAAAAATGTAACGATATGTGAAATGAGTGGGATTTTGAATAATATCGTTAGGACACCGAATGCAAAAAATTTTAGAAAAAGGAGTGAAAACAATAGACTCAATTCACCTGAAATAAGACAAATGTCAACAACAAATTCTAAAAATTTAAACATGTATTTCATACCCAATAATACTGCAGTTATTTTGGTTGCAGTTAAGACATACTCAGATTGGACATTTTGACTGATGTATGTTGGAATGGTATAATTTACAAAAGGAGCAAAAATGGAATGGAAGAATTGTTCTTTTGAGACAAAAGTATCCTCAACTCCAAATGCAAGTCCAACAATGAACCGAGTAATGCCATTGAATGACGAACTGAGGGACCATGTCTAGATGCTCTATGGTGAACAAACAAGAATGTAGCTCCTATTTTCAAAAACACAAAACGGGAATACCAATGAGTTGACATGAATTGATCAATGAAAGGATAATAGTAGATGTATATAGAGAGAGAGAGAGAGAGAGATAGATGGAACCCATCACTAATAACATCAACATGAGAATGAGTAGCGAGATACATTCGTGAGATTAGCATATTCATAATATAACAAATTGCCAAAGAAACAAACAAAATTTTCATTTCAAAATCTTCAGGCCAAAACCAATAGATGACAAATCCACTTAGATTAACAGCAGTCATAGTACGAGTACTAGACATTACAAAGTATAAATCGAACAGACAATTCAAAATCGATTATGATCAATTTTTCAAGAACAATTGATTGTCCAAAAACATTTCAAATTGACATACTATCCACTTTTTTTAATGAAAGGGGAGGGGAAGGAGGCCTTGGAAGAGCAAAAAACTTTTTTTTAAAGTTTCCAAAAGCAGTTCCTAAAAAAGGAAACGAAGGAATATAATCGTTGGATTCCCGACGAATTCATTATTTCGAACGAGGTTTTTAAATCTTTAATTTTATTTTAAATACCAGAGACAAGTAAAAGCATAAAAAGTCTTCCAAATCGAGGGTCATGCTCCCAAAATAACCAAGGTATAACTAGACTGTACAAAACTTGTTCTCCGAGGAATAAAAAGGTAATAAAATATGCATCAATCACGAAACATCTCCAAGACTAGGTTAAATGAAAGAATCGGATAAAATAATATTAATAATGGGTTAAAAAATAATATTAATAATATTACTAATGGGTTAACAAGAAAAAAAGAGACCCATATGTGCATTCCATACCTGAAGCCATCTAATTATATTCTATGGATTCAATAGGACTCTCTTCAAGGCTAACTATGGGACTCGAAGTTGGAGTCGTTGGCTTTCTCTTTGAATGAAAATCTACACTCATGGCAATTACTGAATACCACCCTAAAGTCGATTTGACCAAAATGGCCTCGGAACAAAAATAGCAGTCACAGAAACTTTGTTTTTTCTTACTTGATAAAGTGAAAATTCCAAGTCACTCAATTTCAATCGTCGGTTTTTTGGTTAAAGTCAAAATTGTATTTGCGTTGAGAATAAAGAATAAATAAACGAGGTAGAATTATAAAAGTCAAAACTTTGCATCCACTATTTTTTCCATTGTTTTCTCCTTGTCTTTGTTGTATGGACAAGCAATTTTGGTAATATATGCAAAACTACTAAAATTTGTTAAATATTCTTCAAATAAATGGAATTTGAGAGAATATGATATTGTTTCTTTGGATAACTAAAAGTATCCACTCTAAGGTCTATAAAAAAATGAATCCTCAATAAAACACAATCTATGGAAAAATCTTAAGTGAATCGACAATTATCCCGAGAGAATTTTTTTGTTCAAAAACTCAACAACTCATTCCGATCTGTAATAAACCATGCTTAAATTGTCCAAATGAAAGAAAATGCAAGTAGGTTCTTATTAAATTGAGATATTTCGTTTTTTGTCGATTCTGGGTTCTAAGCCTTTCTTGAGATAGATTGATTTGAACAACTCAATCAAATGTTTAGCACATTACGCGAAAATCCTATCAATTCGTGCAAGACTGACAGGAACTTCATGAGAGAAAGCTGACTAAAACCATGTGAATTTTTTCTCCCCAAAATCCAAAATTGGAAGAATCCGAAAAACCGGACTTCTTCGTGAGCATGGAAATATGGTTTTCACAGATGAGGAAGAGCTTATATTGGTTGGTATTTTGAAGTCAATTATCATCAATTTGAACCCTTTTACATTGCGCCAAATAATGAAAATTGCAAATCTAGTTTTGTTGAAAACCGAAAACAAAGAAAGAAGTGTAACTTTGAACTGGGTAAGGGATTCCTCCAGAGACATCCGAAAGATATTAAAAAATGAAATCAAAGTATTCATAAAAACAGAAGAAGAAGATATATTGGACCTCATAGGAAGGCTCAAGAATTGGTGTCAAGAAATCGCCGAAAAAATTAAAAATAAATCTTTAGAAAAATATTTAATTATTATCCTTGATGAAACACGAAATGAACCCAGAATGATGGATGGGGAAATTCATACTGGTTTGACATCTGTTAATGAGAGCCCTACATATTCCAAGTGAAATTTCCGAACCACCCTAGCTGCTGTCAGCGCTGCAGGGAAGGTAATATTAACTGTTCATATATTTAAGTTGAGTGAGCTCTCAAAATCTAACGTAATCAACTTCCCAGTCCCGGACAAAGAGAAAAGAATTTTACGCACCTCTCCGATTTCTCGCGTATTCTATCCTGCAACCAACCCTGGATTTATGAATCATGCTATTTGGGATGATGGAATTAGATCGCTAATTGATGAGCGCTCTCCAAGCCGTGGGCCCGACGGAAAACTACCCGTTTTAATTTGTGCTGATGGTGTTTCCATGCACAAGCCCGAACCCACCCTCAAGTTCCTCAAAGAGAAAAACTGTGAAATCTTGTATTTTCCATCTAACACCAGTTAATTGAATATGAATCATTACCTTTGTGCAAAAAATGTGGCTTTTTAAAGTCATTCTGAGTGAAGGAGGTAAAAATTTGTCCAAATAAAGCTGGTCCATATGTAATTTTGTGAAGCCAATAATCTTTTTGTATAGTTGGGGTATTTTCTAATTTGATCCTGTAATTATTTACATATTTTGGGGAGTTTTCCATGGGTTCTTCAAAATCATTCTCCAATTCTTCGATATTTTCAACAGGATTGACATCTATGGGCAGTTCTTTAATGTTGTAATCAATATTATGATGCTGATTATCTCGGAGATTATTAATAATGAGATTCTACCGGTGAATTCTCGTTTCCAAGGTAGAAATGTAATTATCTGTAATTTCCTGTTGAAGAGCATTTTTTCTTCTGTTCTCCCCTGCTTGTCCACATTTGGATCTTTTATATTCAGGGTTATCCATTAATTTCCTCTGCCTTCCTTTTTTTTTATTGTTTTTTCTTCGCAGCATTCGTATGATTCTCCATTTCAGAAAAAAATCATTTAAAAACAAGAATGTTTTACTTTTGACACCTTCCTAATCAGATTATTCTCATATTAAAAATTAAAAAATTTTCATATAAAAAATTATCTAGAAGAAAGCCTCTAATCAAAAAACATCGGCTTTTTTTATTCCAAACAGTTTTTTTCTTATTAGAAAACAGTAATTTTTCAAGGGCCAGGAAAATTGAAATCCATTTTTTGATTAATTATACTTGTAGACAAATCTCGGCAAGTCTTGGTTCTAACCTCGTCTGGGACAGGCTGCATGGAAAGAGGATTGGATTAAGATAATTGCCAACAAAAAAATGTAGGTTTTATTTTGAGGCTTATATTCCCATGGC
Source organism: Dendroctonus valens (assembly GCA_024550625.1). Lineage (NCBI taxonomy): Eukaryota > Metazoa > Arthropoda > Insecta > Coleoptera > Curculionidae > Dendroctonus > Dendroctonus valens. Next base: position 61,916 of record JAJTJO010000574.1, read on the forward strand.
TCACCTTAATGAGTTCAAACCAGTCTGATCCATTGGAAAAGTATCCTTATTATTTTTTTTTTGCAAGCCAGCCAATTGATTTTTTGACCTTCTTATGGACCCATTTGGAAGAAATAAACTTCCAAAGGATAGAAATAAACTTCCATAGAGGATGAAAAGTCCTCAAATGATAACCGATTTAAAAAAAAAATAGTCCCAATTTGAGGGATGATAGGAATTATAGTGATGATAGGAATAATAATGATGGAAGTCGGAATTTTGATGATAGAAATAGAAATTTTGATGATAGGAATTATTCAAAACATCATACAGTTCGTCCCATTAATGCACCATCTTTCAAACACAATAATAGACCACCAAATTACAGAAGTAGGAGTCCTAATCGTTATCCTGTATACGAAAGGGATTTAAGAAACTCAAGTTATAACGATAGGGGTCGAAGCACTAAACGTCATAATAATGATAAATATTATCAAAATCATAATATGTATGCTGACAGTGATAACAGAGACCCTAGATTACCTCATTATCCTAGTTAGGAAAGTCCTCCGAGTCCCAATGAAAATCAAGGTAATCGATAGTATATATCAGACAGTTATGAGTATCCAGGGTCTTCAAGAGATTTATCTGCCTAAGTTCCAGAGAAGGGACCATTACCTCCGAATGTGGATTATTATAACAATCCTCCAGAAGTCAGTTTTCTAAATGATAGGAGAAAGCCAGTAAGCTTTGCCGAGAATAAAGATATGCAAACATTAATTTTGAGCATCTCCCCTGTAGATCTCTTTTTCAAGAAGAAAATATATGAATTTCACTTTGTCATTTAATTCAACGTTTCGTATTTTTCCTGACTGTACTTTAATTCATTACAATTCGGGCGAGTGCCCGAAAAACACATGTTTTTCTGGCACTCGCTCGATATCGAATAAAATAGGTAATTCAATGTCCAACCAAATGTAAAGAAAGAAACATCTAAACATGTAAGTCAAATTTAGATCTCTAAACAATAGATTCTAGTCTTTTCCCGAACATGTTTATCCCGACTCACACCTGAGAACCAAGGTCCCAAATTGTACTTTTTAATATGTGTGTGATTTGAATTTTAATATGTTAATTTTGTGAAAGTTTTTTTAATTGAATTGATAATAAATGTAAAATGGATATTTTAGACAAACTGATGATGGTGGATAAAGACACCGAAACGTATTTGTAACATTTTAAATAATAAACAATAAAATTGATTGAAACCCAGGAATACATTGGAATGAATTTGATTCAACTCCATGATTGAATAGATCTAATATATCAGTTTAGGTTGAACATATTCTAAAGGCATTTGGTCCTGTTGAAAAAGTTGTGAGGATTATGGATGATAAGGATCAAATGGTTCCTTTGAACAAGGTTGCTGCTCACTTTTCGGCAACTGATGCCTGTGCAGAATTACTCGTACAAACAAAAATCAAGCCATTGGAAATTAATGGGGTTGTTGTAAAACTAGAATATTATCACCCACAAATGACGCCAATCAAGAGACCAAAGGTGAATTTGATTCAATTTCAAGATGATTATCATGAACAACGTAAAAACTCAACGCCAAGACGATTGATGCTCAGTGGAAATTTTCCAGTATCTTGTAAAACTGGAGAATTTGAAGCTACACTATACAGAATAATGGGGATTCTTCCAGGGCGACCTTTTATCGAAAATTTCTATACTTTGAAAAACAAGAATACTGGTTTACATTTGTTTCTGACGTTATCAAAAGAACTAGTGGAATGATTGATTTGTATGGGAAGCCAGTCACCTTGGTCTATTCACTTCGGTGTCCAGAACTTGTTAGCATTCAGCAAAATCAAAACCCTGAATCATTAGGAGCATTTCAAAACTTGATCAGCCGGGCAAAAGTTCTGGGAAGCAATGCTCCATATGATCATCCAATTTGGCCAATCCGTCGGAGATTTCAAAGAAAATTCCCAGGCTGTCACAATGTGGTAATCCTGTACAGATTCAACTTCACGGTTTTTCGGATGCAGCACGGAAGCATTACGGTATCTTTATTACGCTCCAAAACGCGGGATGCTCCTTTAAAGCAATTAACGATTCCCAGACTTGAACTTTGTGCTGCAGTCCTTCTTTTCAAGCTGACCCAGTCAGTTTTAAATTCACACTGCTGTTCGCTTAATACTGTTTTCTATTGGTGCAATTCCACCATTAGTTCCAGTCTTAGCCGTATCCAGTCTTAGCCTGGATACGTACATCACCACACTTACTGAAAATGTATGTAGCCAATCGCGTATCTCAAATACTATTTCTTTCACAGCAGATGGATTGGAGATATGTGAATACTGACAACAACCCTGCCGATTTGCTGACGAGGGGGATTGCTCCTGTTACTCTTTTAAAAAATCAACTTTGGTTTAAGGGTCCGGGTTGGTTACTTGACCCTGAAGAGTCCTGGCCAAACAATCCCACACTAGACACTCAAATCTTAGAATCCCGAAAATTTTCACAGAATACCTTTCTAAGTGCTACTGTAAAGAACGACCTGTTGGATATTTTAAAACGTTATTCTAATTTAACAAGAGTAATTCGCATTTTCGCTTATATCTTGCGATTTAAAAATAAAATTACATCTGATTTATGAATCTTGGGCAGTCCGTAGATGAGCGTAATGGTTGGGCTTGCCTCCCATACATACATGGAGTCACGGACAGGATCGGCAGGATACTGGAGAAACACAGAGTGAAAACAGTCTTTAAACCAACTCGAACAATCTAACAGACTTTGAGATCGGCCAAGGACAAACGGGATCCTTATTTCCAATATTCCGGAAAATCCAAGTATTTGCATCTCCAACAAATCGTGCAGCATTTTTGGTCAAGATGGACGAAGAATATGTGTCCCAACTGCCGATTCGTGTGAAATAGAAAACCAACTACACCTCACTTTTAAAACCTGGGCTTTTGGTACTTGTCAAGGAGGATGGACTTCCGCCATTGAAGTGGCGAGTTGACCGTATTACAAAGTTCGTTCCTGGTACCGACGGAATTGTCAGGAACGTCATTTTGAAGACTGCCTCTGGGAGCTATCAGCGGCCTGTGTCCAAGCTTAGTGTTCTTCCCAACCAGTTCGTTCCTGGTTTCGACGGAATTGTCAGGAACGTCATTTTGAAGACTGCCTCTGGAAGCTATCAGCGGCCTGTGTCCAAGCTTAGTGTTCTTCCCAACCAGTGACATGTTAATGTTTTATTTAAACCATTAAAGGGTTTCAAGGGGGTGGTATGTTGAGTGCAATGGCAACACCCCGTCCGTGTTTATCAAAGCTTTTAAATATGGCAACAGTGCAGTGCACTTATGCATGTCGTAAATTCATCAAGACTGTCAATTTTGTTTTTAACCATTTTTTTGTTTGTTATTCGTTGTTTATGTATAACCGTGACGACCATGTAAACATCTAAAACAAGAAATACAACTTCGTTATTTATCCAATTTAAAATATTGCCTTGTTTAACGTGAAATTCAAATAATATTCGACAACACACCCCAACAATATTACTCACCTTGAATATAAAATCGATAAACCGGTTTATGACACATAAAATGGCTGGCAGGCAAAATATTATAATGGTAAACGCTATAAAAATGCAAATTTTTATCATTTTAAATAATTTTGCCGGTTTTAATGTACGATTTTAAAATTGGATCTAATAGTCACAATGGGCGAGTAAAACAAATTATTTTAGCCTTTAACCACGTAGGCTTATGAAAATGATATAAGTACATGGGGTGCTCACAAAACCCCGTGAAAAAAACTAGTATTTGTACATACATTTATGTTAATAATATATTTTTATTATTGCGTATACTTTCCTGACGGTATTTAAATTTAATTCAAAAGAAATTCCCGGGTTCCAGTCAATATTATTGTTTATTAGTTAAAACATTTTCCAAATACGTTTCGTTGTCTTTCTCTACCACCATCAGTTTGTCTAAAATACACATACACAGTCTTCATTAATTTCAAACAAAAGCTCTGCTAAAATATACATACTAAAATACAAATTATGAACATATTAAAAGGTATAATAAAAACATAGGATCACAGGTGATGAGTCAGGACAATCATGTTCGGGAAAAGACTAGAATTTATTGTTTAGAGATTTAAATTTTACTTCCATGTATGACTGTTTCTATCTTCACATTTGGCCAACTATTGAAAAATCTTTACTTTGTTCAATATCGAGCGAGAGAATAAAAGTTTTTGGTTTTCAGGTTTTCGGCAATCGTTTGTTGTGTTTGCCTGCACATTTTACACATCTTGGCTCTTTCGCACAAAATTTGTGTCCAAACGCTTGACATTTCTTACATTGAGGAATTAATTGGCATGCTTTTAGTGGTACAATATCTCCTTTTTTGCCAATTCAAAATATTCCTGGATTTCTTAGCATTGAGTTTCAATTTTAGTTTTCATTTAGTTCTTTAAATGTCTCTGCTAATTCGTAAACATAATCAGTTTGCAGTTGATTTATGTTTTGCTCAAAGTTTAGTTGATAGTTTAAATTGCTTTTTAGTATTTGGAAAGGTGTATATTCATGTGTAGAGTGAATACTGTTGTTGTAATTCAATATTGCAATATCAACTAGTTCTTGAATAGTCTTTGATCGATAGTTTTGCCTAAGTGCAACACGACTTTCTTTGAGTGTTGAGTGGAAACGTTCAATTGGCGAATTAGAGTTTGGATTGTAAGGAGTGCTAAAATGTAATTCGATTTGATACATTTTTCAAAGATCTTGAACCAAATTACTTTTGAACGTTTGAGCATTGTCCGTTGTGATTTTACAAGGGACTCCGTGATGAGAAAATAGTTTTATTAAACTTTGGCATATCTCTATTGATGTTTCATTTATAGAATATTCCGTGGCAAATTTTGAGAAATTGTCTATAATCGTCAGGAATTTCTGTCCAGATATAGAATATGTATCCATATATAGGTGTTCAAACGGTTTGCTTCCTGTTGGTGTTGGTTTGAAGATCACTTTGCATAGGATGTCAAGTTTTCTGACAAGTTTCTTCGTTTTCTGACAAGTTTCACTGGTGTTCACATAATTGATTACGTTTCTTTCTAGGCTAGGCCAATAGCAACTCTGATGTTTTTAATGTTTTCCGTCGTTCCTCGGTGTGACGTTTTACTGGTGTGGTATCTTTCGATTATATTCTTTTGATCTTCGGGATCGGTGACGTCTTCTAATAGAGTATTTGAATTGAAGAGTTTGTAAAAGCTATTAATAAATGGTTGTTGGAACATTCTTATTATTAAAGGCTCTAATTCTCTATCAGGGATATACATGCCATATGTATCAGGGGGTAGATAATCTCTAATGAGCTCTTGTATTTCCTGAGTTGTCGGGTTGTTGTTGATAACTAGAATTATTCTCTTTTTGGGTTCGAATAGCCTTTTTGAACTTGTGTAAGGTTTATCCGCTTTGTTCCATTTGATTATCAGTTGATTCTTGAAAGTATGTAAACTTTTATGGACGTAAAATGCTCCTTAAATAGGTTCTACATTTAAGGTGTGAATTGTTACTGTGTCTGAATTTTTAAATTCTGGCGGATTTGCGTTCCTTGAAGTTGATGAAGTTTGTGCGACATTTTTTTTTCGTGATTTGAGACTGTCATACTTTCTGTCAGGTGGTTTTATTTGGATATCCGATATGATATTGATTTTCGGTTTTGCGTTTACCTTTTTGAGTGAATTAAACAATATTTCTTGTGATTCGAACAAGTGTTTTACTTTATCATTCCATGCGTGTGGGTCTCTTTCTTTATTGCCTTCATTGCAAACAGCTGACATGTGTGTCAAGGGTGGTTTTACTGTTTCTATTGGGTGGATTTCTCTTGGAGGTCTTGATAATGCATCTGCATTTGCATTTTGAGTTCCTTTCTTGTAATGGATCGAGTATTCATATTCTTGAAGTGTCAGTCGCCATCGGACTAATTTGGAATTCGGTTCTTTGATTGAGAATGGCCATTGTAATGGTTTGTGATCCGTTACGATGCTAAATTTTCTGCCGAATAAGTACGATCTAAAGTACTTTGTTGCCCATACAATTGCTAACAGTTCTTTTTCAATTGTTGAATAATTGTTGCATTCAGCTGGATTGAGTGTTCGGCTGGCGTATGCAACTGGAAGGTCGTTTCCTATTGTTCCTTGTGAGACAATTGCGCCGATAGCATAATCTGATGCATCTGTGGTTAGAATGAATGGTTTTGCAAAGACCGCGTATTGTAGAATGGGTTCGTTCATTAGAATATTTTTGCAGAGATTAAACGCGTCAACAAATGGCTTGTTATGAATTAATTTAGTGTTTTTCTTAAGACAATAAGTTTCGTTTTCTTTGCAAAGTTCTTCATTAATTTACGCTAATATCCTACAAGTCCTAGAAAAGATTAGATTTCTTTTGGAGTGTTGGGAATTTTGAAATTTTTGATGGTTTTAATTTTTCTTGGATTTGGTTTAATTCCTTCGGGCGTTCCAAAGGGACCAAATGCGTTCCAAAACCTGTCCTAGGAATTCAACTGTTTTTGCATGTTGAAACAAATTAGTCTTTCAAAAACTTGTTTTAAGGAACTTAACTGTTCTTGTAGACTGGTTGAGTAGATGATGATATCATCCGTGTAGACAAGACAGTTTTTCCTTGAAGTCCTCTAAGTACGTTATCCATTGTTCTTTGGAATGTGGATGGTGCATTCTATAGTCCAAATGGCATTCTGGTGAATTCGTAATGTCCATTTTCTACGTTGAAAGCAGCTTTTGAGATACTTTTTGGATGCATTTCAATTTAATGAAATCCGTTGGTGAGATCTAGTGTGGTGAAGTATTGACAACATCCTAATTTATCAAATATGTCTGATATATTTGGTAATGGATATTTATCGTCAACTGTTTTTTAATTCAGTTTTTTGTAGTCGATTACCAAGCTCCATTTCTTTTGCTGTGATGCGTCTAGCTTTTTCGGAACTATCCAGACTGGTGAACTCCAGGGTGAATTAGAAGGACGAAGGATGTTCGATTGGAACATTTCAGAAAGTTGTCTATTTACTTCTTTTTTATGCACATACGGGTATCTGTAACTTTTGGTGTGAATTGGAATTTCTTCAGATGTCTTGATGATATGTTTTACATCGTTGGTAAACGTTAAAGCGTCTCCTCCCATCAAACACAAAAGGTCCTTGGGACGTCCTATTTTGATCCCCATTATCACACATGGGATAATCCTTGGTGGGACATCCCTAGGCCGTCCCTTGTATGGCACAAATATCTCATGCAAATCCCAAGCGAGTCGTCCCACAAACGTTATATTTTTTGCTCCCAGGGATATAATGAACAGGACGTATATGTAGTAATAGTAAATAGCACGCTCGAAAAAAGTTATACACTTTATTATACACTTAATAAAAGTATGTATATACCATAAAACCGAAATATAAAAAATAGAATTCAATCAACTTGGATAACCAACATATATACACAACATAATACATAATATAAATATAATTATTATATACTTTTATAATTGTAATATAATAGAGTATATATGAATAAAAAAAATTATAATTTTTATTATTTATATATATTAAAATAAAAACTTTAATGTAAATTATTAAAAATGGTTTACAAAAAGCGAATATATAACACTTTACAACAGACGAAAACCTACCTATATCAACAAAATATATTACTACAAATATACTACAAAATATATCGACAAAAACATACTACAACATATAGCGACCAAAATATATTCCACATAAAAACATCCATATCACATATATAGGGCGTTCGTTTATAATTCTTATAAATAAACATCAACTACTTTGATAACCAGATAATTACACTTACATTACGTAAACCAATACTTTTCTAATGGCAATTCGTTAGGTGGTCGATCGAGATAATACATCTGAAACAACTTTGAAAAAGTAATTGAGTAACCAGTCCAACAAGAAAAGGGATATTACTGATAATTATAGAAACTTGTAAATATATCATGTTCAGCTATTAGCATCAAACGTGCCTCAACACGATATGACTCAATCCAGAGTCCCCACTTGGAGCCAACAGTTATCAACCCATAATTCTTATGGAAACTTTAATTGATCATCTCTTTCACTATCTCTGAACCCCGCAAGCCTACAACCGAAGTTGCATCCTGCCACCGCTAATCCTGAGTTGTCAAGAGGTATTAAGGGAACAGCGCACGAAATATCTCCTCAGGAAAAGCCTCTAACCACCGCTACTCCTGAGTTGTTAAGAGGTATTAAGGGAACAGCGCACGGAATACCTCCTCAGGAGAGACTTACTAGTCATCGGCGTTTATCATGATAAATAGTCTCCTAATTGGCCATACTAAGTACTGCTGAAATCAGCACACAGCCAGCACCCGCCTACTAGCGTTCTCTCTCTCAACGGGTTCAGAGCCCAGGTACATGGGCTGCATAATGTGCCTTCCAAACCAAAAAGTTCAATACACACTAGATAAGTTTAATGCATTCCATAAAACCATTAAATTCACCATTGAGGAAGACAAAAACGGGTCATTAAACTTTTTGGATGTGACGGTTGTGTATGACAATAATGGGGAAATAAAAACAAACTGGTACACAAAGGATGTGTGGTCTGGTAGATACTTGAATTACCAATCATATGCACCTATTCAATATAAAAAAAGTGTGGTAACAGCTCTTACTGATAGAGCGATAAAATTAGCACATTGTGGATACAGACAAAAAAATATTGAAAAAATAAAAAAGGTACTAATAATGAACTTCTATCCCAAAGAATTCTTCGAACCAATTATAAAACAAAGAATTAATAAAATATACAATGCAAATAAATGGAACAACATAAATAATATAAAAAAGAAAAAAGAGGGTGAAATCAAGTATGTATCATTACCGCACATACCAGAAATCAACACAAAAATAAAAAATGTTTTAAGACCGCATAATATTACTATAGCGGAAAAACAACTTAGCAAAAGAGTGTTTTACAAAATTTAAGCCTAGAAGCGATAAGTTCGACACACCTAACGTAATATACAAGATTGACTGTTTGAACTGTGACAACACATACATAGGACAAACAGGGCAATATTTAAAGAAAAGAATATACGAACATAAGTATAGCTTAAGAAAGGTTAACGAGAATGCAACAGCATTAGCACAACATGCACAACAAAAGTTGCATGATTTTGATTTCGATAACACACAAATATTGATCAATGAGGACAACTATAATAGGAGAAGAATCCATGAAATGATACAAATTAAGAAACATCAGAATGCAATAAACTTCAGATCAGATACAGACAATCTTAGCTCTGTGTATCATACGCTAATTAAATGATCGCATGCATGAATTGAATGGACCTGGTAAATAAAAATTAAACAGCAGATATTGAAGAATTACAGAGCAATTCCAAGAATGCAAAGAAAAGGCGAAATATAAACAGATTTTTCGGGCACTCGCTCGATATCGAATAAAATAGGTAATTCAATGTCCTACCAAATGTAAAGGAAGAAACATCTAAACATGTAAGTCAAATTTAGATCTCTAAACAATAGATTCTAGTCTTTTCCCGAACATGTTTATCCCGACTCATCACCTGAGAACCAAGGTCCCAAATTGTACTTTTTAATATGTGTGTGATTTGAATTTTAATATGTTAATTTTGTGAAAGTTTTTTTAATTGAATTGATGATAAATGTAAAATGGATATTTTAGACAAACTGATGATGGTGGATAAAAACACCGAAACGTATTTGTAACATTTTAAATAATAAACAATAAAATTGACTGAAACTCAGGAATACATTGGAATGAAGTAAATAATGCTTTTTTGTGCAAATTTTTTCCGCTCTTCAAACTGAAAGAAATTGGCTAGGATGGATCCACACTTTCCATAACTGGTGTCTCCTTTGTTATATAATCCTTTGGTTCATTCTTTACCTCATTTATATCGACTGCTTGTACATTTTCTTCGTTCTTTTCCACAACTTGTGGCTCTGGAATCTCATCATAATTCTCATGGCCTTCAATGTATTTATAGTATTTTTTACATTGAGGATCAAAGAATAGTTCTGGAATGGGATCATAAAAATAGCTGGTAGTAGCATCTCGGGCATATTTCATAATCGGATCATAAACAAAGCAAGCACTTTTTGGTCCATTTGCGGTTGAAATCTCCGACGGATTGGCCAAATTGGATGATCATATGGAGCATTGCTTCCCAGAACTTTTGGCCGGCTGATCAAGTTTTGAAATGCTCCTAATGATTCAGGGTTTTGATTTGGCTGAATGCTAACAAGTTCTGGACACCGAAGTGAATAGACCAAGGTGACTGGCTTCCCATATAAATCAATCATTCCACTAGTTCTTTTGATAACGTCAGAAACAAATGTAAACCAGTATTCTTGTTTTTCAAAGTATAGAAATTTTCGATAAAAGGTCGCCATGGAAGAATCCCCATTATTCTGTATAGTGTAGCTTCAAATTCTCCAGTTTTACAAGATACTGGAAAATTTCCACTGAGCATCAATCGTCTTGGCGTTGAGTTTTTACGTTGTTCATGATAATCATCTTGAAATTGAATCAAATTCACCTTTGGTCTCTTCATTGGCGTCATTTGTGGGTGATAATATTCTAGTTTTACAACAACCCCATTAATTTCCATTGGCTTGATTTTTGTTTGTACGAGTAATTCTGCACAGGCATCAGTTGCCGAAAAGTGAGCAGCAACCTTGTTCAAAGGAACCATTTGATCCTTATCATCCATAATCCTCACAACTTTTTCAACAGGACCAAATGCCTTTAGAATATGTTCAACCTAAACTGATATATTAGATCTATTCAATCATGGAGTTGAATTAAATTCATTCCAATGTATTCCTGGGTTTCAATCAATTTTATTGTTTATTATTTAAAATGTTACAAATACGTTTCGGTGTCTTTATCCACCATCATCAGTTTGTCTAAAATATCCATTTTACATTTATTATCAATTCAATTAAAAAAACTTTCACAAAATTAACATATTAAAATTCAAATCACACACATATTAAAAAGTACAATTTGGGACCTTGGTTCTCAGGTGATGAGTCGGGATAAACATCTTCGGGAAAAGACTAGAATCTATTGTTTAGAGTTCTAAATTTGACTTACATGTTTAGATGTTTCTTTCTTTACATTTGGTTGGACATTGAATTACCTATTTTATTCGATATCGAGCGAGTGCCAGAAAAACATGTGTTTTTCGGGCACTCGCCCGAATTGTAATGAATTAAAGTACAGTCAGGAAAAATACGAAACGTTGAATTAAATGACAAAGTGAAATTCATATCTTTTCTTCTTGAAAAAGAGATCTACAGGGGAGATGCTCAAAATTAATGTTTGCATATCTTTATTCTCGGCAAAGCTTACTGGCTTTCTCCTATCATTTAGAAAACTGACTTCTGGAGGATTGTTATAATAATCCACATTCGGAGGTAATGGTCCCTTCTCTGGAACTGCTTCGACCCCTATCGTTATAACTTGAGTTTCTTAAATCCTTTTCGTATACAGGATAACGATTAGGACTCCTACTTCTGTAATTTGGTGGTCTATTATTGTGTTTGAAAGATGGTGCATTAATGGGACGAACTGTATGATGTTTTGAATAATTCCTATCATCAAAATTTCTATTTCTATCATCAAAATTCCGACTTCCATCATTATTATTCCTATCATCACTATAATTCCTATCATCCCTCAAATTGGGACTATTTTTTTTTAAATCGGTTATCATTTGAGGACTTTTCATCCTCTATGGAAGTTTATTTCTATCCTTTGGAAGATTATTTCTTCCAAATGGGTCCATAAGAAGGTCAAAAAATCAATTGGCTGGCTTGCAAAAAAAAATAATAAGGATACTTTTCCAATGGATCAGACTGGTTTGAACTCATTAAGGTGAGCCATGGGAATATAAGCCTCAAAATAAAACCTACATTTTTTTGTTGGCAATTATCTTAATCCAATCCTCTTTCCATGCAGCCTGTCCCAGACGAGGTTAGAACCAAGACTTGCCGAGATTTGTCTACAAGTATAATTAATCAAAAAATGGATTTCAATTTTCCTGGCCCTTGAAAAATTACTGTTTTCTAATAAGAAAAGAACTGTTTGGAATAAAAAAAGCCGATGTTTTTTGATTAGAGGTTTTCTTCTAGATAATTTCTTATATGAAACTTTTTTAATTTTTAATATGAGAATAATCTAATTAGGAAGGTGTCAAAAGTAAAATATTCTTGTTTTTAAATGATTTTTTTCTGAAATGGAGAATCATACGAATGCTGCGAAGAAAAAACAATAAAAAAAAAGGAAGGCAGAGGAAATTAATGGATAACCCTGAATATAAAAGATCCAAATGTGGACAAACAGGGGAGAACAGAAGAAAAAAGGTTCTTCAACAGGAAATTACAGATAATTACATTTCTACCTTGGAAACGAGAATTCATCGGTAGAATCTCATTATTAATAATCTCCGAGATAATCAGCATCATAATATTGATTACAACATTAAAGAACTGCCCATAGAAGATGTCAATCCTGTTGAAAATATCGAAGAATTGGAGAATGATTTTGAAGAACCCATGGAAAACTCCCCAAAATATGTAAATAATTACAGGATCAAATTAGAAAATACCCCAACTATACAAAAAGATTATTGGCTTCACAAAATTACATATGGACCAGCTTTATTTGGACAAATTTTTACCTCCTTCACTCAGAATGACGTTAAAAAGCCACATTTTTTGCCCAAAGGTAATGATTCATATTCAATTAACTGGTGTTAGATGGAAAATACAAGATTTCACAGTTTTTCTCTTTGAGGAACTTGAGGGTGGGTTCGGGCTTGTGCATGGAAACACCATCAGCACAAATTAAAACGGGTAGTTTTCCGTCGGGCCCACGGCTTGGAGAGCGCTCATCAATTAGCGATCTAATTCCATCATCCCAAATAGCATGATTCATAAATCCAGGGTTGGTTGCAGGATAGAATACGCGAGAAATCGGAGAGGTGCGTAAAATTCTTTTCTCTTTGTCCGGGACTGGGAAGTTGATTACGTTAGATTTTGAGAGCTCACTCAACTTAAATATATGAACAGTTAATATTACCATCCCTGCAGCGCTGACAGCAGCTAGGGTGGTTCGGAAATTTCACTTGGAATATGTAGGGCTCTCATTAACAGATGTCAAACCAGTATGAATTTCCCCATCCATCATTCTGGGTTCATTTCGTGTTTCATCAAGGATAATAATTAAATATTTTTCTAAAGATTTATTTTTAATTTTTTCGGCGATTTCTTGACACCAATTCTTGAGCCTTCCTATGAGGTCCAATATATCTTCTTCTTCTGTTTTTATGAATACTTTTGATTTCATTTTTTAATATCTTTCGGATGTCTCTGGAGGAATCCCTTACCCAGTTCAAAGTTACACTTCTTTCTTTGTTTTCGGTTTTCAACAAAACTAGATTTGCAATTTTCATTATTTGGCGCAATGTAAAAGGGTTCAAATTGATGATAATTGACTTCAAAATACCAACCAATATAAGCTCTTCCTCATCTGTGAAAACCATATTTCCATGCTCACGAAGAAGTCCGGTTTTTCGGATTCTTCCAATTTTGGATTTTGGGGAGAAAAAATTCACATGGTTTTAGTCAGCTTTCTCTCATGAAGTTCCTGTCAGTCTTGCACGAATTGATAGGATTTTCGCGTAATGTGCTAAACATTTTGATTGAGTTGTTCAAATCAATCTATCTCAAGAAAGGCTTAGAACCCAGAATCGACAAAAAACGAAATATCTCAATTTAATAAGAACCTACTTGCATTTTCTTTCATTTGGACAATTTAAGCATGGTTTATTACAGATCGGAATGAGTTGTTGAGTTTTTGAACAAAAAAATTCTCTCGGGATAATTGTCGATTCACTTAAGATTTTTCCATAGATTGTGTTTTATTGAGGATTCATTTTTTTATAGACCTTAGAGTGGATACTTTTAATTATCCAAAGAAACAATATCATATTCTCTCAAATTCCATTTATTTGAAGTATATTTAACAAATTTTAGTAGTTTTGCATATATTACCAAAATTGCTTGTCCATACAACAAAGACAAGGAGAAAACAATGGAAAAAATAATGGATGCAAAGTTTTGACTTTTATAATTCTACCTCGTTTATTTATTCTTTATTCTCAACGCAAATACAATTTTGACTTTAACCAAAAACCCGACGATTGAAATTGAGTGACTTGGAATTTTCACTTTATCAAGTAAGAAAAAACAAAGTTTCTGTGACTGCTATTTTTGTTCCGAGGCCATTTTGGTCAAATCGACTTTAGGGTGGTATTCAGTAATTGCCATGAGTGTAGATTTTCATTCAAAGAGAAAGCCAACGACTCCAACTTCGAGTCCCATAGTTAGCCTTGAAGAGAGTCCTATTGAATCCATAGAATATAATTAGATGGCTTCAGGTATGGAATGCACATATGGGTCTCTTTTTTTCTTGTTAACCCATTATTAATATTATTAATATTATTTTTTAACCCATTATTAATATTATTTTATCCGATTCTTTCATTTAACCTAGTCTTGGAGATGTTTCGTGATTGATGCATATTTTATTACCTCTTTATTCGTTTCGCATATTTTCCTGACTGTACTTTAATTCATTCCAATATATTCCTGGGTTTCAGTCAATTTTACTGTTTATTATTTAAAATGTTACAAAAACGTTTCGGTGTCTTTCTCCACCATCATCAGTTTGTCTAAAATATACATTTACAATCATCATCAATTAAATAAAAAACTCTAACCAAATTTCACACATCAAAATACAATTACACACATGTTAAAAAGCATACCAAGAACATTGGCTTTCAGGTGATGAGTCAGGACAAACATATCCGGGAAAAGACCAGAATCCACCGTCTAGAGATTCAAACCTCAACCCCAACTTACGCGCATAGTTCCCAACATGGCAAACACTCAACTGGTTACTGAATTTTCCATATTTTATTCGATATCAGGCGAGCGAAACAAAATAACGTAATATAAACGGTTTCTTTCTTCTAAAATTTCTTCTAATCTAATAAAAATCGGTTCTAAAACTTCCAAGGATAGTATGTCAATTTGAAAGGTTTTTGGACAATCAATTGTTCTTGAAAAATTGATCATAATCGATTTTGAATTGTCTGTTCGATTTATACTTTGTAATGTCTAGTACTCGTACTATGACTGCTGTTAATCTAAGTGGATTTGTCATTTATTGGTTTTGGTCTGAAGATTTTGAAATGAAAATTTTGTTTGTTTCTTTGGCAATTTGTTATATTATGAATATACTAATCTCACGAATGTATCTCGCTACTCATTCTCATGTTGATGTTATTAGTGATGGGTTCCATCTATCTCTCTCTCTCTCTCTCTATACATCTACTATTATCCTTTCATTGATCAATTCATGTCAACTCATTGGTATTCCCGTTTTGTGTTTTTGAAAATAGGAGCTACATTCTTGTTTGTTCACCATAGAGCATCTAGACATGGTCCCTCAGTTCGTCATTCAATGGCATTACTCGGTTCATTGTTGGACTTGCATTTGGAGTTGAGGATACTTTTGTCTCAAAAGAACAATTCTTCCATTCCATTTTTGCTCCTTTTGTAAATTATACCATTCCAACATACATCAGTCAAAATGTCCAATCTGAGTATGTCTTAACTGCAACCAAAATAACTGCAGTATTATTGGGTATGAAATACATGTTTAAATTTTTAGAATTTGTTGTTGACATTTGTCTTATTTCAGGTGAATTGAGTCTATTGTTTTCACTCCTTTTTCTAAAATTTTTTGCATTCGGTGTCCTAACGATATTATTCAAAATCCCACTCATTTCACATATCGTTACATTTTTAAAATGCGTTGCATCAATTCTCTCATCATCTACAATTTCATAAGGTTGTTCGTGCAAAACCTAGATCGGATCCAAAAATGGTCGGAGATGCAATTGGAACGTTTTAGGTTAGTTTTGGATATTGTTTAACCCATTTTGTACCAGTAATTTTGGTAGAATTCAGTTTGATGAGTCAAAAATTCCCATAATTTTAAATAAAATTTTGCTCCCGAAACGATAACAAATTTGCCATTTTTTTCCATTTGTATTTTTTTAAATGAAAAGGATTTTGTTTTGGGTTGTAAATAAAAAAAGTCAATTAATGAGAAAAAATTCCAATGTTTTTTGATTAGAGGTTTTCTTCTAGATAATTTTTTTATCTATAATTTATTTATTGATCTGATTAGGGAGGTGATTATTAGGAATTATTCTTTTCTGAAATGGAGATTCGTACGAATGCTGCGAAGAAAAAACTGTATAACAAAAAAGGCATAGGGAATTAATGGATAACCCTGAATATAAAAGATCCAAATGTGGACAAGCAAGGGAGAACAGAAGAAAAAAGTCTCTTCAATCCATGAGCGGTCAATCAAAAAGATTATATTTCGGGTCACTAATATTCTGCATAATACCTATGAGCACACTTTAGATTCGCCAAATGATGAAGAATTCATGACTTATAAGGAACAAAACAAAGTGATGGCCCATCCACAATACCAAAATAGTGTGTAAATAATTCTGTGTGATAGATGGATCAGAATTTCGGGTGACGAGTGCTCAAGAAAGACACTATAGTGGTAAGAAAAAACAGTTTTCAGTGAACGCCTTATAAATAGTGACTCTGAATGGGACATTTATATATCGAACTCCACTTGTTGAGGGTGCCCATGATCAGAGAGAATGGAATGGCTTTGATTTAAGGAGTCGATTTGTTGGGAAGGAATATGGAATCATGGGAGATCGATTTTTACTTTCAAACTTCAAAATCAACCTCAAAGAATTAATGGTGTTGTCCCAATTAGGAGGACTAGAAATAAGAAACTGGATAATGAAGAAGTCCGTAACTACGACGTATGCGGGATCCGTGTCGTAGTTGAATATTCGATAGGATATCTCAAGAATTGGAAAATTCTCGACGGAGTTTGCAGATGCTCCCAAGAAAAATTATTTGGACTTCATGGATAGGCTAATTCATGTTCTTGTAGCTTTATGCAACAAAACCATGGAAAAGAAGCCTCTCAGCTCTGTCGCATGGACTTTTTTTTTGTAAATAGATCACATAGTATAGAAAATATCAGATTAGAAATCCAAATTTTTAATTGACGACAAAAATTGATCTTTGTGTTGATTTTTCTCATTCTTATTTACATTAGATCATTAGCCCATTGTTATGGGTGTCCCAAAGTTCTTTAGATGGCTATCTGAACGATATCCTTTAATTCTTCAACCATTAGAGCCTTCACAAAGCGGTCCACTTTTCGGTAGGTAAATTTCTGTTCTGGAAACTAAATTTTCAACTGGGTTGAAAGTAACAAGAATATGATGTTTTGATGATATCATGAGAAAAAACTGAGATGATTCAATTTCACATGGATAAACTGATAATACTGACTAATTGGAGAAAGTTGGCTCTTAATATTAATATTGTTTTTTTTGTAAGATAATCTTTATTTGGACATGATGGTATGATTCATAATTTTTCGCATTCGAATATAGAAGGAGATAACTATTTTGATGCCCTGGCCGAAGATGATGTTTGTAAAAATGTTTCAAAAAAACATATGAGATATCTTTATTTTTTGCTCATATTTATTTGTCTTAGGTGTTGCGCCACGTGCAAAAATGAATGAACAAAGGCAGCGTCGTTACAGAGCTGCTCAACAACTTGAAGAGAATAATGAAAAACTAAGGGAGGAAGGCAAACCCATTCCTGAATCCCAATTTGATTCCAATTGTATTTCACCAGGTACATTATTTATGGGTCGCTTAGGTGAAGCGCTAAAGTTTTTTATTCAAAAGAAGATAGAAGATGCAGCCTGGAAAAAAATTCAAGTGATCTTCTCTGGCCATGATGTTCCAGATGAAGGTGAACACAAAATTATGGAATATATTCGACATCAAAAGGCTCATCCAGGATATGACCCCAATCTCAGTCACTGTCTATATGGAACAGATGCTGACTTGAAAATGCTTACCTTGCTTCCCATGAGCCTAATATGACTCTGATTAGAGAAGCGGACCTAAATTATCAGAGAAATAGAAAAGAATTGATAAGTGATGGATATTGTCTAATCCACATTACCCTTCTTAGAGAATATTTTGATACGGAATTTGAGGAGTTAAAGACCTCATTGAAACAGTTTCGTTATAATCTTGAAAATCTCATTGATGATTTTACTTTATTAGCTTTCTTTATTGGAACTGATTTTATCCCTAATCACCCAGGTTTAGATATTAGGGAAGAGTCCCTAGATCGTTATTTGGATTGTTATAGTACGACCAGGATCGCAGGATGCGTGTCGGTCATCATATTATATTCCTGCGCGTTGGCAAAATTGGGCGAACCAACCAAAGACCGCGCAGCTTCGACCAAGTTAGAGCCGCACAGCTATCCTGATCGTACTAAACAAGTCCTATTTACCTTTATTGGATGGCCTTATTACCCATAGAGGTGAAATTGATTTGGATAGACTTGAACAATTATTACGATACTCTGTGGAAAAGGAAACCGAGCATGCCAGTGAACCGTTGATTTGGATATAAGTACCTTGAATCCTGCTCCAAAGGCAAAAGTTGTCATTGATAATGTAATCCCTAATCCAAGAAGTGTGAATTCCTACAATCAATTAAAGGATAATACAGTGGCTGATATATTGTATCGTGCAAGACAAGCTGATTCAGAGGAAGAGAAGGAATTGGAGGAATATTTGCATGAAAGATTTGACTATGAAGATGAAGATTATGAAGAAGAGGCCAATCCACCAATCCTTAGTGATCAAATTAGTTCAGAAAATGAAGAGACTAATGTCTGACTTTGATAATCTTTCGTCCATATATAGTCCATCATCCCCAATGTTTGAGTTTTGTCCCGAAGATTTTAAAATTGATTTCAATGAAAAAAAAATGATTGGGAACCTGTTGTCTTATTCCCTTTTATGCCAGCAAATGTTGTTGTTGGGGCTTGCAACACTGTTAATCTAAATCAATTAACTGCTCAAGAGAAGACAAATAATGAATTCTCTGATACACTCATATTTGAATATGATCCTTCAAATCTGACAACATTAAAAACTCCAAGACCTCAAATGTTCCATCATCTTACTGATGTTCAAGTTTCAAAGAAAATCTTCAAAAACAACACAAGTACAACCAATACATCCTTTATTTATAATCTTGATAAGAATTTGGTCAATTCATTTGTTGCAATTAATGTTGCAAAAATGGGATCCAGGAAGCCAGCATATATGCCATATGCTCTCTTAATATCCAATCAAAAATTCGTTTTAGTTGCCATTCCATCGTGAAGCCAATGTAGTTTCAGGTAGAACTGTGAAAACAAGGAATACAATTCAAGTAAGCCGACAAGAGTCAGAAAATTGACAAAAGAAAGCTATGAATCTTGCTGATTATTATAGAAAATTGGAAATTGATATTGGAAAGATTCATACTTTGGTAGAAGTAGAATTATTAGCAGGAATGACTAAGGCTGCGAATCGAGCAACATTTAAGTGCTTTGGAACAAAAAGACATTTTGTGCCAATTCAATTGTTATTCAAGAATCATCCATTAGGTGAAGATCCAAGGTACATTCCAACCAGTCCATTACAATTAAAGACTCTATACCCTATAGGTTCAAAAGCAATTTGCTCGACTCCTGGTGATTTTTATGGACAATTGGTAAATTTTGTTGAAACTGGAGATCAACTTGTCCATGTCAAAGGCAATGTGATTCAGACTCCCGAAAATATCAAGCAATTTATTGAAAAGGCAAGAAATAAGGAAGAATTTATTGAGGATCATATAGTGGCAGGTCAATATAGTATAAAAAAATCGATTTTTAATCAATTATGCTCTCATTTGAAATTCGTTTCAGGTGATGTGGATTTGGGCTTGAATTTCAGATCATTAATGTCTCAAGCGATTGCTGATTTAGATTTACATTGGTTGAAAATCATTTCAGTATACGAAATTTATGTTCCTATTCACCAGCAGCCTTGGAAATTGTCAGGAATTATTTGAATCGTTTAACACGGTTGTACTTGTATCTTAAAAAGGCACCAGCAGGATTAACATACTATTCGATCAAGTTGCTTGAGAGCGAATAAAGCGATCATTTGATTGGAGAAATGTTAAGAAAGAAGGTTAAACCAAAAATTTATGAAATGAGAAAATGGGCAACAAATCATCCATTCCTACAGGCATTTAGATTACCGCTTCAATCACAAGCATTGAAACCTACTGTGGTCAAGAAATTATCACAGAATTTATCAATAGAATTGAAAGTTGATGGAAATGAATTGACTCCTCCTTTGAGTTACTTGCAGATAACATCAAGGAAGGATTGCGACACTGCTGGTAACACAGTTTATTTGGATCAGTATTCAGTTTATATTCAAAATAGTGGACCAATTCATTGGTCAAAATGGATTGATTATTGGAAATGTAGGGGATAATGTACATTTCCTCCTGACTGAACCTTCCATTGGAGGAAGTGAATTAAATGGTCATTGTCCTTTGAATAGGGAAGTTTGTGTCCCAATGGGAGCAATAATCGGATTGAATCCTGCATTTAATCAAAGAAATATTCCAAAGAAGGCTATATGTTGTTTTCCATACTGAATGACCCATTTTGTGTTACTTTTGATAATTTTAATCTTTTGATAAATTGCAAGCTTATTGACCAATCTGTTTAATTCAGGAATGTGGATATATTAATACTGCCCTTGCTCTTGATAATATTTTCCAGGGCCTTAGAAGATCAATTCCAAAATCCGACATAATGACTCGTTCAAGAGCTTAGAATTTGTTAGTCTTCTTATCAAACAGTCTTGGAAAAGTAGAGATATTGCATTATTTAAAGAAATCTCTTCTCAAATTCACTTTGACAGAGTTTCAAAGGACCCAAAAGTTATTCAACAATTTTATTTCGAACTCGGGATTTCGAAACCGAGAATTCGGGAACGCTGAGATATGCATCATCTCACATATTAGATAGACGAGCGTTTAGGATGAAAAATGGATTTCCTTTAATGATTGCGGCCGATAACCTTCGTAATGCTTTTAAAAAGCATGATATAACTGATATCCAAACAGCAAACAAGAATAATTTGATTGTTGAGGAATGTGCACGTCTTGATAGAGCTTCAAAGGAACAGTGGCTTCGTGCGAATTCCAAAAAGATTGAGCATTATCGTTGGGATTCAACTATCCCTCGTTTGAATTGGCAACTCGAAGATTTGGTAACCGGAAGATCATACATGTTGAATGAAAAGTCATTTTTGGAGCAAACAAAAGAGGAATTATTAGATTTTACTCGTGTCGATGCTATTACTGGGGTTAAATTCTCAATTGAACGTAAACCTGGTTTTACGGCCCCAATTCACAATATAAAAAAAGGGTTGTAACAGCTCTCACTGATAGAGCGATTAAATTGGCATATTATGAGTATAGAGCAAAACATCTTAAAAAAATAAAAAAGATACTAATAATGAATAACTATCCCAAATCATTCTTCGAACCAATCATAAAACGAAGAATAAATAGAATCTACAATTCCAATAAATGGAACAATATAAATAATAATAATAATAATAAAAAAGAAGGTAAAATCAAGTATATATCATTACCGTATATTCCAGAAATTAACACAAAAATAAAAAAAATATTTTAAAACCGCATAATATTACTATAGCAGAAAAAACTAAAAACAACTTAGCAAAGGAATGTTTCACACAATTTAAGAATAAAAGTGATAAGTTAAACACACCTAATGTAATATACAAGATTGACTGTTTCAACTGTGACAACGCAGACATAGGTCAAACAGGACAATATTTAAAGAAAAGAATATACGAACATAAATATAGCTTAATAAAGGTTAACGAAAATGGAACAGGATTAGCACAACATGCGCAACAAATGTTACATAGTTTTGATTTTGATGACACAAAAATATTAATCAATGAAGAAAATTATAATAAGAGAAGAATCCATGAAATGATACAAATTAAAAACCATCAGAATGCAATGAATTTTAGATCAGACACAGACAATCTTAGCTCTGAATATCATACACTAATTAAATGAACACCTACATACACTAATTAAACCAACTACATAAAATATGAACACCTGGTATTTGGAAGAAATGCAGGCCAAATTATATCCTCAGAATAAAAAGAAAAAAGCCAAATATTATAAACAGTTTTTTGTTCTCTCGCTCGATATATGATAAAGTAGAGATTTTTCAATGGCTTGCCAAAGGTGAGGGTAGAAACAGCCATACATGTAAGTAAAATTTAAAGCTCTAAACAATAAATTCTTCTCTTTTCCCGAACATGATTGTCCTGACTCATCGCCTGTGATCCCAAGATATTAAAACGATTTTAATATGCTTTTAATATATTTGTGGTTGTATTTTAGTATGTATATTATAACAAAGCTCTTGTTTTTAAATTAACGACCACTGTGAATGTATATTTTAGACAAACTGATGATGTGGAGAAAGACACCGAAACGTATTTGTAAAATATTTTAACTAATAAACAATAATATTGACTGGAACCCATGAATTTCTTTTGAATTAAGTTGAAACACAGGAAAGGATACACAATAATTAAGCTAATGCTAAGTGTCCATACTTTTGAGATACTACACTCCAATCAATGTCAGTAAATCTTTTTGCAGAATCGCCATCGTCACGAGCTAGAGCCATATTTCTAATCTGGTTAAATTTGAGGAAAATACCAATAGCAAATAAAATGCAGAGACTTGCATTTAATGTAATGTAGAATGAATCTGTGGAAAACGTATCTCCAGCCATTGATAAGAAGAATTGATGGAAATCGCTTCTTTATTCTTGGTGACATGAACTTAAATTTGTCTTTCAGACATCCTCAGTTCGAAAGTTTTCAAACCTGAAGATCTTTTATGAAGACTTTCATAATTACAACTACTATAAATACACTAACATTTCACATCTCACATATTGTTAAATTAGTTGATAAAATCCTCCGAAGCCCTTCAGGGCTCGTAACATGTCCATTCTACTTACTCCCAAGACCTAAATATGCCGAACATCATATTGTAAATTGCTCACGATGGAATCAACATCGACTCGATACCCTGGGAGAGAATCCAATAACAACAACTAAAAAGGTCACCTTAATAATAAGAATAACAGGATGGCAACACAACTCTTATTGGAGAGAATGGGGAAGAGATCAGACCTTAATGAGGCAGCCGATTCAATAAACGACGACACTGCCACAGACATTGAAGAAATGGTTCCCTCCTTGGGAAGATTCCTCCGAAACACCAACCGACCCAGAATGAATTTGATCAAAAGCCTGATCAAAATCGGAAAAGAAAAAAAAAGCAATGCAGAAATATAAATGTAGCCCTTTATCAACTGGTGAACCAACCTATTGGCCAACTGATCCAAACAAACTGTCCGACCTAATCGACTTCGCGATTCTTAAAGGAATTAATACCTGCTACTTTACAGTGAAATCATGTCTTAAGCTGTCATCAGACCATTCCCCACTCATAATCGTATACTCTACAGCAGTAAAATCTGGACTAAAACAACATCTCACCAACCATCGAACCACCTGGGAAAAATACCAAAACCACATACACAATAACTTAAATTGCCATCCGTTTGAAATAAATCGAAGATGCTATAGAAAACTTTAACATCCTATTACATGAAGCTGCAAATTTCGCCACTCCAAAAACCCAAACAAACGATTTTCGCATAAATCTTCCTCAGCATATAAATTGTAAAATAAATGAGAAAAGAAAACTTAGAAAAAAATGTCAAATCACTAGATCACCTCAAGTTAAAACCAAACTGAACAGAGCCATTTAAGAATTAAAAGAAATTTTATACACAGGAAAAAACCAAAATATTCAAAGCTATCTAAAAAGCTTAACTGGAAAGGCCGATACCGACTACTCACTATGGAAAGTTACAAAAAAAATCAAGCAACCTATCAAGTTCATACCACCCATTAAGAAATCAGATGACAGCTGGGCACGAACAGATTCAGGAAAAGCAGATTGCTTCACTAAACATTTAAGTTCAGTCTTTAAACCTATCCCCCCTTCAATATCTGCCGAGGAGGAAACGAAATATCTGGATGGGGAAATGGCACTGCCAGATAACATCAACATAGAAACAGTAACAGCGGTAGAGGTGACGTTTCAAATTAGAAGGCTAAAAACAAAAAAGCTCCTGGCTATGATGACATTGGAGGTAAGATGCTTAAAGAATCGCTAAGAAAGAAATGCTAAAGAGTCGCTCAAGTCATTATGATACCTAAACCAGGAAAAGATCCTAGCCGGGTAACGTCGTATAGACCCATTAGTCTGCTGCCTGTAATGTCAAAAATATGCGAAAAAGTTATCCAAAAGAGACTAAATAAAATAATAGGTACCAAGCACCTTATTCCAGATCACCAATTTGGGTTCAGGCCAGAACACTCGACAATTGAACAAGTTCAAAGGACCACTACCGCTATGAGAGATTGTTTTGAAAGGAGAGAATACTGCGAGGCAGTCTTTCTTGACGTAACACAGGCCTTTGACAAAGTGTGGCACGAAGGCCTGATATCTAAAATTAAAAAAATGTTCCCAACAAAGCTTGCTTGTCTGCTGGCATCGTACTTGACAAACACGATATTTCAGATAAAAATAAATAGCAACTTCAGCCCGCTCCAGCAGATAAATGCTGGAGTCCCTCAAGGAAGCGTACTGGGGCCCACCCTGAACTTATTGTTCACAGCAGATTTACCAACAGCAAAAAGCATAAAAAAATGGAACATTTGCAGACGATGTGGTCTACACGTCATCTCATACGGACCTTAATACAGCAACAGCAATGTTACAGATGCACCTTGTAAAGCTGGAAACGTGGCTCAAGCACAATAGAATCAGCATAAATACAGACAAGTCAACCCATGTAACTTTCTCACTCCGAAGATACACCAGGTCCCAATTATATTTAAATAATGAGCTAATACCGCATAAAGACGAAATCAAATATCTGGGAATTCACTTGGACAGTCGGTTAACATGTTAAGATAGTTTTGAATAGTTCATATTCCACTTTATTCTTTATTCGTTCGAATACCGGCCGTTCTGCATCGGGATTTTTTCAGATTCGATTTATTTCTTCGAGGGTAAGATTGGCCCATGATCTTATGTAATTCTAGCAGTCGGACATTATGTCTCTGAAGTGTGATTGAGACATGGTTGGGAATACAACAATTATGTTAAAGTTTATATAGAATCCGGTGAATTTTGTAAGATGGTACTTCCAAAGAAGATGCCAAGAGATATCATTTAATTGCACCTTACTTTGGGTAAAGAAGAATTGGTTTTTATTGTACCTAAGTAACATTAAGATATATTAGTGACTAAGATCAGGAAGTGTCTCAGATATTTATAGAACCTCCGGAATCTAATGTTCTTACAGACGAAGATTTGGGAGACGAAGATGGGGGGATCTTAGATAATTTATCAGGCCAGCAGCTGCGTGCCGCTGCCGAAATAGTTGTAAGAAACCAAGAAGAACCACCTGAAGGAAAGACGAAAGAAACTGAACGAAACGCCAGTAACACAAAGGAAAGCAAAGAAAGTTTCTATGCGGACAGAATGGATAGATGGATCAAATCAAATCAAATCAACATATGCTTTATTGCCACAGGAAAGTTTACAAATTTTATGGACAAAGCGTGTAAAACAATATACTACAAAATATAGCACATCTAAGGACAATCAACAATGGTAAATAAAAAATAAACAGTTACCAGTCAAATGTGAACGTTGGTAGCAACTATATACGTAAGTCAAATTTAGATCTCTAAACAATAGATTCTAGTCTTTTCCCGAACATGTTTATCCCGACTCATCACCTTAGAACAAAGGTCCCAAATTGTACTTTTTAATATGTGTGTGATTTGAATTTAATAGGTTAATTTTGTGAATGTGTTTTTTTATTTTTAATTAGATTGATAATAAATGTAAAATCTATATTTTAGACAAACTGATGATGGTGGAGAAAGACACCGAAACGTATTTGTAACATTTTAAATGATGAACAATAAAATTGACTGAAACCCAGGAAATTTTGAAATACATAAAAAATAAAAACAACATAAAACATAACACAAAAAAATCATCAAATCAAACAGACAAATTAAAATTAAGAAAACAGGGGTGAGTGAAGCCAAGTTGCACCCTAAACAATAACAAGGAACTAGTCCGTTGACCCTGTTTATGATTTCGTAGATATATACTAGTTGAGGTAAGTAACATCGGAGAACTTGAAATTTTGCTTGCTGAACTTGAACCCAATCGATTCCGTTCCGCTTGCAACATGTGGTCACGTTCAATAAATAATAAAGACAAATATGAACTCAGTAAATTGATGACCCCCAAAATCAAAATGTAACTACCATACAAATAATTATTCGTCCAATACATATAACGGAACTGCCGCATGTGATGCCCAAACGGAAAAGTTTAATTTAGTAAGATTAAGAAGTGGTGAAATTTAGAAAAAGATCTTACGCCACATAAAAATCATTTACAGAATAAAAAGGTCTTTTTTGGAGGAATGCTTTTGTCCCTTCCCGAAACTTTTGAGACGTAGGGAGAGATTTAAGATGCGATGGAAGATGATATGATTGTACAATTTCTTGGCGTTGTAAATAATTGAATTTTTTATTAATTCAGAGGAG
This sequence comes from Dendroctonus valens, assembly GCA_024550625.1. Classification (NCBI taxonomy): domain Eukaryota; kingdom Metazoa; phylum Arthropoda; class Insecta; order Coleoptera; family Curculionidae; genus Dendroctonus; species Dendroctonus valens. The sequence goes on from JAJTJO010000574.1 coordinate 88,868, forward strand.
GGAAAGGGAAGATATATATCTTGGCTTAAGCTTCTGGTCGGGCACCTATGTTGTGGCGCTTCTGGAAAGCTGACTCGGCGTTTGCGTATCAAGCAGACAGTCTCTAATATGAATAAAGCAGGAAGTGTGAGAATTTTATAGTTTTCAAAGTAGTACTTGCAATGAGCTCTACTTTTCAGGCCAAATAGATAACGAATTGCTCGTTTCTGCAGTTTAAAAATACTTTGAAATTGCTGTGTGTTGCAGCAGCCCCAAAAAGGAAGGCCGTAGCGGATGTGAGACTCAAATAGAGAGAAGTAAGCGAGTTTGGCGGAGAACACATTCAGCTCCCTCGAAACCGATCGAATTGCAAAACAAGCGGAAGATAGTTTTTTTGTTAAGGAGTCAATATGGGTAGACCATTTAAGGTTGGCATTAATGTTCAAGCCCAGAAATTTCACCGACTCAACGTATCTAATATTGCTGTTATGAAGTAGCAAGGGCTCTAAAGCTCCTCTATAAAATAGGGCTACCGTCTTATTTACGTTAAAACTCAGCAAACTAGAGTCAGACCAACTCTTGATCGTGAAGAGATCGTCGGAAACCTTAGAGTGAAGGGACACAGTATCAGAATCACTCCATGTTATACTTGTGTCGTCAGCAAAGAGGGTAATCTTGCCATTGATTTTTAAGTAGGTGATGTCGTTGATAAATAGTAGGAAAAGAATAGGTCCAAGCACAGAACCCTGGGGAACTCCACTGGCAATCAGTTTACACTCAGAGACAGACCCGTTTGCTCTGACAAATTGTTGCCTATTTTCAAGATTTGACTTGAACCAGTTGGAAGAAATACCACGTATTCCAAAAAAATCAAGCTTATCTAACAGAATGCTGTGACTCACACAGTCAAAGGCTTTCGTATAGTCACAGAAGATTGTAGCTGTGGGGCGGTTGCAATTTAGAGATGAGTAAACATCATGAAGCAAGGAAAATACTGCATCGTTGGTGCACTTGTTAGGCGAAAATCCGAACTGCTCTGGTGATAATATGTCATGCTTGAAGATAAATGGCATAAGACGATTCTTTAGTAACCTTTCAACTATTTTTGACAACACAGGGAGCATGGCAATTGGACGATAATTACATGAGATATTCCTTTCACCACCTTTATGAAGAGGAATAATGATTGCAGTTTTGAGGCATTCTGGAAAAACTCCGTGCACAAAGGAATCATTTATTAGGTCTGTGAGAACATCCAGAGTTGACAGTGGGAGGCTCAAGAATATTTTAACTGATAGATTATCCGTGCTACACGACGATTTACTTTTTATGCTGTGTATTACCTGTAGTAGTTCAACGCTATTTACAGGGCTTAGGAAAAAGGAATCAGCGATCTTCTTAGAAGGAGGAAGGAACGAAAGCGGGTCGAAGCCAGGTAAGATACCTGAAGTAACACTTTTGCTGATGTTGATGAAATAGTTGTTTAACTCATTTGGACTTGGCATACCTCCATTCACGGGATTTGTTCTACCTCTGAGATCATTGACAATGGACCAGGTTTCCCTGGAAACGTTTTTGGCATTTGTCAACCGATTTTGATAATATAGTCTCTTTGCTGACTTGATTACTCTTAGATAGATCCTTCCATAATTTGAAATGAATTCAAGAACTTGAGCGGAGTCAGTAAACTTTTTTATATGCAAGAGAGTGCGCATATTTTTCGCGGAAGTGCGCAAACCTCCCGTAATCCAATGTTTATGGCGTTTAGGATTAATGGCCTAAGCGGAAAGGCCTCATTGAAAGTACTTTTAATTTTATTGTGAAATAAATCTGTGAATTGAAGTGAGAACTTGGATCACCGGACTCAAAGTTCCAAATCGTGCTTTGACAAAGATTGTGGAATAATGCAAAATTTGAAGATAAGATTCTACCCAAACGGCGAGCTCTTCTCGAGGGCTTGAGAGAAATATTGAATTTGGATATCACCGCTTCATGATCAGAGAGACCCGCTTCATGATCGATTGAACATCAGACGGGGGGAAGTCAGACGCCACATAATCTATAGTCGACGTTGAATTGTTAGAAATTCTAGTCGGAGCAGTTACATGCATTGAAAGATCAAAAGAATCGAAAATAGCCAGTAAGGATTTTTGGGCAGATCAGGCAGCAGCGTAGTCAATATTCAGATCCCCACATAAAATTCTCCTGCCCTTTACTGGCAGACAGTCTAGCAAGTTTAGCAGGCTATCAAAAAATTGCTGCACATCGGAACTTGGCGCTCTATAGATACAGATTACATACAGATCAATATGTTTATTGTATACAGCGGAAAATTCGAAGAAGTGATCCGCTTGAAGATCATCAAACTTAGTTAATGGAGAGAAGCCCTCAGTCAAGGATAGAATCAAAGTTCCCCCATGGGCCGAACCCTCCCGGTTGTATCTGGCTATTGTGGAGTACTTTTCGATATAAAAAGGTTCATTCATTAGGTTAGTTTCATTCATTAGTTAGGTTAGGGGGAAACCCTAACCCCTCCAAAAACAAGTACAACTCATCCGTTTTGTTCCTCAATGAAGCAATATTAACAAGAACCATGCTAAACCTGGCGTCAGGACTTGAGGAGTCTAGTTGCTCAAAACACGTCATTCTACCTAAAAATTTTTCTCTTCGGAGAGCCACTGGAAAAGTAGTTGTGGTGACTTTCACTGTACTTGTGAAGTTGCACCGTCCTCTCCGAAACAACATGTGATCTGTAGGTGCTCATATACGCCTCCACCTCCGCGCAACCAATCCCATAAGCATTGTGAAAATCGTTGTATAAACTCTGCAAATCTTCGTTCCGGGTAGGCAAGCCTTCAGATGCTAGGAATACTTTGATGTTAGTAATAGTAAATCCTTCGTAGCAAACTGAGGCAGGTTGGTCATGCAGGTAGGAGAGGTACAAGATCTAATGAGAGGTGGAGATCTAATTCCTTCGCCAAGCCATTTTCCCTTATCAAGTTATGAGAGATATAGTGAAATGAGCCCATATGATCTATTCTTTGAAATTTTTGAAAACGACGTCTATGAGTATCTTATTCAAGAAACTGAAAAACATGCTGCTTCAAAAAATCATCCAGAAGGAAAGGTCACTAAACAAGACCTAGAAGTATTTTTAGCTATTCTAATCTAATCTGGATATAACACGGTGCCATCCAAACGCAACTATTGGGATTCGCATGGAGATCTGCGCAACGAGTATATCTATACTTCTATGTACATATGTCTCACTATTTCGAGATTTTTACATTGTGCGGACAACTCTTTTCCATCAGACAATGACAAAATGTGGAAACTAAGTCCACTTATGATCATGTTACAAAATAGATTCTTAGAACTCTACCACACAGAAGAGCACATCAGCTTCGACGAGTCCATGATCGAGTACTTAGGGCGACACGGTTGCAAGCAATGTATTCGAAATAAACCAATACAGTTTGAGAACAAGGCTTGGTGCTTGAACACTCCCGATGGCTACCTTATCAACTTTGATATTTACCAAGGTAAAAATCCAAACGGTGTCAACGAATACGAAGAAAAAATTTGGAAAGTGTATCGCTTCTTTGCTTCAGATGCTAGATATGTTACCCTATGGTGTAAAAAACCTTCAAATGTACATATATTTTGATAATCTTTTTACAAGTGACACTACTACAAGAACTACGTAATAGAGGCTATCAAGCCACAGGAACTATACGTGAAAACAGGATCTCCGCATCCTGTAAAATAAAAACTAACAAAGAAATGAAAAAAGAAAATCGCGGAGAACATGCGTCACAGTCACATGCGTAGAAACTGAATTATTGTAGTGAAGTGAAAAGACAATTCAGTTGTTTAGGCAGCATCTACAGCTTATGGTGTTAAACCGTTGACGTATTTTTCCCGCTAATCTCAACTGGAGAAGAGAGAATCCGTGTTGTTCGTCCAGCACTGGTCGATACAATACATAGATGGGCGGTACTGATACGATGGTCCAAAATGTCTCATGTTACAGAGTTTCCATGCGTAGCAAGAAATGGTGGTGGTCTATAGTTATTCACGTGGCTTTTAGATGTCTCGGTTCATAACGCCTGGTTGCTAAAAAGGAAAGCTGGAAGAGAAATCCCGCAGCTCGATTTCCGAAGACGATTTTTTCAGGTCATTCTTGTCAAGTATAAAAATACTCCCCAGGGTCCTGGTCGTCCACGAGCATTCAAGCCCAGTTTGGACAACAAAGTACCTACAGAAGTTAGGCTTGATGGTATTCGGCATTTCGTTGAGCCTTGCAACAGGCGCAGATGTGCTGGTCTAAACTGTAAAAAAACCGTCCGGACCCAATGTAGTAAGTGTAACGTTGGATTATGCGTAGAATGTTTCAAATCATTTCATGTAAATTAGCTTCCATGTAAACTTTGCAAATTTTCGTTTTAATGTGTTTATTTTTATCGGCTGAAAATAAAATTCCATTCCAACATAAGAATAAGGATATACACCTTTCTTTCTAATTTCATTAAATTGATTTTGATCCTGAATTTTTCTTTTCATTTCTGCACATTGATTTTCTTCCAGGCTTTCACCTAGCTTTTCTAACGATGAGCCAACAAAGCGAAAAGATTTTGGTGTCTAGGCAGGGGAATCGTTTGGACCACAAGGTATATCGAAAAGCCACCCACACAGACAGATATCTTCACAAGCTATCTAACCACCATCCGAGTCAGAAGCAGGGAATCATTAAGACTCTCACGGATAGAGCCAGAAAAATATGTGGACCACAACATCTAACAACGGAACTACAGCACTTGGAAAAAGCTTTTCTTCAGAACGGATATTCCCAGTTGGACATCAAAAAAGCTGTAGGAGTGAGACGTGCTGAAAAAAGTGAGTCCACTCTGAAAGCTTTCCTGCCCTATGTTCCCAGGGTTACGGACAGAATTGGGAGGCTCTTGAGGAAACACAACATAAGAACGGTCTACAAGCCCACAACAAAGATCCGAGAATGTCTAGGGTCTGAAAAAGACCTCACCTAGCAACTGCGGGAATCTACCGGATTCCATGCTCCTGTGGGAGCGTCTACAAAGGAACTACTAAGAGATCGGTTGCGACAAGATTAGAAGAACATCGACGGAATTGCAAACTTGGACATGTGGAGAAGTCGGCAGTGGCGGAACATGCCCTCAGCGATGGAACACACAACATATATTTCGGAGAGGCACAGGTCCTGGCCACGACAACAGGGTATCGCCCCCGACTAATACGAGAAGCCATTGAAATCTACAAACACGACGACAATTTCAACAGAAAAGAAGAGACAATGGCACTGAACAGGATATGGTTTCCAGCACTAACCAACGCAAAAACAACAAGAAAAAGCAACAGCTCAGAACAGGAGAGAGAATCCAGTACACCAGAGGATAGCAACAGCCAACAGAATGCGCAAGCTCCGATGACACAGGCCACGTTATCACAAACCACGTCATCGCAACCGGTGCATAAATACGGACTGCGCCCGAGGAATCGCATCAGAACAGTGTAAGCGTTCAAGCAAACCACTTCTGAAGATGCAAGCCACACGTGCTTGCGAAACGTCAAGAAGAAATTCTACCGAACGACGGCCTAAAAACCCGAAAAACCCACTTGTTTTAAAGCGAAAAGAGTCTAAAAACTTAAGTTTTAGAAAAATATTTTTAATTTTTTTATCAAACGTTTCTTTTTTTTCATCTTCAGGCTTATATGGTTCATTACAAATACTACAGCTAACACTATTTTTAAAATAAGTTTTTTCTTCATATGTTAATGTGTGACGTGGTCTTCAATTCGTTTACAAAATATCTCAGCTGCATCCACACCGAAATAACAATTTAGGATTGATAGGGAGTCATCATATGAGCATTTAATAAAATAAGCAAAAGCATACGGTTCATGTTTAAAGGTATTTTTAGTATAAGATATGTTGTGACTTTCTGGTTGATCTAACTGTAAAGGTTTTAAAAAACATTCAAAATATACATAGACCACAAATGGAATTTTTAACTGTTTTTGAAAATTTTCAAATTGAAGAATATTTTCCGGAACGTTTTGGCCATACTTATTAATTTTTATTTCGTTTGTAGGAATTTTTGAAACCAAATAATTACAGTCACTAATTTGATGAATATCTAATTTATCCTTTGAATTAAAGTAAATTAAACAAGCATCGCACAAATATTTTTTATGATTATTTTATCTGTGATGATACTAACCTAGACAAATCTTTAATCCAACAATAATCATAATTCTTACCTTGACCAAATAATAGCAAATTAACATGCATGGGAAGTTTTTGAGCAGTATAATGAAGAGGACCCACTACTTCATACTTTAGTTCAGCATCTTCATAAACATTTTCCAAACCATAAACATTCACCGATATTTGATTTTGTTTTTTAAATAGTTTAATGTCACTTAACTTCACCCGAAAGTTAGTTCCAACAATGTTCAGAGTATTGATAAAATTTTGGTAAGAAGTCGGTCTGTCTGCATTTTTTACTACGGGAAATATCGCACCTATAAGACTCCGTCTGAAACAGTACTGGTCTTTATTCTGCACGTTGATAATGGCGCGTTTGTTGGCAACCTGTTTCGGTAATGGAAGGTATGATGATGCTCGCATAGGATTATATTTATTAATGTTCAGTTCTAAATACAATACTTTCTCCAATATCCAACCTGAACCGTTCTCAGCAAATATTGAGGCTTTTTCCTTCAGTTCATTTAAAAAGTCATGAATAACTTCCTTTAAATCTGTTGTTGAAGACGCAACCTTGTTTTTTGTGTTGAAAGATTTTGTTTCAATTGTATTTCACGTTTGTATGTTTCACCAGCTACTGCGAAATCAACTGTCTAAACGTATAATTTCAAAATTTCCGGGGTTTCAATCAATTTTATTGTTTATTATTTAAAATGTTACAAATACGTTTCGGTGTCTTTATCCACCATCATCAGTTTGTCTAAAATATACATTTTACATTTATTATCAATTTAATTTAAAAAAAAACTTTCACAAAATTAACCTATTAAAATTCAAATCACACACATATTAAAAAGTACATTTTGGGACCTTGGTTCTCAGGTGATGAGTCGGGATAAACATGTTCGGGAAAAGACTAGAATCTATTGTTTAGAGATCTAAATTTGACTTACGTATATAGTTGCTACCAACTTCACATTTGACTGGTCACTGAATTTTCCATATTTTATTCGATATCAAGCGAGCGAAACAAAAAAACTATTTATCTTTCGTCTTTTCTTTGCATTCTAGGAATTGCTTGGCAATTTTTCAATATCAGATGTTTACATTTCATTTACCTGGTCCAATCAGTTCATACACGCGATCATCTAATTAGCGTATGATACACAGAGCTAAGATTGTCTGTATGTGATCTGAACTTTATTGCATTCTGATGTTTCTTAATTTGTATCATTTCATGGATTCTTCTCTTATTATAGTTGTCCTCATTGATCAATATTTGTGTGTTATCGAAATCAAAATCATGCAACTTTTGTTGTGCATGTTGTGCTAATGCTGTTGCATTTTCGCTAACCTTTCTTAAGCTATACTTATGTTCGTATATTCTTTTCTTTAAATATTGCCCTGTTTGTCCTATATATTTGTTGTCACAGTCCAAACAGTCAATTTTGTATATTACGTTAGGTGTGTCCAACTTATCGCTTCTAGGCTTAAATTTTGTGAAACATTCCCTTACCAAGTTGTTTTTAGTTCTTTCCGCCACAGTAATATTATGTGGCTTCAGAATACTCTTTATTTTTGTGTTTATCTCCGGCATGTACGGTAATGATACATACCTGACTTCACCTTCTTTTATCTTATTTACACCATTCATGCTGTTCCATTTATTTGAATTGTAGGTTTTATTAATTCTTTGTTTTATTATTGGTTCAAAGAAAGCTTTGGGATAGTTGTTCATTATTAGTACCCTTTTTATTTTTTCAAGATTTTTTGATCTATATCTACAATGTGCCAATTTAATCGCTCTATCAGTAAGAGCTGTTACAACACTTTTTTTATATTGTATAGGTGCATATGATTGGTAATTCAAGTATCTACCAGATCACACATCCTTTGTGTTCCAGTTTGTTTTTATTTCCCCATTACCGTCATATATAACAGTCATATCCAAAAAGTTTATCGATTTGTTTTTGTCTTCCTCAATGGTGAATTTAATGGTCTCATGAAATGCATTAAATTTATCTAATGTGTATTGAACTTTTTGGTTTGGCAGGCACATTATGCAGTCATCCACGTATCTTTTAAACAATCCACACTCAAAATTCAATTCCGGTATTAGTTTTTCTTCCAGACTTTCCATCACGAGGTTTGCAATTGTTGCAGCTTTGGGAGTCCCCATAGCTACTCCATATATTTGTGAATAGAAATTGCCATCGTACTGGAAGTCAGTGGACTTAAGGCACAGCTCTACCGCCCCAATAAATTCATTTTCGGGTAATGATGTGTGCTCCATTATTTCAGACCATCTATCCCTTATGCACTGTATTGAGCAATCTACCGGGATGTTTGTGTATAAAGATACCACATCAAGTGATATTATGCGATGGATCTCAGGTATTTTCTGCTTTCTTATAAATTCACCGAAACTCCATGAGTCCTTAACGTGATATTGCGACTTTCCCAATATATTACTCAGCACAGATGGCAGATTTAGATAATTGGTAAGTTGGGGCAATTATGTTGCTAACTATCGGTCTCAATGAGCCTAAGTGCCCCACGCCTTAAGTCCACTTACTTCTAGTACGATGACAATTTCTATTCACAAATATATGGAGTAGCTATGGGGTCTCCCATAGCTGCAACAATTGCAAACCTCGTGATGGAAAGTCTGGAAGAAAAACTAATAACGGAATTGAATTTTGAGTGTGGATTCTTTAAAAGATACGTGGATGACTGCATAATGTGCCTGCCAAACCAAAAAGTTCAATACACATTAGATAAATTTAATGCATTCCATGAGACCATTAAATTCACCATTGAGGAAGACAAAAACAAATCGATAAACTTTTTGGATATGACTGTTATATATGACGGTAATGGGGAAATAAAAACAAACTGGTACACAAAGGATGTGTGGTCTGGTAGATACTTGAATTACCAATCATATGCACCTATACAATATAAAAAAGTGTTGTAACAGGTTTTTCTGAGAGAGCGATTAAATTGGCACATTGTAGATATAGATCAAAAAATCTTGAAAAAATAAAAAGGGTACTAAGAATGAACAACTATCCCAAGGCTTTCTTTGAACCAATAATAAAACAAAGAATTAATAAAATCTACAATTCAAATAAATGGAACAGCATGAATGGTGTAAATAAGATAAAAGAAGGTGAAGTCAGGTATGTATCATTACCGTACATGCCGGAGATAAACACAAAAATAAAGAGTATTCTGAAGCCACATAATATTACTGTGGCGGAAAGAACTAAAAACAACTTGGTAAGGGAATGTTTCACAAAATTTAAGCCTAGAAGCGATAAGTTGGACACACCTAACGTAATATACAAAATTGACTGTTTGGACTGTGACAACAAATATATAGGACAAACAGGGCAATATTTAAAGAAAAGAATATACGAACATAAGTATAGCTTAAGAAAGGTTAGCGAAAATGCAACAGCATTAGCACAACATGCACAACAAAAGTTGCATGATTTTGATTTCGATAACACACAAATATTGATCAATGAGGACAACTATAATAAGAGAAGAATCCATGAAATGATACAAATTAAGAAACATCAGAATGCAATAAATTTCAGATCAGATACAGACAATCTTAGCTCTGTGTATCATACGCTAATTAGATGATCGCATGTATGAACTGATTGGACCAGGTAAATGAAATGTAAACATCTGATATTGAAAAATTGCCAAGCAATTCCTAGAATGCAAAGAAAAGACGAAAGATAAACAGTTTTTTTGTTTCGCTCGCTTGATATCGAATAAAATATGGAAAATTCAGTGACCAGTCAAATGTGAAGTTGGTAGCAACTATATACGTAAGTCAAATTTAGATCTCTAAACAATAGTTTCTAGTCTTTTCCCGAACATGTTTATCGCGACTCATCACCTGAGAACCAAGGTCCCAAATTGTACTTTTTAATATGTGTGTGATTTGAATTTTAATAGGTTAATTTTGTGAGTTTTTTTTTTAATTAAATTGATAATAAATGTAAAATGTATATTTTAGACAAACTGATGATGGTGGATAAAGACACCGAAACGTATTTGTAACATTTTAAATAATAAACAATAAAATTGACTGAAACCCAGGAAATTTTGAAATAAATTGAAGTACAGTCAGGAAAATATACACAACAATAAACGTATAATGTATTTCATCAAAAAATTCAGATATGTCCACATATTCCTTTGATGGAAGCAGCAAAAAAGAAATAATCCTGTTTTTAGAGGCCGACGTTGTGATTTTCACATTTTTCGCATTATTTTTAAACACTTCATTTTTGTGAATATTAGATCGGAAATGTGCACTTTTCTTATTTTTCATATACCAATTGTTACAGTCTTTACATTTCATCATTGTAAGTTTAGCGATTTTTGGATCACTTTGTTCTGGTGAAACCGCTGCTCGCTTTTCTGCTCTTCTAATTGCATTCGAATGAAAATATCGAAATGGACACGATTGCTGTTTATGACGATTCATATTACCTTTTTGAGTAAAACCTTTTGCGCAATCACTACACTGAAACATATTTACTAAATATAATTATCAGAGTATGAATGAAAATGATTCTAAGCTCTGCGAGTTCTGCTTATATAGCATACAATTTAAAAAAATATAATAATCAGAGTAAAAAGGGGTATAAAAATAAAAGTCGTCTACATTGATCTAGTGAATAAATCTGAATTAATTACTTGTATTGAATTGCATAAGATATTGAAAAAATAAAAGGCGTCTGCTCTAATAACTAATAGTGAAGTGAAGATGTATAGCATATAATTAAAAATTGAATACTGTTGCCGTGGTTTTACGTTTTGGTTCTTTATTTCCGATTTTACATTAGCCACCCTACATTCCACCATCACAACATTCATAATAATACTTTTTCACGCGTCAGTCTTGACACTTGTCAGTCACTGCAACCAGCCTGACACCGGCATGTATGGTGGGCTGCATACCTGGTCACTACATCCTCCATCTTTGTATTCTGCAACGTCCCGGGAAGAATTCAACAACTTTAAATGGTGTTCTTCCTATGTCGTCCGCTCTTGCGAATAGGGACTACGGCAATATATATAGTATATTTAATAGGGACTCTCTGATATGTGGTTGGTGATATCTTCTTTAGGATAACGTAAGGCCCATCCCGACGAGGCGCAAATGTGGCGCTGAAACCAATGGAGGCCTTACTTAAGGCATGAACATCTATTAGAACCTTTTCGCCTGGCTGATAGTTCTCGCCTTCACGACGATGTCGGTCCTGGAGTGCCTTGGAGGCATCTTAGCGACGTTCGCAATTTTCAAGAGCACGAGACAAATTGTTTGCAATCACTCGAAGATATGAACCGATCTGATGGTCAAAGTGTTCGTTCTCGATAACGTCACGAAAGTCTCGGTAGACTTCGCCAGGTGTGCGCAATTCGCGACCGAAACACAACTGTGCAGCACTAAATCCAGTTGCATCGTTCCGAGCACTGTATATGGCGAATCAGATAGAGGGCTAATGTTCCTTCCACTTGCGATGATTCTCCTGCGTTAATATCGCTAGTTGCGTTTTGAGATCGCGATTTCGTCTCTCGACCGGATGGGCTTCTGGGTGATACAGCGGCACAAGATTTTGTGCGAATCCTAGGGTGTATGCGACGTACTGCATTACTTCTGCAACGAATTGGGTGCCATTATCGCTTATGACGCGCCGTAGTGTTCCATACACCAATGATAACTTGGCGTGCACAGGCTTCGGCGGTGGCTGACTTTAATGCAAAAAGTTCAACCCATTTGGTGGTAGGGTCTTCAATGATATACACCCACTTCTCTCCAGTTTCAGCTTCCGGAAGAGGACCAAACAAGTCCACGGACAACACCTCAAATCGTTGAGCTAGCACAGGAGTCTGCAGAAAGCCAGCTGGTTTTCTGTTGTCTGGTTTGAACCGTTGGCATTGGATGCACTTCTTAATGTGGTTGGTGATGTTGCGTCTCATAGTCGCCCAATAGTTCTTCGATGAAACTCGATGCAACGTCTTGTCAAGGCCATAATGACCGGCAACTGGGGAGTCGTGACATTCGAAGAGAATTTCTGAAATATGCTCTTTTGGTACTATAACACAGTTGAGCGTCCTCCGAGTCAATATCAGACGAGTAACCATAAAGCACGCCATTCATAATAATGAACCCCCGCTCTGTCCATCGTTTTAAGTCAACTTGATTTTCAGGGTTTTCGAAACAGTTAATGATTTTAACAACATCAGCATCATTGAGTTGCTTCTTGCGCAGGTCTTCAATAGACATTTTAGGCAGGTCGATGGTAACTGAGCAAATACCATAAAATTCAGCTTCCCCGGTGCATGGCGGCCTGGATAATGCATCAGCAACCACATTACATCGTCCTGGTGTAGGTTCAATATTTAAGTCAAATCCTTGTAGCAACAAAGCCCATCGTGCTAAACGTCCACTTGGAAATTTGTTGATTTGTCTGTCATTAACCAACGTAATGGCTGATGGTCTGTGAGTATGCGGATTTTACATCCTTCGATGTATCCTCGAAACTTTTGAACAGCAAACACGACTGCTATAGCTTCACGCTCCGTTGTAGAGTAATTTCTTTCGGCTTGTGTGAGAAGGCGGCTTGCATATTCAACAGGTCGTTCGTTAGGGCCCTCCCCCTGGAGCAAACATGCTCCGATTGCATATGAATTTGCATCCCTTCGTAGCACATAAGGTTGAGTTGAATCGACTTGACGCAATATTGGGGCACTAGTAAGTAGTCGCTTCAGAGTGTCAAATGAATTTTGTTGAGTGTGTCCCCATCTCCACACTGCATTCTTCTTAGTCAATTCCGTAAGTGGCTTTGCTGTTCCAGCAAACTCTAGAATAAAGCGTCAAAACCAGGAGGCAGTTTGTATAAAGCTAAGTAAGTGCTTTACATTTCTTGGCGGTGGTAAGTTGGCTATAGCAGCAACTTTATCGGGATCTGCTGCAATGCCTTCGCGTGTGAGTCTAACTAATATTAACTTCACAACCATGATTCGACTGACATGGTGGTGCACAAAATTTGTAAAAATTTCCAGGTTCTTCTGCAAAGGCCGATCTTATTCGGGGTATATCCAAAATAATTTCGTATATTTTCCTGACTGTACTTCAATTCACTCCAATACATTCCTGGGTTTCAGTCAATTTTATTGTTTATTATTTAAAATGTTACAAATACGTTTCGGTGTCTTTCTCCACCATCATCAGTTTGTCTAAAATATACATTTACAGTTATTATCAATTTATATAAAAAAAATTTCCATCAAAATTCACACATTAAAATACAAATCACACACATATTAAAAAGCACATCAAGAACATTGGTTTTCAGGCGATGAGTCAGGACAAACATATCTGGGAAAAGACTAGAATCTATTGTTTAGAGATTTAAATTTAATTTTAACTTACGCGTATAGCTGTTTCTACCTTAACATTCAACTGGTCACTGAATTTTCCATATTTTACTCGATATCAAGCGAGCAAAACAAAAAAACTGTTTATCTTTCGCCTTTTCTTTGCATGTTAGGAATTGCTTGGCAATTCCTCAATATCAGGTGTATTTATTTCATTTACTTGGTCCAATCAGTTCATGCATGCGATCATTTAATTAGTGTATAATACACAGAGCTAAGATTGTCTGTGTCTGATCTGAAATTCATTGCATTCTGATGTTTTTTAATTTGTATCACTTCATGGATTCTTCTCTTATTATAGTTGTTTTCATTGATTAGTATTTGTGTGTTATCGAAATCAAAATCATGCAACTTTTGTTGTGCATGTTGTGCTAATGCTGTTCCATTTTCGTTAACCTTTCTTAAGCTATACTTATGTTCGTATATTCTTTTCTTTAAATATTGCCCTGTTTGACCTATGTATGTGTTGTCACAGTTCAAACAGTCAATCTTGTATATTACGTTAGGTGTGTCCAACTTATCGCCTCTAGGTTTAAATTTTGTAAAACATTCTTTTGCAAGCATTTTTTATTTTTGTGTTGATTTCTGGTATGTACGGTAATGATACATACTTGATTTCACCTTTTTCTTTCTTTTTTATATTATTTATGTTGTTCCATTTATTTGCATTGTAGATTTAATTAATTCTTTGTTTTATAATTGGTTCGAAGAAAGCTTTGAGATAGTTGTTCATTATTAGTATCTTTTTTATTTTCTATGTATCTTCTTTTCTTTTTTCTTCTGTATCTATAATGTGCTAATTTTATCGCTCTATCAGTAAGAGCTGTTACAACACTTTTTTATATTGTAGAGGTGCATATGATTGGTAATTCAAGTATCTACCAGACCATACATCTTTGTGTACCAGTTTGTTTTGATTTCCCCATTACCGTCATATATAACCGTCATATACAAAAAGTTTAATGATTTGTTTTTGTCTTCGTCAATGGTGAATTTAATGGTCTCATGGAATGCATTAAACTTATCTAGTGTGTATTGAACTTTTTGGTTTGGCAGGCACATTATGCAGTCATCCACGTATCTATTAAAAAATCTACACTTAAAATTCAAATCAGGTATTAGTTTTTCTTCCAGACTTTCCATTACAAGGTTTGCAATTTTTGCAGCAATGGGAGACCTCATAGCTACTCCACATATTTGTGAATAGAAATTGCCCTCGTACTGGAAGTAAGTGGACTTAAGGCACAGCTCTACCGCCCCAATAAATTCATTTTCGGGTAATTATGTGTGTTCCTTTATTTGATACCATTTATTTCTTATGCACTGTATTGAGTAATCTACCGGGATGTTTGTGTATAACGCTACCACATCGAGTGATATTAGGCGATGGTTCTCAGATATTTTCTGCTTTTTTTATAAATTCACAGAAACTCCATGAGTCCCTAACGTGATATTGTGACTTTCCCAATATATTACTCAACACAGCTGCAGGTATTTAGACAATTGGTAAGTTGGGGCATTTATGTTGCTAACTATCGGTCTTAATGGGTGGCCTGCTTTGTGAAGCTTTGGCAGGCCATATATAAATGGTGCTCGGCCGTTGTTGCAAGACAGTGTTCGTTTTAAATTATCTGTTATGAATTTATTTTTATGCCATGAATTTATTATTTTATTTAGTTTTGTTTGGACATTTGAAGTAAGATCGTTTTTTTCCCGATTTTTTTAGGAACGGTGGCATGAAGAAGATCGTCCATTCGTGGTATTGGATAACAGTCAGAAATAGTAATGCGAATTAATGCACGGTAGTCCACGCAAACGAGCAGTTTACCGTTCTTTCACTTTGGGCAATGAGGTACTATGACTAATGTCAAAGTTTTCTGAAAAATTAGCCTCAACGGCTCTAGCTTTTATAGTTAACATCTCAAAAGAGTGAATGGAATCACGTGGGACATTTCGTCTAATACGAGTATGTAAGAGGCCATATACCTATGTATAGGCTCATCAGTTGATGGTGGTTTGGACAAAAGGGCTCTTGCTTTATTTACAAATATATCTGTAGGCTCCTTACCTTGTTCTCTAGAGAACAGCTCACGGTAAATTTGATATGGAGGCTGGTTTCTGGCAAAAGCATGTTGCAAAGCTTCCATGGCATCTTTCCATGTTGTTGCAGTTGTTTTTGCACCTTGCCACCAACTTGCAGCATCACTGTCCAATAGCATGGATAAACCGAGAAGTGCATTTGCATCGGATACATTTGCACACTGTTTGTACACTGTAATGCCATCGGTAAAGGCATTAACACTTTCTGTACGTTTGCCCGAAAAGCGCGATTTGCAGTCCACAAAGTTTCCTTCTGGTCTGAGTGCAGGCACTTGTTCCAGGTTACGTGGAACGTTTATCATTACTCCTGCAAGCAGTTGTTGTAACATTTCTTGTGTCATTACGATGTTGGTTACCATGGTGGATAATTCAACGTTTCGTTATTGGCTTTATGCAGATTCACGTCTGAGGAGAGTCACGCAAAGAATCAACAAGATTGCTTCGAAAATTCTGAAAAAACACTTTTAAACGAAATAGGATTTACCGGCACTACGTTGGGCAGCCACTTGTAGCCGTGGTTTTACGTTTTTTTCTTTATTTTAGATTTTACATTAGCTACACTACATTCCACCATAACAACATTCATGATAACCCTTTTTCACGCGTCAGTCTTAACACTTGTCTGTCACTGTAACCAGCCTTACACCGGCATGTATGGTGGGCTGCATACCTGGTCGCTACAATACTTGTATTCTATTAAAATGCCAATTACCGGAAACCATCGAAGAAACCTGCTGAAAAACGTCTAGTTCGCTTAATAATAACTAATAGTAAAGTGAAGATGTATAGCATACAATTAAAAATTGAATATTTGTGTCCTATTAAAAATGCCAATTACCGGAAACCATCGAAGAAACCTGCTGAAGAACGTCTAGTTCACTTAATAAATAATATTTTTTTAAATACAGTGAATAAATTATATAAATAATACAAAAAACGTTAAATTATGCATGTGTAAATTGTTTTTAATTTGTTTCTTATTTAAACATATTCTGGTACTATATATAATTAAACATATTCTGGTACTATAGCACTTTTATAAAAATAGCACTTCTCTCGCGAGGATGCTGGACCATCAATATGTGTTCTCCAATCAGGGCGGTTGTAATGCACAAAGCCAGGCAATTTTATTTGGAGTTCAAAGCATCCTTTGTAGGTCATGGGTAATTTACCCCAAGCATCCAAGAGAGCAAATGGATTTGTGTTTTTTATTAAATAATCTAAAGGTAACATGTTCAGTTCTTCACTAGTAAATTCTCTAAGGGATTTTTCCCCATTCAAATGTGTTAACATCACAGCTACTGAAGGGCACTGGTTCATTTTAGTAATATATTTTCAAGATAGGCTGTTTCGACAACAAAATATTAAATAATACTAATGAAAGTGGGTGTTAGGAGGGGGGGTTAGTTTCACAGTTAGGTGGGGAAACCTGAAGTTTTGGAGGGGGATACTGAAAGGCGCAGTACCTTTAGTTATTGGAACCACAACCCCCTTACAAAACCCACAATTCTGAACTCCTGAAGATATTTTATATATTTTCCGGGAAATTGGTGCAGTACCAGACAACTCTCGAGGCTCAACAGGTTTAATTCGTTACCGAAGGACCGACTTAAGGCAAGTCGTAACAAATAAAATTCTCTGGGCGCTGACGGACAGAAGATTGCTTGACGCCAACACTGTAAGTTTTTAAACTTAATTCCCTCTTTGGACGCCAACTTTTTCCCGTCAAGGACTGGCGGTAGTGCTATGTGATATCACCATTTAATTTGAGACATTCGTACCCAGTTTTTGAACATTTTTCGCGTTATTAGTTAGTTTGGTATTAATCAGTTTTCATTTTCACACTCATTTAATTTTAAGCTAAATTATTTTGATTTAATTAGAATTAGGAAAAAAACTGTAAAAGTTGTTCCACGTATTAATTAATTTATTAATATATAATTTCAAAGGCAATCATTGTGTTTTTGTCGTTGCAGCCTTATTAAAGCTCAGAACGGAGAAAAATAGAAACCACCCTGGAAAAATAGTCTCTTTATCGAGTTTTTGTTACGTCACAAGGATAATTTGTGAGTCCCTAGATTATTCCAGTGATAAGTGCCAACACTGTCAGTGCGAATCATTAATTATTTGTTGAGGAAACAGTATGATGACATTGGTCATCCTGGAGTTGAGAGATGTTTAGGTTTGTTAAAACAACTTATTGGATTCCTCGAATGGGGCGACTTGTGGCGAAATCCGTTAAGGCATGTCTTCATTATGCCGTCATGGCCGTGCCGAAGGGTTATTACATCCCATTGAGAAGGTGGCGATTTCGTTTCATACGCTGCACATTAACAACCATGTTGGTCCTTTTCCCAAAAGTACTCGGCGCAATCAGAATGTGCTCATGGTGATTCACGCTTATACTAAATTCTCACTTGCGAAGGTGACTAGAATACTGAGTTCTGATGAGGCGATAGAAAAATTGAGGGAAGTGTTGGGCGAATTTGGAAATCCAAGGCGAATCATATCCGACCGTGGTCTGGCGTTTACTAGTAAAGCGTTTACTAGTTATTTGTCAGGTAGAGAGCCTGAATCGGAGATTGTTGAATGCAATTAAGGCAAGTGCAGTGTCCGAGGTGAGTTTTATTTTTTTTATTTTTTTTTTTATTATTATTTTATTTCTTCTATGTTTTAAAACCGCATAATATTACTATAGCGGAAAAAACTAAAAACAACTTGGCAAAAGAGTGTTTTACAAAATTTAAGCCTAGAAGCGATAAGTTGGACACACCTAACGTAATATACAAAATTGACTGTTTGGACTGTGACAACACATACATAGGACAAACAGGGTAATATTTAAAGAAAAGAATATACGAACATAAGTATAGCTTAAGAAAGGTTAACGAAAATGCAACAGCATTAGCACAACATGCACAACAAAAGTTGCATGATTTTGATTTCGATAACACACAAATATTGATCAATGAGGACAACTATAATAAGAGAAGAATCCATGAAATGATACAAATTAAGAAACATCAGAATGCAATAAATTTCAGATCAGATACAGACAATCTTAGCTCTGTGTATCATACGCTAATTAGATGATCGCATGCATGAACTGATTGGACCAGGTAAATGAAATGTAAACATCTGATATTGAAGAATTGCCAAGCAATTCCTAGAATGCAAAGCAAAGACGAAAGATAAACAATTTTTTTGTTTCGCTCGCTTGATATCGAATAAAATATGGAAAATTCAGTGACCAGTCAAAAGTGAAGTTGGAAGCAACTATATACGTAAGTTAAATTTAGATCTCTAAACAATAGATTCTAGTCTTTTCCCAGACATGTTTGTCCTGGCTCATCACCTGAAAACCAATGTTCTGGATGTACTTTTCAATATGTGTGTGATTTGTATTTTAATATGTGAATTTTGGTGAAAGTTTTCTATTTAAATTGATGATAACTGTAAATATATATTTTAGACAAAATGATGATGGTGGATAAAGACACCGAAACGTATTTGTAACATTTTAAATAATAAACAATAAAATTGACTGAAACCCAGGAATACATTGGAATGAATAAGTCTTATTAACATATCGAGATAGAGATTGCTATTGCATTTTGTTAACCGTGCCACATGTAAGATGTTGATTATGAAAACTTTAATTCTTTTATACTTTGAATTGTTATTTCCATTATTAAATACGAGCTATTAGTCATCTCTAGATTATTAACGACACTAGTACGACGTGACCAAGTAGATACTTTCGACTATTGCGACTACAATATGCCAATTTTAGTATATTTAATTTCTTCTATGCCTAAATATCTAGAAGGTTTCCCGAATTCCAAATCAAATTTATCCTTTTCTGTTTTATAGACCCAGCTGCTTAGCTAACTACAATAGACAAAATGAGCCAGTGGACCGTTCTTGAAAATATTTAATCCAAAAGAAATTCCTAGGTTCCAGTCAAAACAATTCCAGTTGCGAACAAAAGCGAGATAGATCTGATGGATGAAGATAAGTTGAAGGGGACATATAGGAGATTGCAGGCAAAATTGGCAAAAGAGAGGAACAGAAAAAAACTTCCTAACCAAATGCAAGAATCTGGCTATCACACCAAAGTTCATATATGTGAGGAGAAGGGATTTAAATTTTGGGAACAGGCAGAATCAAACAAAATATTTAAAAGTTTTGGACATGTTCTACTTTCACTGTTTGAATATCATATTAAGTGATTGTTCTTCAAAATTAAAAAAATGTAGAAGATGAAACCATTAAGGTAAAAAGATATTTACAAGAAAAAATTAATCAAAATGATTTAACAATATTTTGTAAACAACAAGAGCCGAAATACGAAACTGTTTTCAACAAAATCAAGGCAAAACAAAAAAACAAATTAGAAACACTTGTAAAAAAGAAACATGGTATAAAAAACAAATATAAGACTAATGAGGAATGGATAAAGAATTTAAGTTCACTACACATACCAAACAACGTTAAATATATACTATCACTTGATCCAAAATTCTCAATTATTAAAAATCAATATAAACCAATTCATGAGGTCATAGCAAACATTGAACATGGAGTCTTCTCATTAAACAGCGATCAAAAAAGCGAGATACGGAATAAATTGTGTAATGTGTTGACAAATTTCAAAAATAGAATCTCAAATAAAAATATACCAACTGAAATAAATAAATTTATATGTGAAACCAGAACATTTTTAAATAAAAAACACAAACAACTGTGTGCTAACAGCCGATAAATGTAGCAAGACAGTTGTTATGATGAAAACTGAATATAGAACAAAAATGCTAGCCTTAATAAATGATATAAAAACATACAAACTGGAAAAAAGATCTTACTACAAATGTTCAAACAAAATTGCAATTGCAACAACGGCCGAGCACTATTTATATATGGCCTGTCAAAGCTCCACAAAGCAAACCACCCATTGAGACCGATAGTTAGCAACATCATTACCCGAAAATGGATTTATTGGGGCGGTAGAGCTGTGCCTTAAGTCCACTTACTTCCAATACGAGGGCAATTTCTATTCACAAATATATGGAATAGCTATGGGGCCTCCCATAGCTGCAACAATTGCAAACTTCGTGATGGAAAGTCTAGAAGAAAAACTAATACCTGATTTGAATTTTAAGTGTGGATTTTTTAAAAGATACGTAGATGCCTGCATAATGTGCCTGCCAAACCATAAAGTTCAAGACACACTAGATAAGTTTAATGCATTCCATGAGACCATTAAATTCACCATTGAGGAAGACAAAAACAAATTATTACACATTTTGGATATGACGGTTATATATGACGGTGATGGGGAAATAAAAACAAACTGGTACACAAAGGATGTATGGTCTGGTAGATACTTGAATTAGCAATCATATGCACCTATACAATATAAAAAAGTGTTGTAACAGCTCTTACTGATAGAGCGATTAAATTGGCACATTATGAGTATAGAACAAAGAATCTTGAAAAAATAAGAAAGATGCTAATAATGAACAACTATCCCAAATCATTCTTCGAACCAATTATAAAACGAAGAATAAATAAAATCTACAATTCCAATAAATGGAACAACATAAATAATGACAATAAAAAAAAAAGGTGAAATCAAGTATGTATCATAACCATATATTCCAGAAATCAACACGAAAATAAAAAATATTTTAAAACCGCATAATATTACTATAGCGGAAAAAAACTAAAAACAACTTAGCAAAGGAATGTTTCACAAAATTTAAACCTAAAAGTGATAAGTTAAACACACCTAATGTAATATTCAAGATTGACTGTTTGAACTGTGACAACGCATACATAGGTCAAACAGGACAATATTTAAAGAAAAGAATATACGAACATAAATATAGCTTAAGAAAGGTTTACGAAAATGGAACAGCATTAGAACAACAAAAGTTACAGACAATCTTAGCTCTGTATATCATACACTAACTAAATGAACACATGGATACACTAATTAAACCAACTACATTAAATATAACCACCTGTCATTGAAGAATTGCAGAGCAATTGATATTCCTGGAATGCAAAGAAAAAGCGAAACAGTTTCTTTATTCTCTCGCTCGATATTGATCAAAGTGTGGATTTCAATAGCCTGTCAAATGTGAAGGTGGAAACAGCCATACAGGTATGTAAAATTTAAATCTCTAAACATGAGATTCTAGTCTTTTCCCGAACATGATTGTCCTGACTCATCACCTGTGAACCTATTGTTTTTAATATATATTTTTTTTATTTAATTAAAGATGACTGTGAATGTGTATTTTAGACAAACTGATGATGGTGGAGAAAGACACCGAAATGTATTTGTGACATTTTAAACAATAAACAATAAAATTGACTGGAACCCAGGAATTTCTTTTGGATTAAATTGAAGTACAGTCAGGAAAATGTACACAGTACTTTAAAATATTACGTTTTATTCTTCTCATCCTATATCCAGCAAACACACCTCGGTCCCTGAGACGTCCCACGGAAGTCAATACGGGATATAAGCCTAGTCCCTCAGACGTCCTGCTACGACATACTTTTCAGACTGTTCGGGCCATGTATGGGATGATCCTGTATTATAGACGGGTTGTTTAGAGAACATCTGTGAAACATTCTTATGTTAATAGTCAACCATCAAATTATTGGAAAATTTAGGGTGGAAGCAATTTAAAAGAAACAAAATATTGAACCAATAGCCTATACTTCAAAACACACAAAAAACATTTACATATTACAAACTAAACTTATTTTTGCTATGAATCGAAATTTGCTCTTCTCTCCGAAACCGATAAAGTGTTAAATGCTATTTTTTTCTCTTTTGAGTCTTTTCGGCGCGTGCTTGACTTTTTTCCTGGTTGCTATAAATAGCGGATTTTTTAGCAAGCCATCTGTAATACAAAAAGATATATTTTATCATTTATAAATCCAACTAAAAGTGTATTTTACCAATAAGTCCATTGCAATTAACAAGTTCTTCAAAACTTTGTCTTTTTTGCCTTTGAAGCTATATAACTCGGCGACTTCAGTTGTTATAATTTGGCGGAGTGCTCTGTACCAATTAATTGGATGAAGTTAACCTGCAACAATACTAATAAAAAATCTCGTGCGAATAAATATATGATTTGCAGTTGGTTTAATAATTTCTTTGAAATATAATAAAAAAATATATAATAATAACGAATTTAAGAAATATATTACACTGGACATCATTGTCAAAAACTCGTCAATATATTATATTGCATATACATATACATATGATAGGTACTTAAAAATTTTTGGTAATTATCTTCATTTTTTAATAATTCTCCCCGACCCAGTTAGCAATTTGATCGTTTATTCTGATGGGTGGATCCGAATTGTGGCTTGCAATGCTTATGTCTGGCAATGATGAATTTTTAATATTACTTTTTGCTTCAGCAACTTCTACTTCAGGCCCTTCAGGCCTCGCCACCGATGTTAGAACTTGTTCACTAAGCCTATTCGGATCACATCGAGGGTCAGGAAAAATCAGTCTTAAGGTCCTCATTAGAATGCTGGGTAAATGTAAAGAACACGGGCTTCTTTTAAGACTGCAGCTTTGCCGATTAAAAATATGCTTACCTTATAGAAAATCTAATAACAAACAACATTTGTCCTATAGAGTTTTCGAGAACATGCCGTTTTCCACCACTTTTTACCCTCAGAAATTCACCAATTTCCAAAACAAAACAAAGGTCGCCATGATGATTCGCTCTTTGCGACGGCGTACTAGTCGAAATTTTTGGCGCAGTTTCCAGTACTATCACTACCACTACCTTAAACACGAGGGTTCCCACGCGTTTAGTTTACCAGAAACAATCAATCGCATTTAAGTTTCAAGTTTTGTTTGAAGTTACTACTGTTATTACTACTAGTTTATAATAGAAAAAAACATTTTTGGACGATGGCAGGAATTGCAAGAAATAGTGTGTGTGTAGCGTTGTGCGGTGTAGTGACTGCCAATTAACTGAAACTGAATTCCAACAAATTGTGGTAGATAGCGAATCTCTGTAAGACTTTTTTTATAGGCACGGAGTTTTGACTTGCCATTTTCGCTGCTCTTGCGGTACTGTGCTGTGTTCGAAAAAAACTCCGCGATCGTTTAACTTTCGTTGCCAAAAGCGGACCCCAGAGATGGCACGTCTGGCACGACAAAATTTTCAGTTCTTAAGGGAACTTTTTTCAAATTCAAAGCTGCCCTTGGGCCAAGTGGCTCAGCTTGTAATGTTTTATTTGTGCCGGCCTTTTCCGCGATATGCTTTTGTTTCTAACGAAATGATGTATGATTGATACATGAATTAAGTAAGGTGAACATTGCCGATTGGATTTCCTTTATCAGGGAAGTTTTTATTTTTTGGGCAGATGAAAATTCTTCTCAGATTGGCGGAGAAGGTGAAATCGTCGAAATAGACGAGGCCAAAGTGGGAAAAAGAAAATATAACAGAGGCCGTGCTATCCCAGGACAGTGGATTTTTGGGGGCATCCAACGAGGCAATGGGAACTTTTTTGTTGTTCCCGTTGAAAATCGAAATACGCAAACTCTCTTAGAGATTATTCGCGAAAAAATTAGGCCGGGAACAACAATTGTGAGATTGTTGGAGAGCCTATGACTGCCTTGGTGAGGAGGGCTATATCCATCTGAGCGTAAAACATTCCCTGAATTTCGTGGATCCAGAGACTGGTGCTCATACTCAGAATATTGATAGATAGATAGATAAAATTTATTAAACATTCACATTACTAAATTCACAAACAAAGTTTAAAACAAAAAAACATAAGTCAGTAAAATGTCCCATGTCTGGCCAGATGTTCGGCCGGTTGCTCTTTGCCCATGATCTAAATAGGCGCGCTAAGTCGTCCATTACCTGGGCAGTGCCCTAACATGGACATTCCCGAGCTAGCTATACGTAGAGATAGTGTTGAAGTGGCGGTTTTGGTTTTATTCGAGGGGCATTCATTAAGGAAAAAAGGTCTTCCTGAAGGGACTCAGAATATTGAGCGATGGTGGAGGGAATTGCGAAATTTGATTCCTAGGTTTGGCAGGAAAAAAGAACATTTTTACGGCTATTTATGTGAAGCATTGTTTATGATGCGTTACCCCAATCATACGCAACGATTTCATGCTTTTTGGGACACTGTCGCTCGGATGTATCCTCCAGTTAACCATTCATAAGCATTTTTCCTTCTGCAGCACCAATTTCTTTTCTATTTCTTTATCTTCATCCAATTTTACCTATGTTTTACCTATATTTCTTTAAGTTCACTCATTTCAAGGTTGATTTTGCATTTCCTTTTATTTTATATCTTATTTGCGCCGTGTCTTTCCAAATAATTTTTTTTTTTGATTTTTGTTTCTATTGGAAATACCACATAAATCTTGTCATTCCTCTTTGTTGAAAAAAAGGAGAAACCTGTTGCTCATATTATTAACACCGGTTCGAAAGTTTATTTGGAACACAGCGGGTGTTGTCCATTAGCACCATATTTAAGTTCTCTTCATCGGGTTAACAAATTTCACGCTGAAGTAATTTATGTTGCTAGATAAATCGAACGTGGGAAAAATGGTTATGCTCAACCGAAATATACCCCTAAATTTTAGAAAACACGTTCCTATAATAATGTAATAGTTTCTTCCGTGTTTTGGAATATTGCTTTCGTTCACTGACACTGCGCTTCTTTTCCCTCTAAGGACGTACTTCTGGTAAGTTGTTAATTTTTAATTTATTACATTTTTGGTTGAGATTTTGTACTTTAGCGGCAGTTTGGCAACGCGGCTGAGCAGCCTTGATTTGTCGGCAGCGCGTAGGCCGCGACTGCGCGAAGGCAGCGAAAAGAAGCCCGTGTTCTTGACAATTACCGAATGCTCAAGATTTTGCTCTATTTTTAGGCATTTTAGGCAAGTCTTTACATTCGAAAGCATGGAAAATATAGCATTCTTCCATACATATAAACGGTGATCATGTACTTTATATGTGGCGGATTTCGGCGTTCTTTTCAATTTTTCTATAAAGTACACTTAAAATAAGGCACATTCGCGAAATATAAATGTATAATAGCTACTTACTTTGTCTGTAATAACACGAAGGTACCGGAACCCAAAGCACGTTTAACTAAAATTACAGATCACAGAGGTTATCAGCAAGAAACCTAACGTAAGTTAGTCGCCTCTTTGGTCCATTTAAGAGCGAAAAAAAAATAAAGGAAAAAGCATAGGAAATTGGTATATGTGTTATGGATATTTTTATGTGGAATATATTTTGGTCGATACATCTTTTGTTGATATAGGTAGGTTTTCGTCTGTTGTAAAGTGTTATATATTCGCCTTTTGTAAACCATTTTTAATAATTTACATTAAAGTTTTTATTTTAATAATATAATAGTAATAAAAATAATAAATTTTATTATTTATATATACTCTATTATATTACAATTAGAAAAGTATATAATAATTATATTTATATTATGTATTATATTGTGAATATATGTTTGTTATCGAAGTTGATTGAATTCCATTTTTTTATTTCGGTTTTATGGTATATACCAGAGATTAGTTGAGAGATCGCCGATGAGCATAGGCGAAAGCGTTCCAGCGATATTAGCCGTAAGCTACCGCCACCATGCGGTTTTATCCCCCAACCATATGCACATTTTAAAAATAGCGTACTCCCCGTAAGTAGGGGGGGTCGTGAACATAAGCAGCGAGGGCCAGCAGATTTGCGCTTGTTTTCAAAGGTCAATCAACCCCAATAGTTTTGATGCCATGAAAATAAAATTAGCGTTTCAATGATTGAGCAAACGAAGCAAAACTTGGGTGACATGAATTTTAAACGGACGATATTTATGTATCTTCAAATCTCTCCTCACTGCCTGATGAGATATGTTAATTTCTGCTGCTATAGCTCTTGTTGAAGTAGAAGGATTACCTTGAATCTAATGGAGAATTTAATTTATTACTGTTTTTTACTTTTGATGAGAGCTCTCATTTGTTCTAATAACGCGTTTTCTATGCTTATAAAATGCACCAAACTTGGCTAAATATCTATGGAGGAACAGAAAATCATTTTGAGCTGGTTGTTGTCTTTCTGAATATCGCTGTAGATATGTGTCCGAAGTAATTTGCATATTTTGATGTGAAGAGTAAAAAATTTCTAACATATCTCGTTTATCTTCATTTGAAAAAGACAAAATATTTACAATAATTTTGTGGCTGTAGTGACGCTAAGCGAAATTCACTCAAACTGTGAAAAATATGTTGATTAGGATTCGCGCTGCAACCTTGACAGGAAGCAGACCTGCCCAGTGCGAGTGTATCGAAACAATTTTTTTTCCGGCTGCCTCCGGAAGTAGCAGAAATTTTTGAATTTTTGAAAGAGCATTTTGGTAAACCCTAGATTGCGCAGCTTTGCCTCCAATTTAACAAATCTAGTATCTTATGTGGTTACCGAAATCCCCATGGTTGAGCTCCAAAAACGGACACCCGGTATATACATGGTGGCCATTTTCTGAATCTTTGTATGGGTAACTTCTACGTTTTGAAAGATAGAGAATCCGTTAAATGGGAAAAATTGGGCAGAATTTGATTGCCTATTCATTACGGTTTTCAAAATTTAGGTACACGACTTAGTTCCTGAAATATCCTGAAAAGATAAGAAATCAAAACTTTTTTAATTACCACATTACCACATTCAATTACCACATTAATTACCACATACTGCTTAACTTATAAAAAAAGTTAAAATTGCCCTTGGTAGAACTTTTTCCGTTGAATCCAATAAACTAGCACTCGTTGTCATAATCAGCTTGATTTACGAGATAAAAAATAAACTTAGGTTTTTTAAATGGTAATCATAGTTTGCTGTGGGCCTTTTAAAATCCTTATTTTGTTCTGAATTTAACGATATAACTGTTGGTATGTTTATCTCTTCTTTTAACCGTAAAAATTCAAAAGAAAAACATTAACAACCATCTAGCAGTATCTACATCTACTAGTAAATAGAATACGTTCAGCAATAAGAAGTATCCGTCCACAAACCATAAGAAAGGTGTTATTGGAAATGATTAGAAGATGCCAAAAGGGGTTGGCCTTAAACGGAAGTCAATTTGAAAATTTAATTTAAACGATACGTTCTTTCATTTTTGTTTTGTGCTTTGTGTGATAATATAGTTCTTGTTTCCAGAGCCTTCTACACATTTTTTAAGTTCTTTTGAAGTTTTTCGGCAATAAAAGGAAATAAACATACAAACAGTTATATCGTTAAACACAGAAAAAAATAAGGATTTTAAAAGGCTCACAGACAACTATGATTACCATTTAAAAAAACACAAGTTTATTTTTTATCTCGTAAATCAAGTTGATTATGAAAACGAATGCTAGTTTATCGGATTCAACGGAAAAAGTTCTACCAAGGGCAATTTTAACTTTTTTTCTAAGTTAAGCAGTTTACGTAAAATGTGATTTTTTCTAAGTTAAGCAGTTTACGTAAAAGTTTTGATTTCTTGTCTTTTCAGGATATTTCAGGAACCAAGTCGGGTATCTAAATTTTGAAAACCGTAATGAATAGGCAATCGAATTCTGCCCAATTTTGCCGATTTAGCGGATTCTCTACCTTTAAAAATGTCGAAGTTACTCATACAAAGATTCAGAAAATCGCCACTCTGTATATGTAAAGAAATATAAAGTAATATAAATGTGAAAAATTAAATAAATTGACTTCGACATTAGCGTAATCAAAACTACAGTTGATTTTTGCAATACGTCAAAGCCAAAAACGATGTAATTGCAATTTTTATATATAATTTCAATAATTACAATAATGAAGGAGTAAAACGGACTTTTTTGAAATTCACAAAATGAACATCATGTAATCGTGTTAACGGGATCTCTAAAATCAGTTAAATTACAAGTTTTTACATGTATATCAATCATGATTAAAATAATAATAATTCAAAATTAAAATAGTTCTAAACATTACAAATTGTCGTATATTTTCCTGACTGTACTTTAATTCATTTCAAAATATTCCTGGGTTTTTGTCAATTTTAATGTTTATTATTTAAAATGTTACAAATACGTTTCGGTGTATTTCTCCACCATCATCAGTTTGTCTAAAACATATATTTACAGTTATCAACAATTTAAATAAAATACTTTCACCAAATTCACATATTAAAATACAAATCACACACATATTAAAAAGTACATTAAGAACATTGGTTTTCAGGTGATGAGTCAGCACCTGAAACCGAAACGTATTTCTAACATTTTAAATAACAAATTAAAATTGACTGAACCCCAGGAATATTTTGAAGTGAATTACAAATTGTTTGAATTACAATCATTAGAATTAAATAAGTTGAAGCAAAAATGAACTTTTAAAACTATTTTTAATTAATGCAATTTATTAAGTGAGTGTAATAACAATCTGTAAACAATCTGCTTATGAATGAAAATTAAGTCTAAACGCTTGTCCTCTGGGCGGCGGCATTTATAGGGGCTTGTTATCTAAATGGCTATTTCATCGAGTATCAAGATGCAAGTTCCTTAATTTTAATAAGAAACCAAGGAAATTTGAATTCTGACAAAATCTACGCGCGCTGGCCCAAACGCGCGCATTAGCCATCACAGCCACAGTGTAATGTAAAATGCGATCCCCACTACTTACCTCTCCTCCGCCGCAAAAAAAGTGCATATGGTTCGACCGTCGACCGTTATTTTCGTTACTCGAATCCGGTACGTTTTTTTAACATTGCATCGGCGATCTCTCAACTAATCTCTGTATATACATACTTTTATTAAGTGTGTAATAAAGTGTATAACTTTTTTCGAGCGTGATATTTACTATTACTCCATATACGTCCTGTTCATTATGTCCCTGGGAGCAAAAAATATAACGTTTGTGGGACGACTCGCATGGGATCTGCATGAGATATTTGTGCCATACAAGGGACGGCCTAATGGGGATCAAAATAGGACGTTCCACGGACCATTTGTGTTTGCTGGATATGAGCCGTTTGAAATAAAAATTTCATGATATATATTTTTTATTATTTTAAAAGATTTTTAAGTCAAAATCTACTTTTCGTTTTCAAACACTTCGTTATCATTTCAAATTAATACCTCAAAATCGGTGCTTTTTCTGAGTTTTTTATTAACAGTTTAGCTTAAAGGCAAAATGTTAACTGCTTTTTCTAGCCCTGCAAATGAGATTCTTAGCTTTAAAATTTGTCATTGTGCAATTGCGCGAAAGAATTCTAACATGAGTGATTAATAACTTATGGAATGCTATCTAGATTAAATTTTCCACTGATTTTTTATAGACATGTCTCGGTACTCAGATAGGGAAAATAGATATGTATTAAAGGTAAACATCCCATTTTGCAATGTTTACTAACAAACAACGGAGTGCTGAAACAAATGCATGAGAGCAGCAAATTAATTAATTTTCCCGATGCCATTTGAGATGCGTTTACTATGGCGTAAGTAGGGGCATATCAGTGTGTTGCGGACTTTCTTGCAGCAAACGAATCTTTAACACCCTTAATATTCCCTTCGAATAGGGGACCCATAAAAATTGTCTGGGTCGTTGATCTTTCCTCGTCTCCCCCACTCGGTGTTCTTGATATTTTACGGGAAGAATTTTTTGTGTGCCTTTGCGGCCGGACAGAGACGAAACGCATGGCTCATCACATGCGCCATATTGGTGACCCCCACGTGATTTGAACACGCAACCTTCCGATTCATTAGGCGCCACATTGGTGACCCCCGACTGGCAACGCGCATGAGCACAAGGCTGCAATGTGCATCGCCGTTCTCTGCCACGAGACACCGACTCGCTGGTGCTTCTCGGCAGCATCCATCATCTTCCTCTGCCACGAGACACCGACTCACCTTTGCTTCTCGGTAGCATCCATCGCCTTCCTCTGCAACGAGATACCGACTCACTGGTACATCTCGGCAGCATCCCTCATCTCTCTCTGCCTTGCTCAGTCGTCAGGCAATCAATTTGTCCCACGTCTCCAGCTCTCACTCTCCCTCTTAGACGACTCCGTCAACAATATCTCTAGGAGGGGAGTATTGTGGCGGTCAGCCAACATCTATCTCACCGCTCAAGAGCTACGCCGGCTCGGTTCACATACTTCCGAACACGTATAACCCGTATCCGGCGTATAAGGCAGAGCCTACCTAAGCCTTACTGACGAGTGCAATAAGTAGGCCCGGGACGAAACGCATGGCTCATCACATGCGCCATAGACCTAATAACGGTTATAACCTAACCTTGAAATATTTCAATTATATCAACAAATAGTTGGTTGACTGTCCAACTCGCCGAATAGAGAGCTCGAATTTCATATTTATTTCTGTTGGTCATTTTTATAGTGTAAAAGAAGTTTTTAATCCAGTCCCAAACCGGCTATCCAAGCATTCTTGTTTATTGCGTTATAGTTTATTAAACATATTTGCAGATTGATAAACTATTCTAGGCCCAGTAATAATATTTGTGAACATGTCTTTTGGCAACTCCAGGCTTTTGACCACATTTTGCAAGTGGAAATCCGAATGTATATATTTGAAAACCATTATCAAGATCAA
This sequence comes from Dendroctonus valens, assembly GCA_024550625.1. Lineage (NCBI taxonomy): Eukaryota > Metazoa > Arthropoda > Insecta > Coleoptera > Curculionidae > Dendroctonus > Dendroctonus valens. Next base: position 120,301 of record JAJTJO010000574.1, read on the forward strand.
CACGAGGCAATGGCATAAAAAATTGATGAACTTTTTATAACCGAATAGTGGTGTTATACTTTTATATACTTTTTATATATTTATATAGTGGTGATATACCTTTTATAACCGAATAGTTAGCGCCACTAAAATTGTATATATGCCACCACCCTTGCACCTTCTACGGATTTTTTCTCTAGACGTAGTGCACCCTGCAATGCAGTCGAAGAGGCATGTAATAAACCATCGTGGCTCATTTTTCTAATTAGAGTTTGTGTAACTTTCAATAAGATTACATGTTGTTTCTTCGCCTCCATACTGGAGCAGTGCGTTTACACAAGCTTCTCAATCAAATATACATACGAAGCAAACTTCAGTGTTTCTTTATTTTTAACTTTATACAGTCCACTTCTTTAAAGTGTATTTTCACCCCAGACAGGGTTTTTCTGAGTCAAAAATCTAAAAAAAAACAAGCTAGGGTCTTTCAGGGTCTCCCTAAGTCATACGAGTGCACTTGGGTGTTTCTCCCCTATTATTGAAAAATTCTTATTTACGGTGGAATGGACCCTGTGGTCTATTTTAAGCCGACCCAGTGAGCAAATTTTTAACTCAAATAGGGAATACTTCCGCAATTGTCTGCAAAACTTGTGCCTATTTGCGGATACTGTTCCGAAACGAGAACCTCTCCATGACCCGCGTGGGACGGAAGTGAAGCACCGTGGCACGGCACAATTTAGGATAAAATTAGGAATTGTGATTTCAGTTGTGTCTTTATATAATGGTTCAAGTCAGACATATTTCCTACTCACTTCCGCATATATATTCGACATAAATTCTACTTTATTAATGCATCGCACGAATCTCGGTCGTTATTGTATTTTGATGGTTAGAGAATATATGTTCTTTAAAATTACGCAAGTATAATAATTAATACTTGTTTGCATCTTGACCAAACTCGATTTCCATTGCGGCGAATGCTTTTCCGTGCAGTTTTTCATCGTACTCATAATATTCTAAGGGGCCTCAAAAATATATTGTGCGTGAATAATATTTTTTAAAGAAAAAAAAATTTAAGAAAAAAGCAAATATGCCAAATATTAATTTAAACATGGCATAATGTTTTAGTGGGTCGTAGTTGATATTAATTTAGTGCGAAATAAGAAAAATTTCAATTAATTTTTCCTAAATCCAGATTTCATATTTCGAGTAAGAAGTACTGAAAATGATAAACACTGAAAAAATGGCCGTTGCACGCAAGATTCCCTATAATCATGCCTTATGTGTATTATAACGCAACAAGGAAACTGTGAAACAGAAATTCTTATTTGCACCATGCAATTCCTACACTGCGTTAATATTGAACACCGGGTTTCAGCTAACATAAGCAAGTTGGTTTGAGGTTATGTTAATCATAACAAACCTCTGTCTTCATCTTGGAAAACAAACATTTAATGGATTTATTGCTTTGTGATTGTTGTTTATATTTAAACTACATTGATTCAGATTGCTTAAACACATTTTTCTGTTTCATCTCGCTCAAATTTTGCGACTTTGTTTTCAACACTCGAGGAAAAGCGGTTAATGTTTGTCGTGGTCCCCCAAAACTGGACAATAAGTGCAAACGAAAAGTACACATTGTCTGCCCAATGTATCTATTACGATGGGAAGTAGAAAAATACTATTGGCTGTGTAAATTTCAACTAATTAAGGCAAAACGACCCTTGTTACACACAGATTTCATTGCGGCATCTCTGAAACATACTGAGAGTAATTCATTCTTTTCGAAATACGCAAATAATTATTGTGGTCGAAAGGAAACAGTGCCTAACTTGTTGCACACACCGTTTCCCATTTGTGTCATAGGTTAACATAGTTGATGCTAAGGAATCACTTTTAACACAAATCCCAGACCTCGTGGCCGATTACTTGGATTCAGGCAACAATGCCTTGGGTGCCAATTTAAGGCCTACAATGTGTGAAAGTACAGATAATTTCTTTCTAGCGTATAATTAGGCACTCGCCATGACGTCATTCAATATTTTGTGTAAAATTTGACACAAAATAAGGGAATCGTAACTTCACAACGACGTCGGATTTGTAACATTTCCTTTTTAGGAATAAAATGCTCACTGGGGAGTGCCTCTGGCCTTTGCCCAGCTTCTCTCAGTCACAGTTACCGGAGTTCAAAAAGGAAGTTCACTGTCTTACAACCACTTTGGACATATCATGTCCAATTTCTCAATTTTCTAGTCTCTCAGGGTTATGCTTCTTTTCCTCGTACTATTTACCCTAGCGTTTAGTCGCACTGTTGCTCGTCGTGGTAAACCATTGCATGATTACTCCGACAACGGTATTAATTTTGTAGGTACAAATTCGGAACTTCTAGAGCTAGGAAAATCTTTAAAGTATCATCTGAGGGCTGTTATCGGCAATTCAAATTTAATTTTCAAAAATCTGAGCACTTTTCTCTCACATGCAGAGGCGACTCTAAATTCCCGTTCTATTTCCTCATTGCACTCAGATCCCAATGATTTACAGCCCTGGACTCCGGCTCACTTTCTCATTGGAAGACCTATGGCAGCGTTGGCAGATCCAGTTGCCACCAACACATATGAATCCAGACTTTCAACCTTTCGACACGTTCAGCAGTTCTATCAGAACCTGTGGAACGGTGGAGCGTGGAACGCCAGAGAGCGTTTTTCTAGGTCCAAAAGGGTGAATACGCACGACAAGTGGCACTAACAAAGGGGGCAAGTGGTTCTCCTTATGCCATTACGACAGCGCGATGTGCTAATCCTGATGCTAAGCTTTATATCGAACTCAAAGATGTAGCACCGCCAAGTGCCTAACTTGTTTCCTTGCACATTTTTCAAATTATTTTGAATCATACACTTAGGCTCTTGCCCCCTTTGTTACTTCTACTCTTCAATCACAAAATCGTTGTAAACATAACAAACAAACCCGTCTACAAACAAATACCAAATTTACGATGCCAAGCGGCAGCACAATTATTGTTTATGCATTTCTTAAAATAGGTAAAGGTACCAATAAACCGTACTAAACGTTACATGGCCAGCCAATCACAGGCTCTAATTTTCGGTCTATTCGATAATGCTGATGGAAACAATACGCGAACCGGGACCGATATGAACGCAAAACCGGAACGGAACCATGTTTTTGGACCGGAACGGAAACTGAACCCATGTTTTATATTAACACATTGTTAAGTGCTGAAGCGGATCGAAAAATATGTTGTGGAAAAAAAAAAGTTTAACATAAATTAATACTTTACACATGTAAACGAAAAAACACAACGCCAGAAACGTACTTAATTGTACTCTTCGTGTGGAATTTTACGAAATTACAACCTTTCAAATATTAGTATACAACCACGATAGAAACAAACGAAGTTTGTTATGAAGGAGACAGCAGAAATCTTTGCAGGCTGTAGCCTTATAGAAATCGACGCATTATTGCATCTAACTAGATATTTTATATCTAGTTTTATATTCTATTTAGATATTTTATAATAAAAGTATTTTATTTTTTCTAAATTGTATTAATCTGTTTTTGTATATTCTTTTTCCTGACTGTACTTTAATTCATTCCAATATATTTCTGGGTTTTCAGTCAATTTTATTGTCACAATTATGGTGTTATGTGATGAGCCCTGCGTTTCGTCCCGGGTCTACCTATTGGACTCGTCAGTAAGGCTTAGGTAGACCCTGCCTTATACGCCGGACACCGGTTATACGCGTTCGGACGTAAATGAACCGAGTCGACGTAGATCTTGTGCGGTGAGATGTTGGCAACCCGTGTTGCTGATGCTGCCACTCGTTCCATTCTGCTTTTGTTCCCAAGCATCTATCTTTGTATATTCTTTTTCCTGACTGTACTTTAATTCATTCCAATGTATTACGGTTCATTTACGTCCGAACGCGTATAACCGGTGTCCGGCGTATAAGGCAGGGTCTACCTAAGCCTTACTGACGAGTCCAATAGGTAGACCCGGGACGAAACGTAGGGCTCATCACATAACACCATAATTGTGACAATAAAATTGACTGAAAACCCAGGAATACATTGGAATGAATTAAAGTACAGTTAGGAAAAAGAATATACAAAGATAGATGCTTGGGAACAAAAGCAGAATGGAACGAGTGGCAGCATCAGCAACACGGGTTGCCAACATGTCACCGCACAAGATCTACGTCGACTCGGTTCATTTACGTCCGAACGCGTATAACCGGTGTCCGGCGCATAAGGCAGGGTCTACCTAAGCCTTACTGACGAGTCCAATAGGTAGACCCGGGACGAAACGCAGGGCTCATCACATAACACCATAATTGTGACAATAAAATTGACTGAAAACCCAGGAATACATTGGCTATATTTATGTTCGTATATTCTTTTCTTTAAATATTGTCCTGTTTGACCTTGGGAACAAAAGCAGGATAGATTTGATGGATGAAGACAGGTTGAAGGGGACATATAGGAGATTGCACAGAACAACAGGTCGTTCGTTAGGGCCCTCCCCCTGGAGCAGACATACTCCGATTGCATATGAATTTGCATCCGTTCGTAGCACATAAGGTTGAGTTAGATCGGACTGACGCAATATTGGGGCACTAGTAAGTAGCCGCTTCAGAGTGTCAAATGAGTTTTGTTGATTGTGTCCCCATCTCCACACTGCATTCTTCTTAGTCAATTCCGTAAGTGGCTTTGCTGTTCCAGCAAACTCTAGAATAAAGCGTCGAAACCACGAGGCAGTTTGTATAAAGCTAAGTAAGTGCTTTACATTTCTTGGCGGTGGTAAGTTGGCTATAGCAGCAACTTTATCGGGATCTGCTGCAATGCCTTCGCGTGTGAGTCTAACTAATATTAACTTCAAAACCATGAATCGACTGACATGGTGGTGCACAAAATTTGTAAAAATTTCCAGGTTCTTCTGCAAAGGCCCATCTTATTCGGGGTATATCCAAAATAATATTTGACATTTGTATGAAGTCACATCCTAGTAATGTTTTGAGTTTTTATACTCGGGCATTGCGATAACGAGCATTGCCAAAAGTTTGCTCTGCACTTGCACTTGACATTCAAAGCGAACAGCATGTACATTCCGAAGTTCCCCATCTGCCAAAGAAACTGTCAAACTCATTTTCGTAGAGGGACAGCTAACTTGTTTTATATGTTTCCACTATCGCACAGTAGCAAGGCCTCGCAATCCTGCAATTTCAATCTGAAGAAGAGGTTTTTCAATTGAGTATGAACTTGAGCAAATTTCAAGGCTTAAAACATCGACAGAATTGGTTTCAGATGAACAGGGTCTTTGAGTTCTTCGGCACTGTGGACAATTACTGCGAAGGTAACCGGCGAGTCCACATCCATAGCAAGAAAAATTAGGTTTCACTGTGGAACACGAGGTGGAAGTATTGACAACTTCAGTAGGTTTTGTAGACGCATGTTTACGACACGCTTCAATAGTGTGACCAAAATCTGAAAAATTAGCTTCAACGGCTCTAGCTTTTGTAGTTAATATCTCAAAAGAGGCAATGGAATCACGTGGGGCATTTCGTCTAATACGAGTATGTAAGAGGCCATATATCATATCAATTTAACTCTTTATAGGTATAGGCTCATCAGTTGATGGTAGTTTTGGAAAAAGGGCTCTTGCTTTATTTATAAATCCAAAAAAAAATCCTGGGTTCCAGTCAATTTTATTGTTTATTATTTAAAATGTCACAAATACGTTTCGGTGTCTTTCTCCACCATCATCAGTTTGCCTAAAATACACATTTACAGTTATCATTAATTTATATAAAAATTTCTATCAAAATTCACATATTAAAATACAAATCACACACATCTAGGAACATCAATTGCTCACCAATTCTTCAATGTCAGGTGTTTATATTTTATTTACTTGGTCCAATCAGTGTATGCATGGGCTCATTTAATTAGTGTGTGATATACAGAGCTCAGATTGTCTGTCTCTGATCTAAAATTCATTGCATTCTGATGTTTTTTAATTTGTATCATTTCATGGATTCTTCTCTTATTATAATTGTCCTCATTGATTAATATTTTTTTGTAATCAAAATCAAAACTATGTAACTTTTGTTGAACATGTGCTAATGCTATTCTATTTCGTTAACCTTTCTTAAGCTATATTTCTGTTGGTATATTCTTTTCTTTAAATATTGTAATGTTTGACCTATGTATGTGTTGTCACAGTTCAAACAGTCAATCTTGTATATTACATTAGGTGTGTTTAACTTATCACTTTTAGGTTTAAATTTTGTGAAACATTCCTTTGCCAAGTTGTTTTTAGTTTTTTCCGCTATAGTAATATTATGTGGTTTTAAAACATTTTTTATTTTTGTGTTGATTTCTGGTATGTACGGTAATGATACACACTTGATTTCACCATCTTTTTTCTTATTTATATTATTTATGTTGTTCCATTTATTTGAATTGTAGATTTTATTAATTCTTTGTTTTATTATTGGTTCAAAGAAAGCTTTGGGATAGTTGTTCATTATTAGTATCTTTTTTATTTTTTGAAGATTTTTTGTTCTCAAAATTTTCAAATCTCAAAAATTTAGTTTTGACAAAATTAACATATTAAAATTCAAATCACACACATATTAAAAAGTACAATTTGGGACCTTGGTTCTCAGGTTCATTACGGTTCATTTACGTCCGAACGCGTATAACCGGTGTCCGGCGTATAAGGCAGGGTCTACCTAAGCCTTACTGACGAGTCCAATAGGTAGACCCGGGACGAAACGTAGGGCTCATCACATAACACCATAATTGTGACAATAAAATTGACTGAAAACCCAGGAATACATTGGAATGAATTAAAGTACAGTTAGGAAAAAGAATATACAAAGATAGATGCTTGGGAACAAAAGCAGAATGGAACGAGTGGCAGCATCAGCAACACGGGTTGCCAACATGTCACCGCACAAGATCTACGTCGACTCGGTTCATTTACGTCCGAACGCGTATAACCGGTGTCCGGCGCATAAGGCAGGGTCTACCTAAGCCTTACTGACGAGTCCAATAGGTAGACCCGGGACGAAACGCAGGACTCATCACATAACACCATAATTGTGACAATAAAATTGACTGAAAACCCAGGAATACATTGGAATGAATTAAAGTACAGTCAGGAAAAAGAATATACAAAGATAGATGCTTGGGAACAAAAGCAGAATGGAACGAGTGGCAGCATCAGCAACACGGGTTGCCAACATCTCACCGCACAAGATCTACGTCGACTCGGTTCATTTACGTCCGAACGCGTATAACCGGTGTCCGGCGTATAAGGCAGGGTCTATCTAAGCCTTACTGACGAGTCCAATAGGTAGACCCGGGACGAAACGCAGGGCTCATCACATATCACCATAATTGTGACAATAAAATTGACTGAAAATCCAGGAATACATTGGAATGAATTAATCTGTTTATTAATTGTATATTGTATGAATGCAGTTTTTTCGTGAGAGAAGATTTGCTGATGTTATACCAGGTTGAAACTGACACCTGTAACTTTCTGCCTCTTTACAATTCCTTGGTTAGCGTCAATTAAGCTTGTTCTTGTAGTGGCAGTTGGAAGAGTGGAAGAGGGAGCAGGTGAATTACTAGGCGAGCTATGGTTATGAATTTGCTATGCCACACAGTGATTATGGAGTCGAATGGTTCTGCTTACTTAGGGGTAATAATGATTTCAAAAGATATCGCCTGTGGCTACTTAGATGTTCAATGCAGCCATCAATCAATACCATTTTATCTACCACTTTCTCAATCTCTGTACAACTGCCCCTTCTGTCTGATGCCAAAACTTGAAAAATTGCTTCATCTTTAATATCCGACGGAGTATCGGTAAGATCATATTCTTTCTCGGACTCTATTTCTACTTCAAAATTTCGATTTTCCGGAATACATCTTTCATTCATCAGATCACATATATGATTTTGCGAAATTTGATCGGGGCGGTGATTTTCAATATCACACTGATTACTTGAAACATTATCATCGGATGCTTTATCCACGCATTTCCGTTTAATATGGATGGAATCGATGGATGCATTGGGTTCCGTAGAAATGTTGAATGTGCATTGTCAATAGAACTTGAGGTTACATCTAATGAAGATCTAATCGGGCAACTAGTTCTGATCGCCTTTAATTTTTCTAGAATACAAACAAATCAATAATTAGTAGCTTTTAGTTTTATATATTTTCCTGACTGTACTTTAATTCATTCCAATGTATTCCTGGGTTTCAGTCAGTAAAATGTTACAAATACGTTTCGGTGTCTTTATCCACCATCATCAGTTTGTCTAAAATATATATTTACAGTTATCATCAAATTAAATAGAAAACTATCACCAAAATTCACATATTAAAATACAAATCACACACATATTAAAAAGTACATCCAGAACATTGGTTTTCAGGTGACGAGTCAGGACAAACATGTCTGGGAAAAGACTAGAATCTATTGTTTAGAGATCTAAATTCAACTTACGTATATAGTTGCTACCAACTTCACATTTGACTGGTCACTGAATTTTCCATATTTTATTCGATATCAAGCGAGCGAAACAAAAAACTGTTTATCTTTCGTCTTTTCTTTGCATTCTTGGAATTGCTTGGCAATTTTTCAATATCAGATGTTTACATTTCATTTACCTGGTCCAATCAGTTTATACATGCGATCATCTAATTAGCGTATGATACACAGAGCTAAGATTGTCTGTATCTGATCCGAAATTTATTGCATTCTGATGTTTCTTAATTTGTATGATTTCATGGATTCTTCTCTTATTATAGTTGTCCTCATTGATCAATATTTGTGTGTTATCGAAATCAAAATCATGCAACTTTTGTTATGCATGTTGTGCTAATGCTGTTGCATTTTCGTTAACCTTTCTTAAGCTATACTTATGTTCGTATATTCTTTTCTTTAAATATTGCCCTGTTTGTCCTATATATGTGTTGTCACAGTTCAACAGTCAATCTTGTATATTACGTTAGGTGTGTCCAACTTATCGCTTCTAGGCTTAAATTTTGTAAAACACTCTTTTGCCAAGTTGTTTTTAGTTTTTTCCGCATAGTAATATTATGCGGTTTTAAAACATTTTTTATTTTTGTGTTGATTTCTGGTATGTGTGGTAATGATACATACTTGATTTCACCTTCTTTTTTCTTTTTTATATTATTTATGTTGTCCCATTTATTTGCATTGTATATTTCATTGATTCTTTGTTTTATAATTGGTTCGAAGAATTCTTTGGGATAGTTGTTCATTATTAGTACCTTTTTTATTTTTTCAAGATTTTTTTGTCTGTATCCACAATGCGCCAATTTTATCGCTCTATCAGTAAGAGCTGTTACCACACTTTTTTTATACTGTATAGGTGCATATGATTGGTAATTCAAGTATCTACCAGACCACACATCCTTTGTGTACCAGTTTGTTTTTATTTCCCCATTATTGTCATACATAACCGTCATATCCAAAAAGTTTAATGATTTGTTTTTGTCCTCCTCAATGGTGAATTTAATGGTTTCATGGAATGCATTAAACTTATCTAGTGTGTATTGAACTTTTTGGTTTGGTAGGCACATTATGCAGTCATCCACGTATCTTTTTAAAAATCCACATTTAAAGTCTAAATCAGGTATTAGTTTTTCTTCCAGACTTTCCATTACGAAGTTTGCAATTGTTGCAGCTATGGGGGACCCCATAGCTACTCCATATATTTGCGAATAGAAATTGTCCTCGTAGCGGAAGTACGTGGACTGAAGGCACAGCTCTACCGCCCCAATAAATTCACCTTCGGGCAATGATGTATATTCCCTAATTTCAGACCATTTATTTCTTATGCACTGTATTGAGTAATCTACCGGGACGTTTGTGTATAGTGATACCACATCAAGCGATTTTAGGCGATGTTTCTCAGGTATCTTCTGTTTTTTTATAAATTCGCAGAAGCTCCATGAGTCTCTAATGTGATATTGTGAATTTCCCAATATATTACTCAACACAGCTTACAGGTATTTAGACAATTGGTAAGTTGGGGCATTTATGTTGCTAACTATCGGTCTTAATGGGTGGCCTGCTTTGTGAAGCTTTGGCAGGCCATATATAAATGGTGCTCGGCCGTTGTTGCAAGACAGTGTTCGTTTTAAATTATCTGTTATGAATTTATTTTTATGCAATGGATTTATTATTTTATTTAGTTTTGTTTCAATATTTGTAGTAAGATCTTTTTTTGCCGGTTTATATGTTTTTACATCATTTATTAAGGCTAGCATTTTTGTTCTATATTCACTTTTCATCATAACAACTGTCTTGCTACATTTGTCAGCCGTTAACACGCAGATGTTTGTGTGTTCATTTAAGAAAGTTTTGGTTTCACATATAAGCCTATTGATATCATTGGGCACACCTTTGTTCGACGTTCCACTCTTGAAATTTGTTAATATATTACACAACTTACTTCTTATTTCGTTTTTTTATCGCTATCTGTGAAACCAAAACTTTCTTAAATGAACACACAAACATCTGCGTGTTAACGGCTGACAAATGTAGCAAGACAGTTGTTATGATGAAAAGTGAATATAGAACAAAAATGCTAGCCTTAATAAATGATGTAAAAACATATAAACCGGCAAAAAAAGATCTTACTACAAATATTGAAACAAAACTAAATAAAATAATAAATCCATTGCATAAAAATAAATTCATAACAGATAATTTAAAACGAACACTGTCTTGCAACAACGGCCGAGCACCATTTATATATGGCCTGCCAAAGCTTCACAAAGCAGGCCACCCATTAAGACCGATAGTTAGCAACATAAATGCCCCAACTTACCAATTGTCTAAATACCTGTCAGCTGTGTTGAGTAATATATTGGGAAATTCGCAATTTCACATTAGAGACTCATGGAGCTTCTGCGAATTTAAAAAAAAAACAGAAGACACCTGAGAACCATCGCCTAATATCGCTTGATGTGGTATCACTATACACAAACGTCCCAGTAGATTACTCAATACAATGCATAAGAAATAAATGGTCTGAAATTAGGGAATATACATCATTGCCCGAAGGTAAATTTATTGGGGCGGTAGAGCTGTGCCTTAAGTCCACGTACTTCCGCTACGAGGACAATTTCTATTCGCAAATATATGGAGTAGCTATGGGGTCCCCCATAGCTGAAACAATTGCAAACCTTGTAATGGAAAGTCTGGAAGAAAAACTAATACCTGATTTAGACTTTAAATGTGGATTTTTTAAAAGATACGTGGATGACTGCATAATGTGCCTACCAAACCAAAAAGTTCAATACACACTAGATAAGTTTAATGCATTCCATGAAACCATTAAATTCACCATTGAGGGGGACAAAAACAAATCATTAAACTTTTTGGATATGACGGTTATGTATGACAATAATGGGGAAATAAAAACAAACTGGTACACAAAGGATGTGTGGTCTGGTAGATACTTGAATTACCAATCATATGCACCTATACAGTATAAAAAAAAGTGTGGTAACAGCTCTTACTGATAGAGCGACAAAATTGGCGCATTGTGGATACAGACAAAAAAATCTTGAAAAAATAAAAAAGGTACTAATAATGAACAACTATCCCAAAGAATTCTTCGAACCAATTATAAAACAAAGAATCAATAAAATATACAATGCAAATAAATGGAACAACATAAATAATATAAAAAAGTAAAAAGAGGGTGAAATCAAGTATGTATCATTACCACACATACCAGAAATCAGCACAAAAATAAAAAATGTTTAAAACTGCATAATATTACTATAGCGGAAAAAACTAAAAACAACTTGGCAAAAGAGTGTTTTACAACATTTAAGCCTAGAAGCGATAAGTTGGACACACCTAACGTAATATACAAGATTGACTGTTTGAACTGTGACAACACATATATAGGACAAACAGGGCAATATTTAAAGAAAAGAATATACGAACATAAGTATAGCTTAAGAAAGGTTAACGAAAATGCAACAGCATTAGCACAACATGCACAACAAAAGTTGCATGATTTTGATTTCGATAACACACAAATATTGATCAATGAGGACAACTATAATAAGAGAAGAATCCATGAAATGATACAAATTAAGAAACATCAGAATGCAATAAATTTCAGATCAGATACAGACAATCTTAGCTCTGTGTATCATACGCTAATTAGATGATCGCATGTATAAACTGATTGGACCAGGTAAATGAAATGTAAACATCTGATATTGAAAAATTGCCAAGCAATTCCAAGAATGCAAAGAAAAGACGAAAGATAAACAGTTTTTTTGTTTCGCTCGCTTGATATCGAATAAAATATGGAAAATTCAGTGACCAGTCAAATGTGAAGTTGGTAGCAACTATATACGTAAGTTGAATTTAGATCTCTAAACAATAGATTCTAGTCTTTTCCCAGACATGTTTGTCCTGACTCGTCACCTGAAAACCAATGTTCTGGATGTACTTTTTAATATGTGTGTGATTTGTATTTTAATATGTTAATTTTGGTGAAAGTTTTCTATTTAATTTGATGATAACTGTAAACATATATTTTAGACAAACTGATGATGGTGGATAAAGACACCGAAACGTATTTGTAACATTTTAAATAATAAACAATAAAATTGACTGAAACCCAGGAATACATTGAAATAATTAGTAGCGTAAAACGAAATAAGTAGAAATATTTCACCAGCAAGAAAATTGTATAAAATTTATCTTAATTCAAATTCAATAACCTAATGACCGATTGCACCGTCATATCGTAACTAATAGTTAGCGCTAAATCTGGTTTATCAAGCTTAGTTGAATTGAACCGTCAGTTAAACTTGGTAAACGAGGTCTAAGTGGAGTTTTAATTTAATCAGATCAAATCAAAATATGCTATATTGCCACAGGAAAATTTACAAATTTTATAGACAAAGCGTGTAAAACAATATACTCCAAAATATAGCACATCTTAAGACAATCAACAGTGGAAAAAAATTTAAAAAAACATCAAAACAAACACACAAATTAAAATTAAGAGAAACAGGGGTGAGTGAAATCAAGTTGCACCCTAAACCATAACAAGGAACTAGTAGTCTGTTCAGCTTGTCTTGTCTCATAATATTTATAATCTTCTTCATTTAGTGAATGACGTTCAACATTTTGGTACACTTGATAAATGCAGTGATTTCAGTTTTGAAATTTACATGCAAACTTTAAGACCCCTTCAACAAATAGTAAATCGGAAAGCTGAACTTGATGCTTTAACGTAAGAATGTTGTTTTCCCCCAAAGCAGTCGCCTATGTATAATATTCTACATTTTAATTGACCCGTTTTACCAAGTAGCTCAAACAACTGTCTTTTAAAGATTTTACTTTAAAGGTTGAAAAACCTGTCGACAGTTCGCTTGTCGAGAGTTAATAAGCATTTGCAATTTTGTTTTAAGAGATGATCTTACATAAAAAAGTACCTAGGTAAATAATGAAAGATGTTATGTTTTTTAGTATTTTTATTTTGCCCACCTGTCTAAGTTCAAATGGTATTCCATCCATTTCCACTTCTAAATCACTGTAACTTTAAGATTCACTAATTTTTCGCATTTTCCACAAGTTTTGTATGGACCTTTTATCTGTTTTCTGGAGCCCCATAAATTATAGGTATTGTTGCAGTTTGACAACTGAACGTCAGACTATCAAATTTTGCGATACTTCAGAAAATTAATGGGAAATTCAAAATCTAATTAAATCAATTTAAGCAATTATCCGTGTTAGTAGTAAAAACATTCTATACATTCTTCGGTCAAGAAAGCTATTAATTACCTCCCACATTTTTTAAATTTCTCGGTACATAACAGCTCACTTCTCGACCAAGGTTTGTAATATACTATTGTTTGTAAGGAAAAAGGTAATCGACCAAATGGGTCTTTCTGCCCTAGCATGTAGGGAATTGTACATATTTCGGTCAAAATTATTTAATAAATTTGATTTATTTTTTACGTTCCTTGTTAAATTTGTGTGTTAGATTTGAGACTTTCTTCATGGCAAACGGACTGTTGTGCAGTTTACCGACGAGTGTTCAGTTGTTGCTGTTCCAACATTCCCTTCTTTGTTCCTTCATTGTCGAGAGGCAAGTTAAATGCGGCCATTCGACGGCGAAAAATAGATCCGACATGGCCATTACACAAAGTCCAAATTTTTGAAAATGCAACTTTTAGTAAGTACGATTAATGCATTTTATGTTGAAGTGTTTAGTATTTTAAATATGCGGCATATCACTCAATGCATACGGGATCAAAATTACATTAAACCAGAATTTACTGAGGTCAAATAATACATTTCTGTGTATATTTTAAACAAACTTGAATTAATGTCAGCATTAAAATTATTTAGGAAGCGCATATATTTTTAAAATAAAGTTTAAATATGATTAAATTTTAAAATGTTACTGATACTATTTTGACTCTTTCTGCATCTCTTTTCATTTTGATCACTAGTTTGAAGACACCCTGTGCATATATACAGTTGATCTGTGAACAACCAAGTTCAATGTAAGAATTCAGTTTTTGGGTATTTTGAAAAGGAAAATATTTCTAGCTTTATATGACGTTGTGCGAATGTGACGTTGTGCTAGGAATTTGAAGAAACAAGCGATCTGTGCACAACGAACGATTATGACATTGATCGTCACCTGAAAAGGAGAGTACTTTGAAGAAAGCTATATTCATCTCCTTCAGATAGTGGTGAGGAAATAGGGACGATTAGTGTAGCTCAGAGGAAAAAAATATCTGACTAAATAAATCTGGAAGGTAAAGTATATTTTCTAGAATGCAAAACCAATGTCTCTATTATCTAGGTGATGTATATTTCATAATTCACCTTTAATTTTAGATATGGGAACATGTTCTACGCGTACTTTATCGTCATTGAACCAATTTGTCTTCCAGAGCGTCAAATTTGACAGTTTTGGCGCCATCTTGATTTTTTTAAATGGTAACATATGGATATTTTCTCCCCATTGGATAAACCGTTGAGAACTGGTTTCAGAAATATATAATTAGGTATATGTCATTTGCGTTGACGATTCTCGATATACGTGTGTCTCGAGTGTTAGACTCACTGAATCTGAATCTGAATCAAGAAAATCCTCACCAAATTGCTTCGATTGATCGCCAGGGCTATCAAACATTAAGCATCTGGTGCGGTATGGGGAGAAATAAGATTGTTGGCAAATTGGCATTTATAAATTTATTCCTAAGGCCTCTTCCCTGGAAATGGACCTTTGACATGTTTTTTTAATAGTTTAAACTTAAAATTTCAAATATTTTTTTTCGAGTACGGTATCGATTCTATTCTGAACCCACATATGTTAGAAAGCCAAAGATAAAAGATATATAGGGTGTCCCGTAAGCATAAGATATTCATCATGTGTCAGATCTAAAAAATACAAATGCCATTTGGGTTACAAATTGTGTTTCGGTTCCTTATACTTTCAAGTTTCAAAATTTTCAAAATTACAATCGATTTTATTTTGTTCTGCATTAGAGTTTCAGGATTATAAATGAGGTACCGATTTTTAAATGAGAAAACATGAAGAAACATACTTTTTGCCTCAAAATGGTTCATTAAATTTTCAAAAAATTTAAAAAATAATTTTTTTTTAAGAATTTCATGCCGAAACTGAAGGTAGCAACAACTACACATACAAACTGATGATGGTGGAGAAGAAGAATTCAGGCTTTATTGTGAAAATATTAAATTGCTGTTAAAAGAATGAAGGCTTTCTAAAGCAAACTCAAGCAAGGGCAAGTATCGGATCTTTTTCAATCTGTTGGGCGGAAAAAGACCTGACTGATGAAACATCTGGCTTTTGGACAGGTGGAGGACGATTGTTAAAACAAGTTTCTTCATGTGTGCGAGCCTTAATCACTGTTGATGGTAATAGATAGGGATTTACACGCATTTTCTTATCAACGTCTGGAGCAATGGCCAGAGCATGTTCCAGGTTGATGTTTACCTGCGACTGATAAGCTGTCGTTGCTGATAATAACTCTGGACTGGTGTTTTTTTTTGAGAAATTCCGTTAAATAGATGAAATTGCTATCGCATTCCCATGTATTGAATTTGAGGACTCTGAAATAGTACTACCGACTAAATTTAGCGCCGTAATCTAATCAATAAGCACTCGAAAAGCTAGACCGGAATTATTATGTAATTGAAACAAATGTGTCAAATGTGACGATTTTTCTTATCTTCTGGTCGGTTTCGTCAAGGGTCGTTATACCTGCCTAGTAACAATATTTCAAACAAGTCGATTTCTTGTCATCCATTTAATCGTTATGCCCTTTGCATCTGACCATTCGAAATGGATTTTTGTAAGTCAACCAATATATTTTCCTTTTACTTGTTAACTTGCGGAGGGCTATTCAATTTATTTTATGAACCTTACAGCTATTTTTGAACCCTAAATTGAAGCGAAAAAACTAAGACTGACAACTGCTTTACGCTTTAGGAATAAACCCGTTGAACTGAATGAAAACATCGAAAACACGCACATTTTGCAATCAAGATTTTCGATTGATTTACGATAAAGTAAAAATTTAGTAATAATCCGCCTGCACGAAAAATATTTACTATACGGGTTCGGTAAGCACACGATCAAAAGGGAATTGCGACATTTTTTTTGCTTAAGGGGCACAAACTGACGTAACTTTTATTAGGACAAAATGCCTGGCTCCTCAATTGATTGGTGTTCAAAAAAATTCTTTTTGAAATATCGGAGATGGATTTTAATGAAACGCGCTGTGAATTTGTTCTTATGCAAGATGAAGCAACCTACTTCATCTGATTGCAGCAACCTGTGAATTATTGTGGGTCTTGGTACAAAACACGACCAGAACTTCTTGTTTACTTTTTGATTTATTGATTTTTTTGAGTTGATGCACTCATCTTGAAGAATCTTGTAGCGCTGTAGAAGTTTATGCGCAAAAAACTGTTTTCTTGTCATTTGATAATTTCAGACATTTAAACAGCGCAGGGCCCCCTCCTGTTTGTAATTTTGATAAAAGATATATTTTATCAGAGTATGTCCTAATCAAATAATTAATTCTGCAGACGACACCAACCTGTTGATTGGAAACAAAAATGTTCCCCTATTTCAAGCAAATGATTCATTGCAAACAAACTGAGTCTAAATTCCTAAAAAACCGCTAATATTCTTCAGATCCAAGCAGTAACGGTAAGTGACGAATTTACCGTAGCAGAACACACACGGTTTTTGGGTTTGAACATGGATGAACATTTAGACTGGTCTTTTCACATAAGTAAATTAATAAAAAAATTAACCGTAACGTGCTATGGAATAAGAGTAATTGGCAAATATATGAACGAAAAAATGGTTTAGAGTACTGTATTCTGCAAATTTCATCATTTTTTTGAGGTGGAAAGGCCAATATTCGGGAATGTTTTGTCACTCAAAAACGGGTGAATAGGATTGTAAAGAAAATGGACTTTGACCACCAAGAGTCGAAAATTTTTGAGCCAAAGAATGTCGCATTGCCCTTTTGATCATGTGCTTACGGGACACCTTGCATACGAGATTGCTGATGTGTATAAAAACGGTTGCTTGGAATCTATTCCAACAAGCAAAATTAAGCCTGTTTCCCTCATAAAACACTTAGTTTGTTGCGGCTACTGCTTCTAATAAAATTTCGTGGCCCTGAACATAATAATCCGGAGTGGCCTTTCTTAGCAGACTCTTCGAATTTAGCATTTTCAATGGCGGACTCAAAAATGGAACCCATTTTACCGTGTTGTCATCAGAATCTTCTGAATGTTCTGAACATTTATGTTTACTTTCAAGGCAATCGCCAGCCCTCATGCAGTTGTGATAGAGAAGCATGTGCCGCAATTTGCATGTTTTCGAAGAATACTCTTCAAATTGTTCCTCGTTCATCAGCGGTTTGATGTCAAATAATGTAGAAATGGTCTCCAAATATGCAAATAAATGATAGGGGTCGAGTGGAAATACACTGGGAACGAATTTCCAAATCTTTCCTAACACGCTGAAAAATCCGAATGCGCTTTTCACGGCGTTAATTTTTGCCTCCGCTTCATTAAGCGACAATCTACTAGTGGGAAAATCGGTATGATTTAATGCGGGCAGGATTATAGACGAGTCATCAGCGAACGAAAGGGGAGCCTCACGACGAAAACCGCACTTGAGCCTTGATACCTCATTGCTATAGTGGACCAGTATCCTGCCCACTTGGCAGAACTCTAACTCGCATCGCTGTAAATCATAGCAGGGGAACTCACTTAAAATATCATGGTACGAGCGTTTCGCGATCACTTCTACTTCTTCTGTACTCATAATTTCGTGACGATAGATTAAGCTAATATCACCAATAGAACTGGATGGCGGGATATCAGGATGATACGATCAAGCAGCGGATGCAAAAGAAAATAGACACAATCAAATTTCAGCAAATAGATACGACCAGATCAAAAATAACTATTAGGGACTGAAATGTTTTTATACCGCTGATAACCCTGGGGGGAATTTTAGAGGGTGTATCCGCATAAATGGATGAAAAGAACATTTTTTCGATAACAAATTAATATAATAAATAATAATTCCACCGTAAGTTTTACAGCAGACTGAAAATTGAGAAAATTAAATTGTGATTTCAAGATTGTTGCTGAAATGTGCAACTTAATAGCTTATTAAAAAGTTATGCCACAGATGAGGGCTAATAAAAGTAACATAAATCTGACACATTCTGTTAGTGAAATTTTATTTGAAAACTATTCTTTCATAACAATCACACCTGTCATGATGTGTATACATTTGCAATAAAAAATAACAAAAGCAATTAGAAAAATTATTTGTTTCATCAATATTTTAGAACATGGCTTGATACAGGGTGGTCCTCAACTAATGAGGCAAAATGCACCGGCATAAGTAATGTTCGTGTTTTTTAAATAGATTCTTAACTAGTTTTACTGTCACCAAAAAATTGTATTAGTGGGTTTTTGAGATCGCGGCACCCAATTTTTCCATTTCTTGACTTGCAGTTTCTAAAGGGCGCTACCTGGAGCGATTTAAAGCATCAGCACTTTTTCAGGTTTTAAAACATCCCTTTTTCCGCCCAATATCTCGGTTTCTGATATTTCCTAAACAAAGAATGTGTACTTGGATCAAGTCGATATCTCTCACCGTTTTCGAGATATTCAACCTCTCAACTCAAATTGGATCTCAGTAAGTAAACTACAGGAATAATCTGCTCAAATTTTCCATAAAACAAAAACATAATAAATCATATTAATGATATTCCTGGGTTCCAACCAATTTTATTGTTTATTATTTTATTACAAATACGTTTCGGTGTCTTTCTCCACCATAATCAGTTTGCATGCATGGCTGTTTCTACATACCTTGAATTGCTTGCCAAAGTTGAAAGTAGAAACAGCCATGCATGCAAACCGATGATGGTAGAGAAAGACACCGAAACGTATTTGTAATAAAACAATAAACAATAAAATTGAAATAAATTATAATTAAAATAAAGAATTTAATAAATGATTGTCGAACTGCTCACTCTTGCACATAAACACAAACCATATCGGGAATTTCTTCATTCGAAATTAAGTTTTGTCGGGGCATTTTCAATAAATTCAATTTAATAGTCGAAATTAAAATATTTCCGCTAGCATTTAGGTGACGGTAAAACCAGATTTGTTCATGTTTCACTTTAAAAATGTCAATTTACGACAATATTGGGGATTCAATTTGAGTTATTTCAACAAATTAGTAGAAGTTTCAATGTGAAATACCTCGAAAACGCTGAGAGATATCGACTTGAACCAAGTACACATTTTTGTTTGAAAAATATTTGATTTAAGTACGAGATATTGGTAACAAAAAATTGATATTTTAGAACCCAAAAAATGTTTGATGTTTTAAATGGCTCCACAGCTAACGTTCTCTACACAAAGACTTAATACTTAATACAAAACAAAGAATTAATAAAATCTACAATTCAAATAAATGGAACAGCATGAATGGTGTAAATAAGATAAAGGAAGGTGAAGTCAGGTATGTATCATTACCGTACATGCCGGAGATAAACACAAAAATAAAGAGTATTCTGAAGCCACAAAATATTACTGTGGCGGAAAGAACTAAAAACAACTTGGTAAGGGTAAAAAAAATTTTTTTTTTGAACCAACGGGTCATTTTTTCCAGTAACTTTTCCATATCTAACGATCTGTCAAGAAACAATCCCTCAAAAAAAAATAATTTTTTTTGCCAAAAAATTTATCGGGTGAAATACGATTTTTTTTAAATTTTACATTTAATTTTTTTTCTCGAAAACCAAACTAACTATCGAAAATGTTATTATTTATGAAATGTCAGGCTCATCTCGAGCCCGATCCAGTGGGATTTTTTTTAGCTTCCCAGCTCTCATGGTTATCGAGAAAATCGCAAAAATATGGTTTTGAAAAAACTGAAAATATCTCGAAAACGGCAAGAGTGGGGACAAATCTAATCACTCCGGCCGCTAGATCGTCGCAAGGCGCATGAAAAAATTGCTATTGATTTTTTTCGCACCGATCAATAATAAGTGAGCAATTGACGATTTTGTAAAAACATGCAAAATTTTCGGGAAAAAATTTCGAAATTTTCCCTAATTTTGCAATGTCAAATTTCGACCAAATTTTGACATGGAAGGCCTTTGGTGGTCCAAAGCAATCGGTTACACTCAAAAAATGATTAACTTTTTCAAAACAAAATCATCTTCAGGTATAGGGCCTATGACGTCACATACGTCCCACCAAGAGTAAAATCCCACAGTTTTGGGACACGTGACAATTTTGAAAGTACCAATCTGATCTATCGATAGTAGATCGATAATGTTCCAAAGCACGTGGCAATCGCGTTTTTCGTTTGTGAGCAATTAAACATTGAATTTTCGATTTACATGTCCCCTTATGGAAGCCAAATTTTCATATAGCTTTGTCAAGGTCTAAAAACACCGACAAATGTCAAACTGTTTTACAGAATGTCATTTGGTCTTGAAAACAATTGCCTAGAAGAAAAACCGGATTGAAGTCGCTGGCTTCATCGATTTTTCGATGGTCACTTTCATTTACATGAGCTCTTATGGAAAAAAGACAAAATTTCTACTTTGACCCTAAATGGCAACCACTGACAATTGTCCTAGGTTAATGAGCTTTTATGGGCCGATAGCCCCATTATCTCGCTATAACGCGGTGTCGAAATTTGCAAAATCCATTCATAATCGACGCGTCCAGAGGCCGTTTTATACCAAAATGTTCGGCTGGATTGTCATCACCCGTTAACAATAATCCTGAGCTAGGTCAAGCCGACGGAGGGTAATTTTTTTTTACCATTATCCCCATGGTTTTAATTTATGAAATGTAGGGAATTCTGTAATGCACCTTTTCCGCATGTCAAATTTGACATAAGTTTCCATGGCAATCGATTTTTCGCGGTTTTATAGCGAATTTACAACCCAAGTTGGCTAAAATTGCATAGGCCCATTATAGGGCTGGTGTTTATGTCATTCTATGTAAAATTTTTACAAAATGTTTACATTTTGTATATCTCGAAAACGGCTTATCGTAGAGTGACCAATTTTGGTGTGCACGTCGACACCGGTTGGACATGATCAAACTTGGTTGCCATGGCAACCGTTGTCTTGCCGTCTAAAATGACGGCAACTTGTCGAATCGATGCGAAAATGATCAGAACTGATTGTTCAGATAAAACTAGTGGGGACAAGTCCATTTTCAACTGTCACAACAATCCGGTTACCATGGTAACGGTCATTTTTCTTTTCAATCGCTTTGCGTGCTACAGTTTTGCTTTGTTTCGTATCGGACCATCAGTATCGTGTTAACTACTCTGTTGTACTCAAATTATATATTGACCATAACCTCAATCGGACTGATCGTTTATCTGATAAAAATTCGAAAAGCCCTTTATGCAAAATTGACATTTTGACACTCTTTCACTTATAGCTTCGTGAGAAAACAGTCGATAATTTAAAATAATTTTTTAAATTTAACTAAAATAATGGTCTTTCACACAGTGACATTTGACATTGACCTTGACATTTGACAGTTTGAAAAAACGCTTTTTATCGTTTTTCTTCAACATGAAAAGTTCGAAAACATTAATATTCGACAGTTGACATCTGACAGGTCATATTTATGGATTCTGTGTGTCAAATAAAGGTCAACTGTCAAAGGTTGCTGTCTTGACAAAAAGCATATTTTCACCGTTGTCATGGAAACTATTTGACATTTGTCAACATTTTTTAACATCTATGTTTGACTTTCAACATTACGGCCACGTTAACCTTGAAATTTCATTGATCAATGTCAATTTGACAGATTGGTAAATTTTTCAATTTTTGCTCTGAAACATTTTCTGTTTCACCCTCAATTGGTGTGGGGGCTTAAGAAAAGGCCCGGTTAATTTCTCGAATTGATTTATTTGATTTTATAAAACCTTGAAATGGATCTCTTTATTCGCTGCGTTGTTGTTGATTTCGATTCGCCTCTGTTTTTTCTCGGCTCTCGGCTAGTGTGTTTTGTCGGCTGTCGAACACCTTCCAGGGATCTTCCTTATCGACGCTGACTGGGTGGATACTGGATGGATGGTCCGAACATGCCGCCCCCTTGGAATAGCCTGAGCAATTCCAAAAGTTATATAACTAAATCTCCATTGGTAGAGGGCAAACTTGGGCTGACGAACGCTTAAAGTCTCCCTTGAATGTGTGCACCGTGACTACTCGGACTCGATTGTCATTGCCTGGGTGAACTGCAACAATCCTACCCATTGCCCATTGTAGGGGAGGTACACCTTCTTCTTTCAAGGGGACCATCATGCCGACCTTCAAATCTGATGTTGATTTCTTCCATCTCGCTCTTTGTTGAAGACTTGAAAGATACTTAAGTTTCCATCTGTTCCAGAAGTGCTGAATCATTTGCTGAAGTCGCTGATAATTGGTTAGACGATTGATAGGTACATCTGGTAGATTTTGTTGTGGTACCGCTGACAACATGTCTCCAATAAGAAAATGGGAAGGGGTGAGAGGTTCGAGGCCAGTAGGATTGTCGGATAATGGGGTGATTGGACGAGAGTTCAGAATTGACTCTATTTGCTCAACAATGATGTAGAGTTCCTCAAAAGTTAGATGTGCATTTAATAAAATTCTTTTGAGATGAAATTTTGCAGATTTGACGCACGCTTCCCATAATCCTCCAAAATGAGTTGCTCGCGGTGGTATAAATGATCATTTGATGTCATTTTGAATGAGGTGACCTTGAAATTCCTCTGAATTGCAATTGTTGTTAAATAGATTAGCTAATTTTTTAAATTCATTTGCTGCGGCTCTAAAATTGGTACCTTTATCCGACTAAATTTCAGATGGCTTTCCCCTTCTAGAGCAAAATCGTTTGAATCCATTTAGGAAAGCATTCAGTGATAGATCAATTATCAATTCGAGATGTGCGGCCCTCGTAGCAAAGCAAACAAATACACATAAATAGCATTTCACTAATTTTCTGCAGCGCGTCTTACCATGCTTAACAAGAAATGGACCAGCAAAATCGATTCCAGTTTTAGAAAATGGTTTACTAATATTAACTCTAGCTGACGGTAAATTGCCCATTTTGGGAACTGATGATCTTGGATTAGCCTTAAAACAGGTCATGCATTTTCTTACAATACCTCGAACGTTATTTCGACCAGTAGTAATTATCTATTTATTCCAATGTATTCCTGGGTTTCAGTCAATTTTATTGTTTATAATTTAAAATGTTACAAATACGTTTTGGTGTCTTTATCCACCATCATCAGTTTGTATGTTTAGATGTTTCTTTCTTTACATTTGGTTGGATATTCTTGGAATTGGAAATTATCAATTTAGTAAGAGCATTTTTGTTACTGAGAATCAAAGGGTGTTTATGATAAAAGGGAATAATAGTAGAATTTTTGAGACGGCCTTCAACTCTCAAGACGCCGTTATCTAAAAATGGATCTAAAGATAATAACCTACTATTTGACTTAACAGAGTTGTCCGTTTGAAGATTGTAGATATCTACTGTAAAGTCTTGAGTTTGTGCAATTCGAACAATTAAATTTAATGCGATTTTTAATTCATTTATAAAGAAAGAACCTTTAAGTTTGCTAGTTTAATCAGCTGTAGTGTTTTTAATAAAACCGTTCCAAAATATCAAATTGTGTAATTGCTGAGAAATTCAAAGAAGTATTTGGCTTGAGGTCGGGGATGTTGGTGCGGTGCTGTACTTTAACTTGAGAGCGCCATTCAGAAGCATCTTGTGATAGCCAAGGACCTGACCACCAAATATTGCATTTTTCTTAATCCTCTGGACTCATTCCTCTCGAAATTATGTCGGCTGGATTAGCGATAGATTTTACATGATTCCAATTATTAATTTGTGATGTAGACAAAATTTCTGAAACGCGATTTGGTACAAACGTTTTTAAATTCGATGTTTCAATCTGCAACCACGAAAGAACAATTGTTGAATCCGTCCAAAAAAAGATTCCTGATATGGATATGTTTAACGCCTTCTTAATTTTATCGGTAAGTTGAGCGGCCAATAGTGCGCCACACAATTCTAGTCTGGGTAAAGTTACACTTTTCAAAGGTGCTACTCGCGATTTAGCACACAGAAGTTTTGACCCGTAATTTTCATCGTGATCTCTCCAAACTAAGTAAATGCATGCTCCGTATGCTAATTGAGATGCATCGCAAAATGCGTGTATTGTTATGTCCACTGCATTTTTTAGTAGGACATGTCCTGGTATGCGTATGTCATTCAATTTGGGAAGTTGTTTGTAAAATCGACTGAAGTTAATAAAAATATTATGGGGAACACCTTCATCCCAACCTAGCTTTTGCTTCCATATTTCTTGCAATAACAATTTATCCCGCAATGTCACCGGTCCTATTAATCCAAGTGGGTCAAATATGGTAGATATTATTGCCAAAATGAAGCGTTTTGTTAGTTTAAATCGAGTGGTTTCTGAAATATTAATTGCATAATTTAGTTTGTCTGAGTTTGGATCCAAGCAAATACCTAATGTTTTAATATTTTTATCATTGGAAATAAAATATTCAGGCAATAAATCGCTATTTTCGTTGACTTCTAATATTTCTTTATTGTTCGACATCCATTTTCGCAAGTTAAATCCCGCACTCGACAGAACTTTAGAAATTTCAGATTTTAACTTAATAGCATCAGATACTGTTGCAGTTCCAAAAATCACATCATCAACATAGAAGTCGCGCAAAATGATCTGGCATGCTTCCGGAAACATCTTGGAGTTTTCAAAAACTACTTGACGCAAAGCGCGTGTAGCCAAAAAAGGAGCTGAAGCTGTTCCGTAAGTCACGGTGTTCAACTGATACCTTTTTAGTTCTTCATCGGGATCAGAACGCCAAACTATTCTTTGCAAATCTCGATCAACTTTGTGAACATTCACCATGCGGTACATTTTTTCGATGTCCGCCGTTATTACATAATCATATGTTTGAAGACGTATAATTATAGAAAATAGATTGTCTTGTATCGTAGGACCGACCTTTAGGCTATTGTTTAAAGATATTTCAGAAGAACTAGCGGCTGATCCGTCGAATACCATCCGATCTTTAGTTGTGGAACTATTCTCCTTTACTATACAATGATGTGGCAAATAATAAGTAGGTTCTTCAGATGAAGCTGGATTTGCATCATTGACTAAAGACATGTGCCCTAATTCAATATATTCGTTCATAAAGTTACAGTATTGAGATTTTAAAATAGTATTTTTGGCAATACGCCTTTCGACAGATTCGCCTAATTCTCTAATGCTGTCGTTCGTGGGCAATCTCATTGTAAATTTCCCGGTGGAGTCGCGAAATGAAGTTTTGATAAAATGATCTTCACACTCTTGTTCTTCTGTGGAGTATTTATTTACTGGTGAACATTCTTCTAATCGCCAAAACATTTCTAACTGATCTTCGATATTGGTGTCATTAACAGTAAAATTGCAAACTTCTTTATTTGATTGGTAATTTACTTGTAGAGGTCCAGACATAATCCATCCTAACTGTGTTTTTTGTAATATTGGTAGATTTGTTCCCAGCTTGATTTGACCTATACACAACAATGAATAGAATAGATTTGCTCCTATCAAAGCATCTATCGGTCGGGACTTACTGAAGTCATTATCCACTAATTTGATGTTGTCCGGTATATTCAATAAAGAAGGATTAAAAGAGAAGTTTGGTAAATTGTCAGTAATTTTTTCGATAATTAGAAAATTGAGAGTTTCTTTAAAGGAGTTATACGTCGAGTTTATAGTTGTGTATGTTGAGTGTTTTATATTGATCAAGTTTTGACTTATACCACTTACAGGCAGATTAATTTTCTTCAGCTCAAGATTTAATTCAGTAGCCAGCTGATATGTGCTGTAATTTGACTGTGAACCAGAATCTAAAAGAACTCGGCACAGAGAACGTTCATTGTTTTTGCCTTCAATATATATATTGCAGTCGATAATAAAACATTGGAAAACATATTCCTGTTTGAAATAGTTGTGACAATGGAATCACATGAGTGTTCCGTTTTGACACAATTACAAGCCTCAGAAGATATATTCGAATTTAATAGTTGCTCATTTCTACCCGATTCATTGGCTCCGTTGAGAGGTCGATTCACTTGCCTTTCGAAATGCAATAATGTATGGTGCCGATTAATGCACTTTTTGCAATTACCAGATTTGCATTCTTTGTAGCTATGATTAGTTCTTAAGCAATTCGTACATAAACGAAGTTTTTTAACTTCCTCCAAACGATTAGATGGAGTCAAATTTAGAAAGTTTTGGCATAGATTTAGCCAATGTATTCCTTTGCAGAAATTACATTTAGCGTTCACAGGAGAAACATGTGCCAATACCCAATCCGCTGGCGAATGCGCGGTTATAGACTTTTTGTTAAATTGTATCGCTTCTAGTGTTTGACATTTTTTATTTAAAAAATTCAATAAAATCAATTAGACTTGGTAAATGCGGCCCTTGAATAGAACCTTTCCATTCGCGGCAAGTGGGATTGTCAAGTTTCGAATTCATTAAGTAAATCAGAATTGCATCCCAGGAGCTGACTGATTGACCTAAAGCTTCTAAAAGCAGAGATCTTACATTTTTTTGGAAAGTGTCTAAGAGGCGATGTAATCCATCCTTTGATTCGCGACTTAGGCTTGGTATGTCGCAAATTGCTCTTATATGGCTATTGACAATAATCCATTCATTCTTATATCTTTCGCATATAAGGTTACAAGCAATCTTATAGTTATGATCACTTATTTGGATTGATTGAATGGTCTGAAGTGCTTCACCTCTCAAACTCGATTGTAAATAGTGAAACTTCTGTGAAGGCCTTAATGAATTACTCTCGTGAATGATAGTTTTAAATGTTTCGTAAAATTGTAAAAATATGTCAAAGGACCCATCAAACGTTTACAAGTTTATAGGCGGTAATCGAAGAGTATGGAGTTCTTTGTTAGTGTTTTGAACACTAGATAGATTTGGTATATTACCTAGAGTTGAAGTGCTTTGGAGTAGGGATTTAGCTCGAGAAATAGCAGTGTAAAATCTATGCTCAAGATCGACTCTATCTGAATCATAATCGGTTTCTGGATCCAGTATTTGTGATTGGATTTGATACTTATCAAAATCGTTTAATAGGTTTAATTCCACTTTTTCGAGACATGTGACTAATTGTATGTGATCTTTATTTTCATTAAAATTGTTGAGATAGTTCTCAAATCTTGTTAATTGGCTTTTGAGGCCTCGAATTTTGAATAATAGTGCCGTTAGGTCAGACTTATCGAATTATTCGATAATTATTCACTCGGTAGAATGGTATCAATTCAACAGCAATATGTCTGTAATATAATGATTAATCGTTATAGCTAATTTCGCTAAAATCGTTAATTGTGTTAATTGGTAAAGGGGCGATTCGGGAAGGTTCTTTTTCGTAGTATAATCGATAATAATGGTTAGATAAAGTCGAGACAATAATAAATGAAATATCAACACCAAAATTGTTTGATAAAATCTTGTGTAGGAAAGTTTAAAAATGACAAAACTGACAGAGACATTCCAACAATGAGTGGCACAGATGGACTCCGCTTCACTTATTGCTATTTTGCTTATTTTCTTTCGGATTCTTGATTATCCGACTCGATTGGACCAATATGTTGGGGCTTAAGAAAACCCATTTAATTTCTCTAATTGATTTATTATTTGATTTTATAAAACGTTGAAATGGATCTCTTTATTCGCTGCGTTGTTGTTTATTTCGATTCGCCTCTGTTTTTTCTCGGCTCTCGGCTAGTGTGTTTTATCGGCTGTCGAACACCTTCCAGGGATCTTCCTTATAGACTCTGACTGGGTGGATACTGGACGGATGGTCCGAACATCCATCCGCACGCTAAATTGTACTGAACTGCGCTCAGCTGCGCCCAATTTTTCGTTTGATGATTGGAGGAAAACCGGCGCTTAGTGGGCTCCGCGCTTAATACTAATTAAATAAAAAATTTTTTTAAAAAAGACCTTTTTATTCTGTAAATCATTTTTTACATGGCGTAAGATATTTTTCTAAATTTCACCACTTCTCAATCTTACTAAATTAAACTTTTCCGTTTAGGCATCACATGCGGCAGTTACGTTATATGTATTGGACGAATAATTATTTGTATAGTAGTTACATTTTAATTTTGGGGGTCTTCAATTTGCTGAGTTCATATTTGTCTTTATTATTTATTGTACCTGACCACATGTTGCAAGCGGAACGGAATCGATTGGGTTCAAGTTCAGCAAGCAAAATTTCAAGTTCTCCGATGTTACTTACCTCAACTAGTATATATCTACCAAATCGGTATCATCACGATCCGCTTGCAATAACATAAACAGGGTCAACAAACTAGTTCCTTGTTATGGTTTAGGGTGCAACTTGACTTCACTCACCCCTGTTTTTCTTAATTTTATTTTGTCTGTTTGATTTGATGACTTTTTGACTTTTTGTTTGTTTTATGTTGTTTTTTATTTTTTATTTGCCATTGTTGATTGTCCTTAGATGTGCTATATTTTGTAGTATATTGTTTTACACGCTTTGTCCATAAAATTTGTAAATTTTCCTGTGACCATAAAGCATATTTTGATTGATTGATTGATTGAATCCACCCCCCCGCTTAAATTTGATTTTTCGTTGTTTAAAAATTGCGCCAACTTTCAACAAACAAGCCATCTGTGGTTCACCGACTAGTTCGAAAGCACAGCAATCATCCCTACAAAGTTATGCCAGTGCAAGAGTTATTTGAATATGATTTCGATGGGGGAACTGAGATTTGCAAAAGGAGGCAAAATATGTGCAATCTGGATAATAATTTAACAAAAAAATTTTTTTTTCCGATGAAGCTACGTTCTGTTTGAATGGTTTTGTGAACCGACAAAATTGTCGATGAATGGCCTCCTAAATCGCCAAACCTAACTCCGATAGATTTCTTATTTTGGACTTAATCGAAATTATTTGTTGGTAAAAAACCGCATTTAGAATTAAAACTTGAGGGATCCGAACTTTTTTCCAAGAAACAGTCCGCTGAATTTTAAACGAATTTAGACATTATTTCTGGGACTCACTTTATGTATTTTTGCCATGCTGAGAGCTCAATTTTTTAAATTTTGGTTTTATTTTTTTGAGATTGAAATTTTTGCTACACCCTCTGAGTGGGATTTACACTTGTCGAAGCACTGTATTGAAACGGTATGAATGTCTCATTAAATATTTTAATTTTTTTAAATAAGATTTTTTTTATTCTAGCTTCTGTATCTTCAGGGGATAGAAATTTCTGATAAAGTATTTTAAGTGTACCACGGATCTCTAGACGAACGATCGATAAGTCCTGAATGGGCATTTCCAACTGTTTCTGAGATACAGGGTGTTTTAAACTGAGATGGACGGGACTTTTTATTTTTTCATCTTTTCAAATTCTCACTTTAATTTCGATTTCTTCGAATTTTGCGAAACAAACGGAATAGTTAAAAGTCAGCTTTCGAGTCGGGCTATCGAAAAGAGGATTTGAATGAACGTTTTGAAGATTTGGTGTTTTTAAACTTTTATCCGCACGGATGAACGATACAAATTTAACGCATAGCTTAAATATTCCATAACTTTTGCTTCAAAACCGCGTATATTTTCTCAACCGGTAATACGATTTGAACAATTTTTCTACCGAGTCATAGCTCTATTCTTGTACAAAAATCGAGTTAAAAATTAGCAAAAAATGTATTAAACATACTGTACAGGGTGTTTAAATAGTGTCATGTTTTCTTGGTCAAAGTTTAAATTCCTCTACGGAGTATACGGAAAAAGTATACGATCTTATATGAGGACATTGCAGCAGCGATGGCAAAAACACCAACTCATTACAACGTTATTATAGGCGATCTGAATGCAAAACTTGGATATAAAGAGGATGGTCCAGAGTTCGCCATGGGTGAACATGGGTATGGCCAGAGGAATGGAAGAGCAAATACACTCCTTGACTTCCTGGTGCACCATGGCCTGTATGCAATTAATTCATTTTTTAAAAAGAGTAAACAGATGCGCTGGACTTGGGCAAGCCCAGATGAAATTACCAAGAATGAGATCGATAGTGTGATTACTAACATGAAAAATATTGTGCAAGAGGTCAAAGTACTGAATCAATTTTCATTCAGTACTGACCAAAGAATGGTAAGAGCAAGGGTGACTATCAATATAAAACGAGAAAAGGGCAAATATGATCATGAAGCGAGCACCTCAAAGGTGGTCTGATCAGAGACAATCTTGTCTCTGGTCTGTGACATACCAGAAAGACATAGACCTTGAACTGGATAACTCTGGGTTTGCGATAAATGAGGAAGTAATATCGAAGCGGAAACTAGAGAAAATTAACAAAATTTTAAAAGACGCACAAAAACGGTGGTGCCCTAAAAATAAGAAGCTAAAGGATAAGCGTAGTGACTACAATGAGTCTTATGAAACAGAGAAGGGAACTAAATTCCAACCTACCATGAATCACCACCAAACTACTAATCTTAAACAGAGACATCTCCAAGGGGCGTCAGAGAGATATAAGAAATCTGAAGTTTAAATCTGAAGAAATAGAAAACAATTGAAAACAACAAAAGTTTGAAGGTGCTTCGAAGAAACTTCGTCTCTGGTACCAAGAAACATTTGTAAACTAGAGAATGGGGCAGGCCTAAGAACTTGCCTCATGTACAAAACCAAGGTCCAAATGTTATTCTCGATATTAGCCTGGATGAGATAAGAGCGTCGCTGAAAGAAATGAGGACAATAAAGCCCCAGGCGAAGATGAAATTTTATTGAGTCTATTTAGGCAGGAGGAAACATATTGCTTAAGAATATATGCAGGCTTTTCAATGCATGTGTTCTGAAGGCACACAAACACCTGTCCAGTGGGATAATGCTATAATAATCATAATTCACAAAAAGGGAGACATTATTCGATCGGATCTAGTTTAGGAGAAAATAGGGCGTTTTCACTTTAAGTGTTCATGGAACAAGACCAAAATTTCAAATAATCCCCGCAATTGAATCTGAAGAGAGTTGTCTTGGAAATTTTGCTCATTTATAAAACGAGAATGTCCTCTTCGTAGTCCTAGAAAAAGGTTCCTGCTGCTTTAAGCTTGAAAAAAGTACTTGGAAAGCAGATATCTAACTGCTCTAAAGGTGCAGCTAGAAGTTCTGTTAAGTCAAAAGAAGAAAATGCAAAAACCCAATTCATTTTAATAAAAAAAATAATCCAAAATAAATAGATCTATTAATTGTAATAAAATGTTGTTTGCACAGCTTTTTTGTCGGAAATTTCTTTGCAACTCAAAAAAAGTTTAAGTAAATTTCGCGCTGAAATTGTGATGTTGGTTATCAGAAACGAATATCTCTCGAATGGTTCAGGATTCGAACAGTTCATTAAAGATCCAAATAACTCAAAGACATGAGGCTATAAAATGGTATACTTTTTGCCTCTCTGAGCTACTTCATATTACTCGCTGTCAAAATATGATTTTGAGTCTCACAGTTAATTTTGTTGGGCCCCGTTCAGCGCAAAGCTCAGTTCCGATTTCTATGTCTACTTAATAATTCTGGATTACTTACATCATGTGTTTAATTTCTCAAAAATTTGTGAAGGCTTTTGCCTTACGCATACAAACAAAAAAATCTACCTAAATATTTAATCACATTCTTCAAATCCACACCAACATTTCGTGTGGCTAATCGAGCTTTCCAAGGGCGTATTCACCTTCTGTCTGTATTGCAATCCTCCTGAACACCCATTTTGCTACTGAAGATGTTGTCTAGTAGATAAAGTGGCGTACATTGAGCTGAAGGTAGGTACTGTACAGGCCGGAAATAAGCCAAAGAATCCAACTAGTATTAAAACTACATCCTTCCAAAAGGTGAACGTTTCTGGGGTAGAGAGAGGTACATACGTTATGAAGTGGTTTTACACAGCCGTTATAACACCGAGGATCTGTTATGGTTCCTTGTGTTATGGATCACAATGTGGAATGGCGGGAAACATGATACCACCTATTAGGAGTTTGCCATCGTTGGTCGTCTACTAGGAGGCGCCTCCTTGGGGCCTCCACACTCTTTCGCATCGAATTGTCTTCCTTGGAGTGAAGACTGATCCTTGCATTTGATAGGGAGACGGACTCTTGGGTGGCGAAGATAAGGAGTGGTAAGTTGAGGATGGATAGAGGGGAATGGCGAAAGGGCATTTAAGGCCTAGTCGTTGAACCCATCGACTACTACACCACCCACAGTACTACTACTACATTATTCCTAGTGCGAACAAACACACGGATCTGCAAAGGGAAATAATCAAGCCCAACAGGATAACCGATGTTGCAAAAATGCCTACAAAATCAGCTAATATTAGTTTATTAAATTCCCCGCACTCGCAATAGTTATAAGTGCGCACAGGTAACAACAGCAAAAGAAAATCTAATCAGCATTTTAATGAAAAATTGCGTTTTCTGGCACGATTCTCCCATCTTGGGTAACACGTGAACGAAGGCATTCA
>JAJTJO010000579.1:0-11046 GCA_024550625.1 Dendroctonus valens
TGGAGTTTGTCTCAACTACAGGATGAGGGCTTTTCATTCTCAACCATTTCGTTTTTTAACCATGAGCAACTTTGGGATCTGAAAGTATGTCATTTGCTTCAATTCAGCTTAATTTTCCTTCCAAATGTGGCTTTATACAGGGTAATTCAAAATTGGCGTCATTCCTACTAAGGGGTTATAGGGGCTCACTTGGAGAGTGAGCAACTTTCTTATTAAGTATTATTTGAAATGATCCCATGTTTGAATGGTATCTCATTGGAATACTTAACCATTCGAAAGAAAAACTACAATATTTGCTTCAAATTACAAAAATTTTTGATATTAAAAAAGTACTCACTCTTCACAGGACACAAGCACACGATTAAATATCTGATCTTCTGAACACCGGTACAAATTGAACAGGAGTTAATTGACCGAATACGAGAAGTTGTTCAAAATGTGAGCCCAGACCTCTGCGAAGATGCACAATAAAGTGATTGGGGCACAAACATGTTTGGAGTTAAACGGGCAGAACTTTGAACACACTTTGTGATATAAGAACTTAATTCTATGTTATTTGATTAATATTGATCATTGATACATAATTTCCACGGGAGGTTTTTGTTGACAGACGTGGGGGATTTATTTATATCACTCATCTGCCCCAAAAAGGTTGGCAGCGCTGACGCCGAAGTGATGTGCTCCTAACCTCAAAATATATCATTGTACTTTCACTTTTTCTGTTTTGTGTGAAAAACATTGTTGCCATCCTTCTGATCTAGCTTTTCGCAAATGTCTCAGTTTTCAATAACAATTAATTTTGTTTACTATTTCTCCTGTACTCCCAAAACACCCCCAGAGGAATGACGCCAATTTTGAATCACTCTGTATACTGATAACATTCTTTGACGATTTCAAAATGAAGAATATCTAAATTGCGATCTGCAAGATTTAGCCACTCACCATTTTTAAAAGCACGTTTTCAAAGCTCAACAGCAGGGTGTTGGATCATTGGCGTTAACATTGTGTGAATATTTCTGGTCCCGCTTTACTCTCAGTTCGAACTAGAAATATTTGGACTAAAAATCTAAATAATTGTTATTTCTCATCCTTTGGTCAAATAGGTGGTGTTTTCGTTTCACTCAATGGGAAATTATGCTATTATATTCTGATATAATATATTATGAGTTTACATTATCACTTGGGAAGTGTAAGCCACTTCCCAAGTGATTCTGATTCTTTCTGTGCCTCTTGGGGTTTTACAAATGAGCTCCACAGTCTATTTTTTTGTTTAGAAATGTTTCTGATAGGTTTTAGCAGTACTTCCATCATTCTTCCACCAGCTTCACAATTTTCTATTTGCAGCTTACTTCTATTCTCTAGGTAATTCTTTCTTTCCATCTTCCTTGGCCAAAGTTGGCAATATAATGTGCTGTTGTCCTCCTGAAGCTACTGAGTTCACTAAGAGTGGATGTCAAGTGGTTGCTTGGA
Source organism: Dendroctonus valens (assembly GCA_024550625.1). Classification (NCBI taxonomy): domain Eukaryota; kingdom Metazoa; phylum Arthropoda; class Insecta; order Coleoptera; family Curculionidae; genus Dendroctonus; species Dendroctonus valens. The sequence continues at coordinate 1,471 of JAJTJO010000579.1, forward strand.
ATTTTTCTTTGCTTAAATGGTATCTTTGAAACTTTTTCATGCTGCAAGTAGTTAATAAGTTTCCCAATTAATAATAAAGTCCATTGTCCTTTGTCCTTTTTTCTCCATTTTTTTTGCTTTTCCATGTTTTTTTATCCCTCTTTGATTACGTCTGATAATATGGTCTCTTTCTTCTGTGGTGAATTTAATAGGCGGTTTACCGACAATAAGATATGTAATTCTCGGTCATGTTTGCAAATTTCCTATTTTGGAAACGATCTTTGAGCAGCCTCTTTTTTCCTGCCGCTGATTTTTCGCAGATTCCAACTGAGTAAAGCTTCTGCTTCAAAAACTTTTGTCAATCAATCTACACAATAAATTTTTCCTTTGCTATTTTCTGGGTGATTTTTTTCCATCTTTTCCTGTCTAACTTGGGCAAAATAATGTCTGTTATCCTCCTGAAGCTTCTGTGTTCCCTAAGAGCCGATCTAAAGTTGCTGGTTTTTTTATATTTGAAATTTGTTGATTTCTGCAACTTTTTATAGGTCACTTTGTCCATGTTTTTTTGTTCTTTCTCTTGTCATTCTTCCTCCTATTCTCTGTTCTGTTCTTGCTGCTTGATTATGTTTGCAAATGGGAAACCTTCGAACTCTCCTTATATGATAGAATTATGTAATAGACGGTTTACCTACAGTAAGTGATTTTATGTTGAAAACAATCTTTGAGGAGTTTTTTTGTCGCTCCTTTTTCTCAGGTTTCGACTACGTAAATCTTCTACTTAAAAACCGTTTAATTCTTGTTAGAATCTGGTTGAATAAAAAATGTGTTTTTCACACGTTTGAAATCCAGACGTGATCATTTATACCCATCGCCATCCAGCAATAAATTGAAAGTAAATACAATATAAACACACAGAGTAATATTAGCTTTTGTAATTAAATACGGCAAAACTTGTATTAACAACTTCAACAATCAATCATCGAATCAAATTACTTAAACCCAAGTAGCCCAATATTGTTTAGTACAATTTTAATTATTGTTTTGACGTGAAATGTTTGAGGATTGAGTAATGTTGTTTTTTCGGCTATTGGGTTGAGCCGAAGCGCGCGTTAACGGTGTTAAAGTATTAATTAAAGCTAACAAGGATGTACTTTTTAATTTACTCGTACAAAACAATTATTTCGGTGTAGGCACCATTAGGTTGATGTTTTATGGGTGGCGCATCAAATTTTAAATAACCAAATCGGTTTTAAACGCTCCTCATTTCGGCTACTCCTCCTATTTTAATTTCGTTTCGGCGTTTTTCTGTTTGTTTATTTGAATATTTATTGATAAATCGTAAATTGGTTTGCCACAATAGCCGAATGAGCGCGCTCCTTTAACCCAAAAAGATTCAATTTAGATTTGTAATTTCCGTGCACTCTGACTGAGAATAACTAATTAGAAAGGCGAGGAATGATAAAGAGGTGTAAATGAGTTGGCTAATGCATCCGATAAGATTGTAAGAAGGTCCGGTCACGCATCGGACTTTAGGATAGCGGAAAATGCGAATTTGAACATTCTATCTAAGGGAGAATCTTAAGAAAAACGGATGGGACGTATATCCATCATATAATCGTGATTTGTGTCTAAGGGAAAGGAGAAAGTGGTTTAATAATAGAGCTTGTGCCACTATGGAAATTTAATAATGCTGTACGATAACACGCAAGAAATTATTTTGAGGAATTAACTTTTTATAATCCGAAGCTGAAGGTACAGCTGTATATGGGATTTATGAGAAAGATTCTTAAAGCAATGTTGTTATCAAAGCTTCCTAATGAGGCTTCGTTTGTGATGTCTTTGTTACATTTTACAATTTTACAGTCATTTATAACTATAATTATTGCCTATGTTTGCGCAAAACTAACGCGTAAAATGAAAATTAATTGAACCGCAGCATGCTCATTTTAACACCTGTGTACTGTATTAATAAATAAACATGTTGCAAAAAACTCGCACTTTTCCTTGTTTCCTGGCATTTAGATAAGATTAATTTTCGTCTCGAAGCGTGGCGCTAAAATATGATTTATTGTTTTTTTTTAATATTTATTCTTTAATTACAGTCGCATATTAATTATCGCATGTAAATATGACTGTTTCATACATCGTATAAATCGGTCCGCTGTACATATATTTGAATGTCGCCACGTTTTTATGTTCGCATACAACCGAATGTACTAATTGACAATGTAAAGTGATTGAAATATGGTGAACAGGAATTTTATTAATGTCCATACAGTTACAAGTATTTATTTGGAAAGCAACATTTTAAACGCACCGTTCTTCGTTTGTTAATTTTAATGTTTTATTGTGGGGCACAATTGTTCGCTTCAGACTTACAAGACACTCCATTTCTAAACCATAAAATTACCATTTTTTACGGGTAGCTTTTATCCTTTGTTCAAATTCCAGGTCTTTTATTTTAGAAAATACCTACATATTCAACCTCGCTTTTGTTATTTTGCATTTTTTGAGCAACGTATTTTGATGTTACAAACTTTTATATTTTTCTACCAGTTAATGTGTTAGTTCATTTACACTTGCTTCTCTTGACTGTTAAATGGTGCTAAATTAGGTGATTTCCTTCCATCTTTATAGTTTTTAAGGTTTTATTATCTGGGGTATCTACTTCGTGGCTGTATATTTAGAGGCCCTTTCCTAATAGACGAATTTGAATTCCTGAAGCCACTGTGAGAAAATTAATGAAGAAAAATTTCAGCAAACTGGGTTCTGCTAATGAAGTGAAAACAGAAACACGCGTTCATCCTGGTCGCTCGACTAAAAATATCATAGCAGTACGTGCAAATGTTGAGGAAACCCCAACCACATGAATTCGGCATAGAGCTAAGGAAATTGGTGTCTCCACAACCACTATACATCGAATTTTAACAAAAGATTTGAAGCTTCATGAGTACAAAGTTAAATTGGCTCAAGAGCTAAAGCCGGAAGACCATCGGCAACGAAGAACCTTTGTGGATTGGATTTTGGAACAACGACAATTGGACGGTGATTTTTGAACGAAAATCATCTTTGGTGACGAGGCCCATTTTGATCTTGATGGCTTCGTTAATCGACAAAATTGTCGCATTTGGGGTTCCGAAAATACACGACTGATCGGTTAGAAATATATGCATCCAAAAGAGTCACTGTTTGATGTGCATTGTGGGCTGGACGCATCATCGGACCATTTTTCTTCGAAAATGTAGTTATCAAGCTTTAACCGTGAGTGGTGTTCGTTATCGTGAATGTTAACTAACTTTTTGCCAAAATTGCAAATATGGATCTCAACAGCATGTGGTTTCAACAGGACGGTGGAACATGCCATACAGCCAAAGAAACTGTTGATTTACTGCACGAGTCATTTCCTGGTCGTGTTATTTCTCGTTTTGGAGATCGGCATTGGCCAGCCAGATCATGCGAGTTAACGCCTTTGAACTTTTTTCCTTGGGGTTTTTTCAAGTCACAATTTTATGTGAACAAACCAACAACGATTGAAGCCTTAAAAGATGAAATTCAACGCTGTATCTCGGAAATACCGCAAAATTAATGCGCAACAGTCCTTGAAAATTTCAATAAAAGAGCACGTCTGTGCCAGCAAAGCCCAGGCGGTCATTTGTCCGATGTCTTATTCCATTCATAACTTCATGATGTGTACTTCATTTTTCAATAAATGTTTCAAACTTATGCCACAAATATATATGTTTTATTGAAAATTTAATCCGTCGTTCTTATTGGAAACCCTTTACTTTAACGCTAAATAATCTTTTTGCAACCAAAAACATATCGCCATCTTGTCCCCAAACTTGTGAGTAAAAAGACAATGAGCATACAGGATGTTAAGAATTTCTTTTGCGTTCCTGATCATGATTCCAGCAAGGGCTTAGAACCTTAAAAGTAGCATGTTTAAAGTCTTCTTCTCTTAGTAGGAGATTATTGTCTTGCCTGATTCAAGGATTAATTCCCCAGATGACACTCTTCATACAGATATTCCTTAGAAATAATGTCCGCTAATTTTGGGTCACAACGTATTGTTGAACATTTCAGCTCGACTTTCAGCTAACACACTCTTATCGTTGACGCTAGTTTCCTCGTGTCATAAGGACAAAGTGGATCCGAGCAATTTGTATGGAGTCCTTTATCAAATTATTAGAGCAAAACCCGCCAATATTGCGACTCTGCAAACCAGTGATCGATCCAAGGGGACGATAAACAAGTCTGGATAAAGAGCTCGAAAAAAAAAACCGGCGATATAGAATGAAAATTTGTCCTTTTGTGAAGGATGATTTCGGGTCGGCGGGGAGTGTCTCATAAAACGGAAATCTGTTCCAGACATGCCACGGCTGTAAATTAGGTTTTTTCGTGTGTGACGTGCCGCTTTTTTAAATATGAATGAGAGAAACAGACTGCATTCAAAACGAAGCACTTTATTTGCGCCAAGACTATGGTCTATGTTTTCCATATAGATGGTATTTACTCGTTTTGATTTAAATGAGTCAGTACACGGATGTTATGGTAATGTTTTGTGAGAATTTCCAACACTTCTGACTGGAAACAGTGTAAGAAAACGGGAATATTTAGGAGTTCTTTAATTCCCTGTCCCCCATTTAAATCCCCAGCACTTCAGTCTAAAGATAGCTTAGGCATATTCAAATGAGCCCGCAATCTTTTAACCTGGTTGCAGCACTAAAAATACCAGACAGTGTCTCCCTATTTCGTCTGTCACATTTGTAAAAGGGAGCAATGTCTGAATGGCTAAGAAATATATACAGATCCACTCGATTTAAAAATAGAAATTCAAAAGGGGATTGAACCATGATTTATGCCGCATCTGGATCTGGATGCGACTTTCATGAAACTCAAATTCTTAAAATGGGGGACAAACTTGCAAATTTGCGAATTTACCACTGGATTTCTCGGAAGTGTCCAATGCTCATGAAGCCAGTGTGGAAAGTTGCAATGATTCTAATTCGAAATTTGTGGGGCGGACCTCAACGGCTCAAACAGTCTTTGCAACCAGATGCGAGTTTTTAACAAGCCACCTTATAGAGAATTCCACTATTTTGCGAATTATATAAATGTTATTTTCAATTACGGCTTTCCGGTGAGCAACAAAATGCTTTTAAAATTGCGGCGCATTGATACTTTTCAGCAATTTTAAAATTCGTATATCTTTATCAGTTTGGGCTGGTTAGCTAGTAACTGAATACCGTAGGGAGTGAGTTCAAACATTTTTCCCTATTAACTTGATTTTCATATGGCTAGCAGAAAATAAAACACAGGTTTTGCCAGATATAGAGTTTCAATGTTTTCCTAATTTCGGTCATGCATTGCGTCAAATTTGAGTGCTGGATAATGGCATGGGGATTTAAAATCAACGCGAAAAGTGCACTTTAATATTTCATTCAGCTGCAGTTATTAATTTTTTAGAAGTTTGGTGATTGGAATTTTTTTTATACCTGGCTTGGGACACCACTATGTTTTTGGTCTTCTTTCGACAGTTTTCTCGATTTTTCTTTTGTGAGTTTCGTTTTCAAGAGTCTTAAAACTTGCATTTTTGCACTGCTTTCTACTGTTCTTTTTGAGACTTTATCAATGCTCAGAGGTTGAACTGCTTCATCTTTCCAAAGGTTGAGCAAAGTAGTGTCTTTAATATATCAATTGTTGTAATTTAAGTTCAAGCCGGAAAAGTCTAATGTGAAGGTTTCATTTCAATTTCGGACATTTCTCATTCAGAATGGGAATTAATCATGTAAAAAAGTAAAGAAAAAGGAAAAGGCTTAGGCAAAATCGCACCCCTTTCAGGCAAAGGCCGCGAAAGCCAGCGATAAAAACCGATAATATTGAGCTCATACAAGAGATGAATTAGGGAAAGAAATTCGAGAACTGAGAAAGAATAAATTATAATTGTAATGGAAACGAGTCCCATTTCCATATACAGGGTGATTCAAAATTGGCGTAAATCCTCTGGGGGTGTGTCTAGGGGTGTTTTAGGAGTACAGGAAAAACACTAAAAAAATTATTGTTATTAATTCGATTTTCAACTGTTAATACCTTCTAGAAATTTTGTAAAAAATTTTTCAATATTTGTCTCGTTATCTCCGTGACCCCCTATAACCCCTTAAAAGGAATGACGCCAATTTTGAATCACCCTGTATAGGCGCCTCTATTGCATAAGTCTTCTTATAAAAATTCTATAATTTGAGAAAAAATCGCGTCGTCTTATTGCCTGTTTTATGACGAAATGCGACTGCAACTTTTCGCATAACGCGAATCTTTATGTCGTTTTTAATTATCGAAAGCATCCGTATTTAATCGTTATATTTTATTAGGGTAGGTTTATGTGCACGGAAGAGTATTAAGAAGAATTCTATGATAACACCTAGAGCAATTAAATGAGGCATTGAAGTGTTCAGTAAATGCTTAGATCGATAAGAAAGGCATATTTACAAAGCTAATTTATCGATGTAGTGTTATTGATTAAAACATCCTGGCAACTCATCAGAACAGCATTACAAGGCATTTTCAAATCGAATATGAATTTCTAATGGAAATTTATTGGGCTTTAAAATTTTACGGCATTCTCATCTGCGATAATTTCAAATTCAATTTTAACGACATCCGGATAAAACAAAGAGCCGAACATTGTAATTACCTTGAGCCTACTAAATGTTTAATCGGGCTCAAAAGTAACGCAATTACTACCAGCGTAGAATTTTCAACAACCTAACAACTTCCACTGCGTTATTACAGCTAACGGTACAAACTCGTGAACTACACGACTTTATACTGGAGCAGATTTTGCAATTTTTCAGTAGTAATAAATATTCAAGTTTTGCAATGATTTTTTAAATCGAAAGTGCCCTGCAGACAGGGTTTCATTTCGTGATTTAAGCTGCATAATATGTTTTTATGTAATTAGTTATTTAAACCACTTTCCATTTAAGCTTTCATTTTCTAGGTTTTTCCTAACCAGCATTTATTATCGAGATTTCCACTTCTAGTCAGACAAGCAGGATTTCCTTAGTAACTCATGCAGGGAAAATACTTTAGATACCGATAACTATTTGCTTTTTCTTCGATACGCTTTCACAATTATACTTCATACGCACACATTTCATAGGTGTTTCCTTCATCCGTTAAGGATGCTGTTTCTTTTTACCACATTAAGTAAATTAGATTATTAGAATAAGTAAGTATTATAGAATATGGTACGGATCATTATCTCTTGGCCTCCAGACTCCATGTCTAGTTTAACATATCCAATAACACACAAAATCAGGAAAGTGTAAAGGGGATAAACTGGTTGAGGTTAAATTCAACGTCAAAGGCCTCCACGAACATGGTATTAGACACCTATACCAAAGCCGCTTGGATCAAAAGCTGGATAATGAATATCTAACACGTGAGACCGACGACCTATATACACATGTTACGGAAGCCTTAAAATCAACAGTCAACGAAGCACTAGGCATGGATAATACCCGCGTATAAAAAACATAATAACAACCTGACCTGGAATGAAGAGCTACAGCAAGAGAGACAAAGAACAGCAGGCATATCATAAATGGCTTAATACGCAAACCACAGAATGATAAAGCAGAATAAAAACGACACATGGGAAAGGAAATGTAAAGCGATCGACAACTTCGTAGGGGGAACTAGATCGTCTGAAGCTTGGAAACTAATTAGAACATTAAATACTGACACCGTAAATAAAATAAACTTCCAGCCTATACAGATAGAGCACCATATCTGGCAGCATCTCCAAAAACATACCGAGGAGAGGCCCACGAGTAGAAATTAACAACGAAAGGGTGTGGAAAGTAGTTAAGTCAATGAAGAATAACAAAGCCAGCGGACCAGAAAGAATACTCGCAGAACTGAATAAATGGGGGACGCAAAATTCATCAAACACATTCAAGAACTCTTTACTAGATACATGAAGGAGAGAGAGAGAACCTCTGGTGTGGGAAGTAGCCTGGTTTACTCCCATCCCAAGAAGGGAAGGAGAGATGAATGTTCCAACTATAGATATGTCTCCGTTACCAGCACATGAGCCGTCTTATGGAAAAGTCATCCAAAGTTTTTAATAGAAGAAGAATAGGAACACCAAGAAGTTGAAGAACAGGCAGGTTTTCGAGCGGGTCGCTCATGCGTAGATCATATCTTCAGTTTGACCCAACTAACCGAGAAGAAACTAGCAAGAAACGGAGAGGTGTACCTTCTGTTTGTGGATCTTACGAAGGCATATGACACCGTTCCCGTACAAAAACTATGGCAAGTATCGAGAGATCCAGGATAAGTTATACGTTAATAACAGCTGTAAAACAACTTTATGATCAAACAACATCAAAGGTCAACTAAATGGTGAATTATCAGAAAGTTTTCCAGTTACAAGGGTTTGAGGCAAGGCTGCTGTCTGTCCCCCACATTGTTTAAGATAAACTATGAATGAAGCACTAAGGAAGTGGAGAAGAGCATGCAGCGGAATGGGAATAACCATTAATGAAGATACAACGCAGTATTCTTTACATTTTGCAGAGGAAGATTATTTAAAGAGTACGAAGAATGGGGACTGTCGGTGAATCGATCGAAACCAAAAATTTGTGCATCGGAAACGACAGAGTGACCTACCAGAAGAGAAGACGAACAATAGAAGCATGCACCTAATACGTATATTGGAACAAAAATTGAGACTGGAGGGCCGTACAGAGAAAGAAATAGAACAACGCATCATAACAAGGAAGAAAGTGATCGGCTGCCTAAACTCCATCTTATGGTCAACATATACAAGTGAATTAGATTATACGAAATGGATGACGGGAAACGCCTGCATAATGTATTACAGTAAATGAAAAAAAAGCCGAAAAGAAAAATATAATAATAATGCAAAGCGTAGCGATGAAATCAAATCATCGCAATTTGCAATATTAACCAAATACACTGAACAAGTCATCCGTTTGATGTTGCAATTACGCAATAGCAATAGCCTGTCATGAATTATTGAAATATCAAAAATTTTATGTTTTATTAATATTTCGAATTGTCGGATTGGTTAATTTTTTGCTGCTTACGAATTGTTATCGAGATACCTAATTTTAATAAGCATTTATTTAGGGTAAATTGTTGGACTTGATAATAGAGTTTGAAAGTAATTTTTCATGCACGTTTTGTTATCGAGTGTCGCAAGTCAAGTACCGTAGTTTTTTTTTAGTATCAACCTAGAAGCGATTTAAAAATGCTAATAATTAACCATAAAAATAATGTCATATTATAAGAACATGCAGTAATTATGCTGATACGACAAACGATAGTTCAGACCAACCCGTTTCTTGTACAGTAAACTAGTGTTATTAATCGGATATTAAGGTCATTTTCTTGTTGTAATTACTCACATCGACATTCCTTTAATGACAAAGTGGGAACCGATCGAAAATCCCGCGGAAAGATTTTTAAAAAAATTCACCATCTTCCTTCCTGTATTCAAATTTCCCTGTCTGATCCGGTAATTTATGTTAATTGGCTCTTGACTTGCAATTAAAATTCTTCCGTATTTAT
>JAJTJO010000059.1:0-51619 GCA_024550625.1 Dendroctonus valens
AGCGTTGAGTCTGTGGTTTGTGAGCAGAAGTTGGTTTTTTTGACGCGTTTGGTGTTAGTCTCCATTTATAAAACCATGTCATTGTGTTGTGTTGTGTTTGGAGTCTTTGCGTTGCTCTCTCAGTAGTTTTGTCATGTACAATAAGTGCCGTGTCGTCTGCGTATTGTAATATGTATGCCGATCTGTCGATTTGATTTTGTCTGGTAAGTTGTAATTGTATATGTCATGGCAGTATATATTGTAGAGAAACGGTGAGAGCGGGGATCCTTGAGGGAGCCCTTGTTCAGGGGAAAAAAAATGACAGTGTTTTGTCAATTCGTACTTGTAGTTGTCTGTTTTCTAGTAAGTTCTTTATGGTGTGTAGTAGATATGTTGGTGTGTGTAGTTTGTATAGTTTGTATAGTAAGCCTCTATGCCAGACACTGTCAAAAGCCTTGTAATGTCCATAAACAGGCAAGCTGTCTTTCTGTCAGTTAGGTGGGTAGTTTGTATATTGTTGGCCAAAATAAAGAGCGGATGAACAGTCGAGTGATGCTGTTTGAAACCAAATTGGTAGGAGGTATTAATAATGATTATTTTCTTGGGATTCCAACATTCTGCCACGGTTGCCCATAGCCTTTGTAGAAGTGTTGATGAGAGATATCTCTCTGTAGTTTTGCATATCTGATAACGCTAATTATAGTATAATAACACTCTGTTTCAGCTTTTCGTGGAGTGGTTCGCTGTCCCAGATTAGTAGGATATAACTCATACATCTTTTGATAGAGTACTTGGACCTCCCATTTTCAGGCATTCAGAGAGGATAGTATCATTTCCTGTCGCTTTTCTGTTTTTTAGGGCGTTGTATGGACTTCGTCACTTCTTCTAGATGTGGTTTCTCGGTTTCTATTTCGGCGGTTTAATACACCGGTATATCGTTGTATCGTCCTTTGTTACATTGAGGAGTTTCTGAAAAGTTATTTCCATGTTTTATTATCTCTGAAATGTCAGTGACGAGTTTCAATTATCTTTCCATATTATTTACTTGTTTGCGATTTTAAGCCCATTTTAATTCGAGATGTTGCTTACAAGAATGCCCTGCTGTTTGTTTCTGAAATGCTGAAATGTTTCCATTGTTTCCAGAATAATCTTCTGTATAACGTTGCACATGGTGATGGCGTTACTCTTACATGTTTCTGGTGTATTCCGAATTTTAGTTGCAATTTTAGCATTTTAGTTAGCGAGGGCTTCCTCTACCTTAAGTTTATCCGTGTCCCATTTAGCTGCCTATTTGCTTGTGTGGACCTGTCTCTGTTTCTTGATTCTTAAAGTTGTTCTGGCACATTACTAGAAAATGGTCCGAGTCCGCCTCAGCTCCTCTTTTGCTTCTCACGTCTATGATGTTATTGAATGCCTGGAATCCATTATGATGTGATCTATTTAGTTTCTTGTGATACCGTCATGACTACCCCACGTCTGTCTATGTATATCTCTGTGTTCAAAAATAGTAGATTTAACCATGATATTGTGAGTCCTGCTAGATTTGCTACCCGTAGTCGTTGTTGTTGCTTAGTCGTGTAGAATATGTCGTCCAACATAGTGTAGTCTTAACCAGTTTTCTACCCGAGTTTTGTGTTAAGTCGCCTCAGTACCCAATAACAGATCCTGCTATGGGGATCGAGTCTGAGAATTTGGTGAGTTGGTCATAGACGGTATGTCCCTTCTCATAATCGTCCTTCTCTTCCGTTCGTGCGTGTCACCGATATTAGTGTGTAGTTGTACCATGGACCTCTGAGTCTATTGTACCCATATTCTTTCATTATGGGTACAAACTCTATTACTGCGACCAATAAATATTCCTATATTACAAAGCCAGTTTCCGAATTGATGGGCGCCATTCTCTATTGTCACTGTAAAATACCACCGACCTACGGTATTGTCATATTTCCGTATCTGGCCACCCTGATCTTCCTGGATAGCCCTAATATCCATTCCATTCTTTTCCAGCTGTGATACCAGTTCTCTTGGCCGCTCCTGGTGGGATACCAGCTTAATACATCCATCCACAACAATCTGGCTTTTCACAGGATAGGTTTGTTAACCCCATGCTAACCCTTTCTTCTTTTACCCGGGCTTGGGACCGGCTACGGCAATAAACTACTCAATTCACCCACTCAGAAACCTGCAGGCAGAGTTTCAGTTCAGAATTAACTTTATTTGGATTTGCTTAATCCCTGGAAAGGTCGCTGGCGTTCAGGGATGGTTTACTATCTCTGTTTCGATCTTGCTTTATAGCACTAAATAGAAGTTCATGCCAAATTTTTGAAAAAATCACCCTTTGAAACCATGACATTTTCCGTTTCTGTCGCACTGAAACGATGCTCTTTGGCACTCAAACCTCCAGCACTGCATTTTTTCGTTTACAGCAATTTCCAGCCCAGTCCGGAGCGCTCAACTCTTTCCTGTTACCCGATTAATTCAGAACCCGTTAAAAAACTTAGTTTTCGGGAGAAAATCAAATGAGTATTTTTAGTTTATCCTAAAAATGCTTTTTTTACTACAAATTCAATTCACCCCAGAGAAATATGATAGGAATTCCTACGGACAGTCTACAGACACTCTGTATACCTATAAAAGAATAGAACTAGTTAAAGCAGTACTTAAGCCATTTGTCAATTTTATTGCCAGTGTTGTAAATGCGCTCAATGGACAGAAGTTAAATATTCTAGATGCTTTTAGGGAAATGAGTTCCTTAGGATAACGGATCTCGTAAAGTGCAATTTTAAACAAATGCGTTTCAACCATATTTGAAGAAAAGCTTTTCACTAGTTCAATTTAAAGCAAAAAAAAAACCCTTAAATTTGAAGGCAATTTTAAACACAGTGTCTTGTTTTCCAGGGAAAGGTGAAAAACTTGATAGGTGCAAGAAACTGTCCCGGATTTGCTTTGAGTTTAGTAGATACAAATTTTATAAAAAATTATATTTAGTTTCCAATACGATCAACGCAACGCAACATCAAAACTCATTAATCTTCTTGTATTTGCTTCTATTAGAAGAAACGATTGCTGCTCTTAATATGCTAAAGCTGCTATTAAGCACAATTTGGTTTGACATCTAGGTTTAAAGATATTTCAAAGGTAAACGCTTAATGTGGATTATTTAAGTTCAAAAAAAGTTTTTTTACCAAATTATACATTCGAACTAACATTGTTTTAATTTGAATACCTTAGAGACATGACAAATTCAATAGTATAAACTGTTATTAGCATAATTGCAGGATGTTAAATTAAGCACCACAAATACATCAAAATGTGCAAAATCACTGAGAATATTACGCTAAAGCAAAGGGGAATCTTGCTGTTTCATTAATTGACTTGAAAATATTTAGTTTAGTTCAATGTTTCCTTAAATGATTTCAGTAAAGGTGATTCAGAAGAGAATTTTCCCTAAAATGCTTGAAAAAAACAACCAGTAGATTTAAACGTTGCTTTAAAACCTTGCGAATTGGTCACCGTATAATGCTTATTTGTTATTCTCTTCTTTCCCAACAGAATGGTTAACCTAAAGCCGGGCATGGAAATTCGAGAAATGTTTCTCAAAGTGCCTTTTCCCTCAGTTTTAACGTCTACATTTTCTCGGTGCTGAATCCTGCTGAGGTCCAAAGGCGGAGCCAAACCACACTTAAAGGAAATGGGCCCCTTTTGCTACAAGTAAGCGCAGTCTGTGATAAAATGCATAGGTTATTCATCATAAATGAACCCATTATTTTGAAAGTTGGAGTAGTGTTTAGGTAAACCATATTGTAGGAAATGTTCAATTTTTTGCGAATAATACAATATAATCCAGGATCTTCTAGAACGTGTAGCCGATCAAGCATATAGTTGTTCAATAAAAAAACCCTGTATAAATTACAGATTGGATTTTGGGCCAAATTCTATGTAGATTTCAAATAACATAGCCTATCCCGAAACTAAGCTATTTGCGAGCAGGACTGCTATTAAAGCATTCCACTTTCTAATGAAACTAAGTAAGCAGGGTGATTCAAAATTAGCCTCATTCCTTTAAGGGGTTATAAAGGTTCGGTTGGATAGTACGAGAAAAGTATAGAACATATTTTTCCAAAATTTCTAGAATAAAATTAACAGTTAAACATCGAATATTCAACTTTGATAATGAGTATTATTTTGAAATGGTCCACGTCTTATTGGAAGCCTATTAGAAAACTTAGAATTCGAAACGACAAATTTCTATCATTGCTTCAAATATTTTTTTTTGTATAAGAGTACTCTTGCTTATTTTTTTACCGAAAATTCAATGCGGCAACAATGTTTTCAGTCATTAACGGGTAGTTACAGGTAGATAGCTTTAGTCAAGAATGACAAGCATCTGTCAAATTGTGACTTAGTTTGAAGCTTCTTTCACAAAATGTACACCAAATCGAATATGCGGATATGCTATTAGTTATGGGGAATGCCACAGTAACAAAGCAGGAGCTGTAAGAACTTACGCCAACAAAGGGCTAGAGACGCTGAACAATTGACTTAAGGAATTGAGGCAAATAGTGGACATACCAAGAGGTGTTCGGGTTCCAGACACAGAGGCACAAGTATTGGAGATAATGGCAACAGAGCCTTCCATGAGTAATCGGAGCATTTCCCAGGCAACTATGCACCGGATAATTACCGAGGAAGAGCTACATTCCTACCATATACGTAAGCGACACAGGGACCCACGGGCATAAACATGTTTGGAGTTAAACGGGCAGAATGTCGAACCCCTCTTGTGGGATCCATATTCCCAAACGCTTCTTTTCAAACCCACATATTCTTATCGAATAATTTCGTTTTAACCACCAAGCACCTAAATATATTATTTAATTTAGGTATAGGTACTGACTTTATTCTTCACTCACCGTAGGTTTAGTTCTGAATGAACCATTGTTGGACCAATGGAAGAGTTGGCCTAACCCATTTCATTGCATTTCAAACCTCACTTTCTGTATTATCTTTGGTTACTTAAGTTTTTGATATTTACGAAGCAACAGGCATTTACGTAATGTTAATGAGGCAGATTAGCTTGAAAAACATTGTTGCCTACCTTCTGACGTAGTTTATCGAAAATATCTCAGCTTTTTATGAGAATTTATTTATTTTACTCTTTTTCCTGCACTCCCTAAACACTCAACACCCAAACACACCCCACCGCCCCGCTTACATGACGCCCATTTTGATTCACCCTGTATTTATATATAAGTGCACGAAATGTACAAAACCATTGAAGAACAAAAGTATTAAGAGCAAAGCACAAACCCATTATAACATGATTTTCACATGAAAACAAAAAAGTCATAATGAAAATTTACTGCAAATCAATCTGCCTTCTGCTGTTGCCTTTCACAAACCAATTCAGAAATGTGCGGCTTTAAGTTGGAAAGTGCCACTCTCATGTCATTTTTTTCAATGCAGTATTCCAATAGGCCACTAATCAAACATGGGACCATTTCAAATAATGCTTTATAACAAAGTTGAAATTCGATTTTCAACTGTTAATATATTTTGGAAATTTTCGAAAAAAAACTTTTTCAATATCTATCTCACTACAAGTGAGCCACTATATCCCCTTAAAACAAATGACGTCATGTTTTAAATTTAAATAAATCATATTTATTTTTCCAAATAAGAAGGGTGCGGTGAACGCGCAATGGAACTGGTGGGGATCAGTCACACATTTCACAGACTCTATGGTACCTAATAACCTCTGTGATCTGTGATCAGTACCATCTACCAAGGTTAAAAACCACTGGGTTAGAAAAGATTTCTATCAGGGCCGATCAAGAGGCTTTCCAATCTTACTTTGTTCTTGATACATGTCACAATTATTTGCGTATTATGAATTCTTCAGTAAAATTTAAGTTTTTGAAAATTTATTACTCACACATGGCTAAAAATATACTGTTATAAAGTTCCTTGGAAAAGACATAATGTGTCGTATGACACGTTATTTTTTAAAACTAATATTTGATGAGATATGTGTATATCAGCTGGTTCTAAAACATCTTGAGACGGTTGTCCGACGCCTACTCTCCCACCTTCCGGTCTTCCCAGTCCGTTCGCTGTTAAATTCCTTTCGCTTATGGCTTTGTTTATTGTCTGCTGTCATTCTATTCTGGGTCTGCCTCTTTTTCGTCGACCAGTCGGTTGCCATTCTAGAATTTGTTTGGGTAGTCTTGATGTTGGCATTTGTTGTACATGCCCATACTATGTTAGCTGTTTGCCAGTTACGTCTTGAATTATAGATCCTTCCACACCCATCCGTAGTTTTACTATCTCATTCCTAATTCGGTCCCTTCTGGAAACACAAAATGATATTCTCATAACTTCCATCTCTACTACTTCCAGTCTTTTCTTCTGACTTTCACTCACTCTGCTCTTTATCATTGTTTCGGATATGTTATATTTCCGTTTCTTATTAATTTCCATACTTCATAGTATGCCGTTGAGGCACCCAATAATTTTTTTGGCTTGAACAATTTTTTTTTCGATCTCATTGACGTCGCTTCCTGTGCTGTCGAATGTAACACCCAAGTATACGTATTCTTGGCAAGATGGAATTTGTTGACCATTATCAAGCATCAGGTTGGCCGGTTTCTCGCTCACACATAAATACCCTTGTCTTCGTCAGATTGACAGTTAGTCCCCACTGGCTGTATTCTTCTGTTAGTTTTCTCATCATGTACTGCGTGTCCGCTATACCATTTGGCTATAAACGTCCTGATCATCGGCAAACAGTAGTGTGTAAATACATCCTTATCCAGTTCAACACTCATGCATAAACTTTGCTTTTTCCATTGCTTATATGCGCATGTTACATATATTTTGAAGAGAGTTGGTGCAATGCAGTATCCTGTCTTAGTCCTTTGGTAACAGGAAATTCTTCGGTTATATATTTTCCCATTTTTATTCGTGATCTTGTGTTTTTTATAGAGTTCTTGCACCGCACAAATCAGAGTGTAATTAATACTTGACCTTTCTAAAGTTTCCCACAGGTTTACCAATTGGTACAGGATCGCAAGTTTTTTGATGGTCTACAAATGTGATATGAGTTTCTATGTTTTTTTGCTGCACTTTTCTCTATTAACTGTTTTAAAGCAGAAAACATTGTCGGTGCACGATCTGCCTGCTCGAAAACCGCTTTGTTCTTCTTCTTCGTTCTGCCTGAAGTCGTCCCCTATTAGGTTTCGTAGGATCCTTCCATAAAGTCTTCTCATGGTGCTAGTGACTGAGAACTTCCCTCTATAATTGTTTGCAGTTCGTCTTATCTCCCTTTTTATTGATTGACGAGATGTATGCCTCTTTCCAAGGTTCTGGCACTGGATTGACCATTTAGGCAACTGTTCATAATAAATGTTAGATTGTTGTGAAGTTTCTCTGTTCCGTTTTTTAACATTACCGCACATATGGCCTCCGGCTCGCTCGCTTTGCTATTTTTAAGATCCATAGTGGCTTTTTTCAACCGTTTATACCTGTATATTTACTTTCTTCCCCGTCAGCCTGTATGGGAACCTGCAGGATCGTCACCCAGATACTCTTGTCGTTTTTCTGTTAATAGGTTCTTTTCCACTCTTTTGTTTTTAATTGTTTGCAGAAATGCGTTATCCTTTCCTGTATATTTAAGGGCACCTATGAAATTCCAGACTTCTGTGCATTTCTTCTCCCCCTTATGTACGTGTTAATATATTGACATTTTTTGTCCCATACCTTGTTCTTATCTGCCGTTATAAGTCTCCGCGTCTGTCTCTTTATATCTTAAAACTTGCATGATTTTCTCCCGATTTACTAACTAAAACCCCAAGTTTGTGACTGTAAGTTTCCAGGAGTTATCCTTCAAAACTTATAGTCTTCTTAAAGATGGGTCAGCTCCGGCATCTGTATGCCCTCACATCACATTCTCGTCCTACTAGCTGGCTGCTAGTCATGGGCATCTTTCCAATTTTACACAAGCACGACAAACGCACTACTTCTATATCACTACGTTTTTTATATATATACTTCTATATCACTACGTTGTTACACTTACGACACTTTGCAGCTTGCTGATTTACCCTACTGCCCCGTTGGTCCAGCTGGTGTCTGAGCTCTTTTCCTGGGCCCTTGATCCTCTGGCGATATAGTCTACGACTCTGCCGAGCTCAGCGTAGGGATGTCTTTCGGTCTTTTCCAAAGGTCGATGCTGCTGGTCCTCTAGAGGAAGCTTCGAAGGGGCTCCCACTGCAAGTCCCTAGTAATTTGCCGATTACGTGCAAGCAGGGCGGCATCTATGGCCATCCGCAGAAGTTTATTTGCTGTGCCTGAAGTTGCTTCAGGTGGGGTTTCTGCCGCATACCTCCCCACTGTGGACTCATACGTCACGCGGCCTGATGACACTCTTGATGAATAAGATTTTGTTCCTCGTACTCATTTGAACTTCTTCTGTTCAGTAGTGGGGTATAACTGGCTGGTTGTGGGCCTTGCCTTCTTTCTCACGGTTGTCTCGTGCTTTTTCCAGGTCAGCTTGGTATCTAGAACAACACCTAAATACTTTATTTCGCTTGCCCATTCAACATGCTCTCTATCCAGGTTGATGTTTCCATCAACACTGTCACGGTCCTCCGACCAATAAGAATGGCCTGGCTCTTTGTTGCGTGAACCTTCACTTTCCATTTGATGATCCACTTCAGCAGTTCATTGGCGACAAGCTGCAGCTGGTGACGAACACGTTCCTTGAGCCATGCAGATGACACCAGGGCTGTATCGTCCGCAAAAACGAGCCAGTGAGGTATTGGCGGTCCTTGGGATGTCACTGTTGAAAATGTTGTAGAGCTTCGGGGAGAGTACCGCTCCTTGCGGTTAATACAACTATGTCTACATTTGTCTTACTCAGGTCGGAAGCGATAAGATATATCTTTTATCTTATCCCTTGTACATTCCATGTTCCGATATTCATTAACCATTTTCTTTGCTTAGTCCGTTGTCCAGAGAATCCGTCCAAAGTTCCGACTCTTCGCTTAGGATTTTTAGTATTTGAGATTTTTAAAAAGCATTGAAGAACCAGTCCAATGCCTCAACCCCCATCCTGGAGGACCGGAAATGCTTTGGGCCTAAATGTATGGGTTGGATTACTTTACCACACGGTCATTTACGAAGACAATTTGAACGCAGATGGGTATTTGCTTTTTCACATTTTTTAACACATTTTAACCCATTTCGAATCTTATTTGGTTACCGAGATCCCCATGGTTGAGCTCCCAAAAACGGACACCCGGTGTAGATCGTGGTGGTTCCCGATGGACCACCCTGTATATGCTTTACATATGACATAATAGTCTGTATATTAAAAATTAAAGAAAACGAACTTTCGTTTATATGACACAACCTACCTTAAAATGCTTTTTCCGAACCAAGCCCTGATTTTAATCACTGGGACAGGTCTGTATAACAAATAACTCGGACATGAATAACTTCAATAAAATTTCCGCAGCGAATGGAAAACAAAATCAACGTTGCAGACAACGAGGGAGACGATACGATTAGCTACGAACCAGTGGACACTTTTAAGAATGCGAAGCGTCCGAAATGCCTGAGTGTGGATACTCAAGTAACCATTCCACATCCGATGATTTTGGTATGCAACCAAAAGCTGTGGTGAGCACTTCTAAACAGTTTTGCCGACTTGCTTCAGGGTATGGTAAACACGATACTCCGCCAAAAACCTGGAGCATTAACGTTAGCAAATAAGGCCATAAAATCTATTTGGTCGAACCCCAGTTCTTTGTTCATCACTGTAAAGGCCCAAGATCTGCTTTTTAATGGCGTGGTGATCCACTGCGGAGTCAGCGACTTTGCTGGAAAAGCGATTTGCACCAACTTGAAAGCAGAGCCATCGTTGACCCATCTAGGTGGGGACGATTTGGGATTTTCTCTAATGGGACCGGTAGGAAGTCTGCAAATTAGCAAAAAATCGATCAAAATATTAGCTTGCTTTGTATTGATAGAAAAATGGTACAGCTGGAAAACGAATCAAAGCCTTTCGCGGAACTCAGGACTTTCATAAAGTTGGCCGCATCATTGAATTTGAAGGCAAACCCAAACTGGACGTGTGGAACAACTCGAAATGTGACGCAATTGTTGGTACTGATGGTACCATATTTCCGCCAATGCTGAAGAAAGAGGAAGGACTGGCGTCGTTTGCGCCGGATCTATGCAGGTATCTCTGAAAGGCATTGAGTGATCATTTTTGGAAATATATCATTTCAGGTCGCTGATTGCTCAATTTGAGAAGCATGACAAGTATGATGGGATCCCAGTCAGCTCATACTTTGCCACGTTGGGTGACCAGTCGAGAAACCCGACAGAAAAATGCTTCTGCACCACCCCCGAAACGTGCTTGAAGAAAGGTATTTTGAAACCGTCTCTAGGACTACAAGCACTTTGATTTTACCTTCCAGGATTGATGGACTTGTACAAATGCGCAAAAATTCCTCTGTATGTGTCTTTACCACACTTCTACGATTCGCATGAAAGCTACTTGAAGGGTGTCAAGGGGCTGAAGCCAGATGTTGAGAAGCATGGCATCCGGATTATGTTCGAATCGGTGAGTTTTTCATGTTTAAAATGAGACGCTCTTTACGGAGTGTTCCATAGTTATGCATTCAAACTTTCCGGGGTGACAGGAGACGCCATCGCAATAATTTTTGAGAAACACAAAAAAGTTTAGGTTATTAGGCAGATGGCAAGGGTGAGTTCAACCCCTTAACATTAAGGGATAAAACTCAACTTTTGCAGAATAATTCAAAAGGCGATAAGTAATAAGCGTGCCGAATTTTAAAAGAAAAGGATAACCATCAAGAAAGTGATTTTAAAAAATTACAATTTTAAAAATGTAATTTCAATGCGGAACTTTATCCTTAACTGTGGATCCGCTATTTGAGTTTTCGGAAAACTGTTCTAAGAACTTGTCGCACTCATTTCTGTTGTAGATCTACCTCGTACAGTGTTGGTTGCACTCTTTTCGGATATCTTGTATTGGTGGAAAATTCTGAGTCAAACTTCATAAATAATTTCATATTTTCATCCGTCATTTTTAGCGTTGTTTTCTCGATTTATAGTTATCGGGACCAAAACTTCATGAATCGTTATTATATCTGAGCAATAAAGAACCAGCATACATATTCGATGTTTAAAAGGAATAAAACAACCAAGTATCTTTTCGCAATATTCCAATTAATAAAAAAATTTACTTTTCGATGCTTGGAATATAGAAATCCTACATCCATATTTATATTAAACTCAAATCAGCCGATAATGGTAGATTGTAAATAGTTCATATGGAAGAACAAAAATAATTTGAGATAAAACTAATTTCACCAAAGACAAACAATTCATAGAAAATGTTTCTATTTCAATACTTATCCAGATTCTTTTATTGCTAAATGTTTTATTGAAATTCAAATCCACAATTAAATTAAAATCAAAATAAATTTATTATAAAACTTATTATTCTTTTTCTTCTGGAGATTTTCACTAAAATTACACGGACAACAGATTCGGTATTAGAACTATTTTCAAAACTAAAAATAATTAAAACGTAATTTACATAAATTGTTCCAAATGAAATAAACTTTATATAGGGGAAACCGCAGGACTAGTAGTAGTAGTAGTAAACATCTTTATTTCTAAAAAGGCTATCGACCTAATTATAATTTAATATAAAATAAAAAACAAATATGAAAATTCTCTTATTCTAGGTTAACAATATTATTAATAAAATTTCAATGGCAAGAGAAAATTATTTTATTGTCCACTAGTCAGTTGCGTTTGTAAGTGTTCGAGTAGCGTTGATGTAGGGAAACGGAAGCGGGATTGTCTGGTTGGTCTTGTAAGACAAAAGGGATTCAGTATTGTCAGTTGTAGGGGTTGTTTGTCCATTTTTGTCTGTAGATGTATGAGTCTTTCCGAGATCTTTGTCATATTTCTGCGTTCGTATAGTAGTTGGGTGGGGGGGTTGTGTAGTGGGTTTTGGGGGTGTCTTATTCGTGTTATTAGTTTTGTTCATTCATTCAATGTATTCCTGGGTTTTCAGTCAATTTTATTGTTACTAATTATGGTGTTATGTGATGAGCCCTGCATTTCGTCCCGGGTCTACCTATTGGACTCGTCAGTAAGGCTTAGGTAGACCCTGCCTTACGCGTTCGGACGTAAATGAACCGAGCCGGTGTAGATCTTGTGCGGTGAGATGTTGGCAACCCGTGTGGGAACAAAAGCAGAATGGAACGAGTGGCAGCATCAGCAACACGGGTTGCCAACATCTCACCGCACAAGATCTACACCGGCTCGGTTCATTTACGTCCGAACGCGTATAACCGATGTCCGGCGTATAAGGCAGGGTCTACCTAAGCCTTACTGACGAGTCCAATAGGTAGAGCCGGGACGAAACGCAGGGCTCATCATATAACACCATAATTAGTGACAATAAAATTGACTGAAAACCCAGGAATACATTGGAATGAATTAAAGTACAGTCAGGAAAAAGAATATACAAAATTAGTCTTAGTGCAATTTGTTCTGTTGTTGTGTATAACGTTTTGTCCTTTCTGTTCCGTTGGTCATGAGTATATGTCCAAAGTCTAGCAAGGGTCTACAAATAGCTTTATATTTTGGTGGCGGTGTTTGTGCTAATTCCTCTGTCTTTGTAGGTTAGTGATCGGAAGTGTTTTGTTCTCTTTATTGTTTCTGCCCTGATGTTTCGTATGTGTTTAGTGAATTTAAGTTTGTGGTCATTTGTGATTCCAAGGTATTCTACGTCGTTTTTTGGTTGTGTCGTTTGGCCGTCTGCGGTTATTGTAGGGGAGTCAGCGTTGAGTCTGTGGTTTGTGAGCAGAAGTTGGTTTTTTGACGCGTTTGGTGTTCCGCAGGACTATTTGGAAAACGAATTAAAGAAAGGACCCTAAACGTAAGGCAAATAATAGATAAGGCCAGATAATTCCAAGCGAAAGCATACCTGTGCTTCGGGGATTAAACTAAAGCGTTTGATAAAGTGAAGTGGCGCAAGCTATGGCAAATAACAGAGAAAATGGGAACACCACTGCATCTAATCAGATTAGTCTGGCAGCTCTACGAGACCAGACCTACTGCATGCGTCAGCGTCAGTGACAGATGCTCCGAATCATTTAAAATACTAGCGGGGGTGCGGCAAGGATGCATACTGTCGCCAATACTGTTCAACATTTACACCCAAAACATTATGCGAGAGGCACTGGAAAATGTTAACGGAGGGATCCCTGTTGGAGACAAACAGATAACGAATTTGAGGTATGCGGATCATACTATGATTCTGACTCCAGGAGAAGCCGAAATGGAAGTCATAATTGCCAGACTCAGAGAACAGAGCAACTCATATGGACCCGAAATTAATATAAGCAAAGCAAATATCATGATAATAGACAGCCAGAATGAAAACCTGTCACGAGGCGTCACCGTGGCTGGATTTGCAATGGTGGAAAGATCTGATTATCTAGAATCAGTAGTTACCAA
The DNA here is from genome assembly GCA_024550625.1 of Dendroctonus valens. NCBI lineage: Eukaryota > Metazoa > Arthropoda > Insecta > Coleoptera > Curculionidae > Dendroctonus > Dendroctonus valens. Next base: position 13,549 of record JAJTJO010000059.1, read on the forward strand.
CAAAGGTGGATCGGAAGAAGAACTCCACAAACGACCAGCCATTGCCAGAACGTCTATGGCAAAACTGGTGAAAATTTGGAAATATCGATCCATTACCAAAAACACAAAACTTCGGCGGATACATAGCCTGGTCTCCTTCATTGCAACTTACGCCTGCGAAACGTGGACTATTCGGACCTCAGACCAACGCAGAATAGACGCGTGCGAAATGTGGTGCTATAGAAAAATGCTGCAAATGCCATGCACAGCCCACCGCACAAACGACTCTATTATCCAACAACTCGGTATAAAGACCAGGCTATACTAGACAATAAACCAGCGCCATCTGGAATACCCAGGTTATGTGGCAAGGAGGTACGACAATATCGAACGACTCATAGTAGAAGGCAAAGTCCAAGGCCGCCGCCCAAGAGGAATATTGCCGACATGATGGATAGACCGGACAAAAACCTTGATGGGACAAGGGATGCATGAAGCAATGAGATCTGCCCAAGATAGAGAACGGTACCGCGACGTCATTGCAACAAATTGATGTCACCACACCTTGCAGAAGAGTTATGGACTGAAGACAGAGAGGGCCTTGTTTAACAATTAAATAATATTCTATTTTATAGGAATATTTTCATAAAGATGGCAGGAATGTTATCGAAACGTCAGGGTAACTTTTCTCAATTAATGTTTTAGTAATTTGAATTTCCGTAGGGTACACCAGGTGTTAGTTCTTGATAACCTTTTGATAAAGAATTCGTTCTTTATTGTTAAGTAAGAACTACTACTACTCCATAGCGCTACAGCCCCTGATGGGCCTTGGCTGAGGCAACAATTTGCCTCCATCTGTCTCGGTCTTCCGTAACTTCTAGACCATTCCTGATGCCCATTTTCCGGAGGTCCGATGTTATATTATCACGCCACCTTAATATCGGTCTTCCAAGTGGTCGTCTTCCTTCCGGTGCTCTGTCCCATATTAAGCGGACCATTCTATCCTCTGGCTGTCTTCGTACGTACCCTGCGCATATCAACCTTTGTGCCTTTATGAGGTTAATCAGATCTGGTTGATTGTATATTTGTTGGTTTTGGTGGGTCCGAAAATTTTCCGCATTTTGAGGCAAATTACCTTACAAAAAGCTATTGAAGACATGAATCCGCCTCAACCATATATGACTCATCTACGAGAAGCAGGGTGTTGAACTACGACCGTTAATATTTTAATGGCGCATTGATTAACCGTGCATGTTATTTTTTTTGTACTAAGAACAAACTTTTGCCATCGTTATAACACTTGCAAAGTTACATATCATGCTTTCACATGCGAATTAGTTCTGTTTACAGATATTAACTTTTACAAAATGAAAGGAGCATGAAAGTTTCATAATTGAATTTACGAAATTGTCGTTAGATTTCAGAGGCGTCTCACACAAAATTGAGGGTGATAAAAGAAAACCTGACCCCCAAACAATATAACCCCATACATTCTGACAACCGTTTGAAATATTGAACTGTGTACACTCCAAAGCATGAGATAAAAGAGAGTTATTGGAAATTATAAATACTGTCTTGCAGTAATAAGGTTAATCCTTAATTTAATACTGCATTAGCTTTATGTCTTGAACGAAATAATAGTTATTGGGATTTCTAGTTCACTGCCTTTAATTTTAAAATGGTCTAACCTAACTTTACAGAATTAAATTAACTTTACGTTGTTGTCTTTGTATTGTTTCCCTTTTTATTGGATTTTAGGCACTGTTTGAGCATTTCCGCTTAACTCTTACAATGGAAAAACGTGTAGAAATAGAAACTAGGTTATGTATACAATGAACTATTCTGCAAGAGATCGTCAGAACTGTCAACTGCCAGTTTAAAGTCGAAATAAAGCTGTACAGTATCGCTGCACAATTAGCACAGAACAGTATACCTATTAAGGGATCCCTTATTTTTAAGACTGAATTGCGCCGGCGTATGTGACAAAATACTACTAACTTTATTACTGCTTGTCCTTATGGACCGTCCGATAACTCTCTAGTATTCCATTTCTTTTGGGCTAACGGAAAAATCGAATAACATTTATAATATCAACACTCTGTTTTCCAAAAAACCTGCATTTCGGGAAAATGTTCATGAGACATAACTGCTTGCTTCAAAGTCCTCTAGTATATTTATGACACACCCTGTGTACTGGAAATAATTCAAAATATCTGGTTACTCGTAATGACCTTTTGGATACATCATCTACCAGATCGAATTGCGACTTTTTATTTATTGCAGCTTACAGGCAGTCCAGTAAGTGCCAGAAAGAGGCTTCAATTCAACATGCCTTTAGAACCCAATCCCAAAGTGGAGCTTTTCCATAATTTCACCCCAACGGTACTGCCAATTTTCTGGGTGGAGGAGGTAAACACCCCCTTATAACTCCATAACTGGTAAATTCTAGGTCGTTTCTTTCAGGGTGTCGACCTGAACAACACGTTTACCAAACCCTTAAAAACGTTGTTCCTAACCAAGAAATTAGTCAATGTGGTGAAATATTTGGTGCTGATGATGAGCATCGGAGGTAACGAATAACGTTTTAATAATTCGATCGATTGCATACTACAAATTGCAAGCTTGGTTTTCTATAAATAAGTAAGCGGCCTTTTGAGTAAAACTAGGCCATTTAGTCGTTAACTATTTACCAAGTTCGATATCTAAGTCTAAACATAATTCATTAAGCCAAATGTTGGTCATCAAGTATCGCTAGAATTCCTCATTAATTATTGCCGTTCCTTTCCGGCTGAATAAATAATGTGCATGTTGTTTAAGAGAATAAAAGAGCAAAGGATCCCAAATGAAGTTTTTTGCTAGTGCACCTATCACTTAACTCAGTTGTAGTTAAAAATAATTGAAACGCTCAAATTCTCTACAGGTTTCTGTGCAGCAGGATATCTCTACTTTAAATCTGATAATTCCATGAATGTGACATCCGTTCAGAAAGTGCAGCCTGATCAGAACGGACACAGAAACATCATAAGCACTGTCTTCAATGGAAACCACACAGCGGGACAAGACAATGAAGCTTATGAGGATAAGCACTAAAAATTTCAGTTTTGTGCAATTAAGTTGATAGATTAAGCAACTGCAAAAATTCTAACATTCTTAATTTCTGGATGTCTCTGGTTCTAATTTCAGTCATTAAATTCTGTCATTAAAACATTGTTTTGCCGTTGTGTAATCGTGTCTCAAAGTTCGTATCTCCTGAGGTTTAGAAATAGTCGCTCAAAGACAGGCTGACGTACTTTATAATAATATCAGTTTCCAACAGCATAGGAAATGACGAAGTTAGATTAAGTTAAGTTTTGTTTGTTCGAAAACTCTTTTTAAGTCTACAACTTCTGAACAACATTATGCACTCTCTACAGTAGTTTTCATTCTTATTGTGCAACCAATAAAAAATTACTAGAATGACAAAAAGCTTAAGTGAATACTGATTTGTGTTTTTGAACATTCACATAACCTCAGGTACATAGGGTGCCCCAAAACCTAAAAAAGAATCTGTTGGTCCGCAATGATGAGACGTACAGAAAACCTCAAAATAAGGCCAGTATTTGGTATACATTTATTTCTTTCTGTGGAAGACTTGTTCTGACAAGATGAATAATGAAATTTATTCTGAATTATTACACTGTTACTTTCGCGTTTGTGTAGTTTTCGCTTCAAAAGCAGTTCATGGGGAAAGTCCGGGAGGGACCGACCAACGGGTTAGTCCGACTACTTGCCATACCTCAAAATGTATCCAACAGAAAGCGCTCTTACATTTACATCAGATACAGCATTATATTTCCCGCTATCCGTGTGAGCTTCCATTTCGAAAAGAAAAGAAACATAAAGTTTTCCGCCGGCGTGATCAAGCACGTGTAAATAGCAGTGCGAGGTAAGCAAAATTATTTCATTCTCACAGCTCGCGAAAGAAAGAACGTGAACATCGTGTTGAGCGAAAAATTACAGACTTCTCTGTGTTTTTTTCTTATTCTTCAGAGGTGGTCGAACTATCCAGTAATTTTGGGATAGACCGACCCTTTTTTCGGGTATCGTTCAACCATCAGATTCTCATACTAATACGGATAGATACAATGCCCAATTTGCTTTAGGTGGCACCTGCACTTGCAGACATGCCCATTGACTATAAAGGGAAAGGAACTACCATTAGGGCTAGATGGACTTCGCAAAATTTGTCCAGGGCCCTGAAAGCGGTTGAAGATGGAATGGGGTTCAATCAGGCAGCAAAGTTCATGGAATTTCGAAAACGACACTGAAGGATCGAATTCGTCTCAAAAATGTCGGTAAAAACAGTCGCCTAGGCCCAACATCTTCTCTAGGCGATGAAGCGGAAATTAAGCTTGTTAGACACATTAAAAATTGCAGCAATTTGGATTTGCTCCTGATCGAGACTGGGTTAGACGCATGGCCTTTGAATTGGCCGAAAAATGAAAAATCAAAATCAGATTCAATATGGAAAAGTCGACGGCAGGCTATGATTGGTTAAATCTTTTTTGGAAACGACACCCTGATTTGTCGATTCGAAAGGCCGAAGGAGTCTCTATTGCTCGAGCGTCAGGGATGTCGAAAGACACTGTTTCAAACTACTCTAAACTTCTTGAAAATACCCTGCGTGCATATAATTTATTTGGCAAGCCTGGACATGTCTTCAATGTGGACGAGACAGCCCTTCAGCTGAATAACAAGCCAGGACAAGTATTAGCAGCTAAAGGTTCAAGGAATGTGGCGACGATAACTTCAGGAGAAAAGGGAGAAACGATTTCAGATATTGCCTAAGTGCAAAGTGGCAAGGTTCTGCTAATAATCCAAGGGTGTTAAGGTCGGGCGATCGGGATGGCCAAGGAATTAAACCTGCTTCGTACCGAAAGATAAGCAACTGCAAGCATTTCGGTATTGTCCTCAACATTGACTTAAAAATAACATAATCTACAATAGACTATAACGTAAAAAAGCACGAGCCTTTTCCACTTTCCATTAAGCTTAGGATTTGGTAGTAGAACAATCTTCTGTTGCTGCAGAATGTCCGAGATCAATTAGATCACATAATCATCGTATTAAACTGACCATCTAAGTTTAAGTCGGTCTTTAGATGCGTACCAGAAAACTCGTACGATGGAATTATAATTGCTGGCACTCATGCCTAAAAAACTAGTACAGAAGTACTAGTTTTAGTTTAAGGTCTTCTGTACGACTTCTCTTTACCATATGGCCTTATTTACCAACAATTTATGGACGCCCTGACAAAATCTGGATGTAACTTAACAGCGCTAGTCCTGATATTACGTTAAATGTGATTAGCTCGGAAATGTAATTTATCTTTAAGAAATTGGCAGTTTATTCTTCAAGGCTTCGTGGCATCTTGTAAGTGTCTGACTTGTATTTTTGGAAAACTTAAAAAAACGGAGCTTCAAGCTAAACTAAGACAATTTGAGGTTTTTCTTAAATCATAGGTAATCGTGCTAATGAAGTCTGGCGAGTCGTTTTGCAAACCATTTCAAGTTTCCGTAGAAGTCTATGTATCGTTAAAGAAAACCTAATTTAATTAGAAAGCGGAACTAATTTCAGTAATGTTGTAAATCGAGTTTTTTGTGATGGAATACGTTAAAATGGTAAAGTGAAAATGAAAAGAAAAAGGAAATGACAACTACATTCGCATTAAGGATGTTTTAGGCAAACATGTTTCTGCGGACTATTGAAAGTATGAAATTATAATTTTTGAAAACGAAAGTTCCCATGTCTTTAAGAAGAAGATGAAAGGTCACAATGGAATTATTTGTCGATGAATCTACCAAAACATGGTTGTAAGAACAACAGTAGTTTCGGAACTTAATTTTTTTAAAACCAGCGATAGGTTTGGTACAATCTAAAATACAAAATGGAACAGAGCAGTGAAGAATAATAGTTCCAGGAACATTGTCGAAATGGAAAGTGTAGCATGTTGAATGATCCTATTTTTCGAAATGAAAGGAGTAAGAAAAACAAACATTTGATAGGGTTAGATATATCGTGCTTTACTAAGAGATAATTAGGGATACAATTTCCGTTAATAAAACTACCATGAGAAAATCCGGAAAATTAGTTTCAAGTATCGCATTTCACAACAGGATGACGTCAAGGAGGAGGTCAAGGACCATAAATTCGTGACCTGTCAAAATATTATAAAATTTTACAACTTAAAAAACAAAAACAAAATTTTTTAAAAAACAGCCTTCGGAGCAACTGCATAAATTATGCTATAAACTACTCGAAAAACATGTCCTGCAATAGCAATTACGATATGTATTCTCACGATCTCGCGATAACAGTTATATCGGTATGAAGGTATAAAGCTTCAAAAATGTACAAATGCTAACAACGTTTTCGATAACATTTTAAGCAACAAAAATGTCTATGCTCATATATGCTGACGGCAGCAAAAAACAGACTCTAAATTTGTCGGCGCCGCGTGTATCTGCCCTTAACTAAACATCAGTCAAAGTAAAAGCTCGCTCGAAAACCCACTTCTATCTTTACTGCTGAACTCATAGCATTAAAAGAGGCTTTCGATATTGTGCTAGAAAACAGAAACGTCCGCTTTTTCTCTGATTCTCTAAGCGCTCAAAAGTCTAAGTCTAACATAAAAGAAAACACGAAGAAGAAAAGTTAAATCACGCCATATGGCAATGCAACTCGTTCGACGATCCTAGGCGCAAGTTAATTTCCAACTTAGTCAAACTCAGATTTAACCTTCCGCAAATATTGACACACTTATTTGTTAAACCGCACATTACAGCATGTCATCCCATTTTTTCGTTCCTGGAAGAATGCAACATTAGCATATAGTTTTTAGAATACTTAGCATTAATTAGCAGTAGGATTTTTACCTGTTATTGTAATTATATTGTTGAATATGTAATATTGTAAAATCACGTTCTGTATAGCTTAAATAAACATTTAAATAGGTATATATATTTTTTTAAATAAAGCTTATTAACAAAAAACTACAAGAGGGCGCAGTTCAAAAGTAAAACTTAAAAACCTAAATTTCTCCAGAAATTTACAAATTAAGTTAAACCCTTAATAACATCGTTGAAAAGCTTGAACAATGCTGCACCAATTTCCTTCAAGGCTTATTGACGCACCGAGCTTGATCCGAGTGGAGAAAGCCGTAGCAAATGCAAACATTTAAATCGCCATAACTTCTAAACGACTTTTTCAATTTTAGTAATTGTGTGATTATTTGGAAGACAAATGTTAGTACTTTTCATTACTGTATAGAGTAAAGCTCGACGGTTTTAAAGAACATTGCTAGAAAGTGCATTTTGTAATTACAACAGATATTTTGGTTTTAGTTCCAAAACCTAAATAACACAGTATAATTGTGACACCATAATCTAAAAGTAATTTTAATTAATGGCAAATGGTTACAATTAAGTGAAAAAAAGTGTTAAAGCCAAAAAGCTGTTTAGAGCTGGTTCTCGAAACGAACGTCCCTGCATTTCTCGTCCAATCCAGCTTAAGCTCACCAAAATTGAATAGGGTGTTTAGAAGTTACAGCAATATAAATATTTAACCTTTCCATGGTTTCCCCTACCCTTATCAAGGTGATACGTCAATATGCCTTTAACCCAATCATGCAAAATGGACCAAGATTTCGAACGATGTTACGAAAAGTATACCTTAAATTGGAAATTGTCGACGAAATATTGGTTTTTAACATTGACTTTTCAATCATTGAAAACCTACTTTATATGCCCGTATACCCCGAAAACCTACTCGAATATTCTGGTTCAATTATAGAACCTTTCCTATTTTAAATCCGTCGGGCTCTCTCGAAGTTGTCACAAATCTTCAGTAACTGGCAACAATACATACATCCATACATACATAAAACATTTATTAAAAATTACAGTATAAAAAATTGCACGCCAAGACGGATAAACGCCGCAGCTATGGCTGGCCTGATATTCGGCCCAGTTCCCTCCGTTCAGCATGTCTAAATGGCAGCTCACCGGTCCATTTTCTGGGGTTACCCTTACATGGACATTCGCCGATCTGGCATCCGCACGACAACGAAAGGAGAGCAACCTTTAAATGGCGGTTTTGTTTTATTCAGGGGCATTCATTGAGGAAAAAAGGTCTTCCTAAAGGGAAGCCAAAAACCCCTTTTGCTTCGGCCTTTAAGTCTGATTCTGCCAGCCGTGGCGTTAGCCAGCGGTTGTTTCAACGAGTATATGGCCTAGGTCACGCCTCCTCGCTCCGATTGGTGCAGGACCAGCCTGCATCCCTCGGAACAAGTCAGCGTGGGTTCGGTCAGTCGCGTCATGTTGGACTTTTGTGCGTTTCTAGCCTGCTAGGAACGACTAAACCTGCATTATGCAGGAAATGTTCGTCTGTTGTCACGTGTTGTCGGGGACAAAATCCGTATAAAATATGGGCAGTCGCTTATACAGGGGACCGTGCGTTGGGCGATCGTTTGCTCTAACTTGGGTAAGATTTCGCGTCAGGACAGAGCCTTGCACTCGCTATGATAGAATTTGGCGGAGATGGTATCTATATAGTCGCCTATATAGGCCACCCCTGTAGCTTCGTGCAGTTCAGTTATTCTGGTGTATCTGTCAGCCGATAAGACGCCTCTCAAGAACCTGTTTTGGGTCCCTGAAGACGCCGCCTGGTGGTGTCGCTAACAGAGTGCCAGATAGGGGAGCCGTATGTAAGTAAGGGCCTTATAGTGGAGGTGTAGAGCAGAAGTTTATTTCGAGGTGATAGGAAAGAATTTGGCGCCAGAAGAGAGTATAACTTTCTTCGGGCCATGCAGTCTTTTGTACAGCATAGTCAACATGCTTATTGAAATGAAGTCGGGCGTCTAGTTTGAATCCCAGGTATTTCACCTCTTTGTTGGTTTGATAGGAGTATTTTGGACCACGAGTGGTGATAAGATTTTATTATTAGTGAATTTGCGCGAAAAGATAATAAGTTCCGTCTTCCTGGAATTCACTTTAAGTTTGCAGCAACAATAGAATCAATATGGTGACTTTGGTACTTACTTATGGTACTACTAGTATTGCTGGTGTTGATTTCAATCATATCTTTATTTACGCCTTTATAACAAATCATTTCTCATTTTCCTATTTAGTATCAGCAATAATTAAAAACCGGAAGTGCCTTTTTGTTTTATTGTCCTGAATTGTCATTAGAACCTCATAGAGCAATTAATGCGCTCCCTTGTGGTGAAATACCGATCTTAAAAGTAATTAATAGGATTTCTCTTCTGGTGTGAAAATCAAGTTAAGTATTTCGTCGATTTCAATGATGCGAGCAGAGGAAATCACTCATAATCATGATTTATTCCCTCGCTTTCGACCATGCGAGCAGAGGAGGCTATTGATAATCATGATCTTGCATGGATGCAAATTAGCCCTTTGGGCTACTTTTTGCATAACATTTCAAGGAAAAACAAAGTTTCATAGAAATCAAGCGAAATTCCTGATCTGAGAGAGCTTTTTTGAAAATCGAGTTAATTATGCCGTCGTTTTCGATGATAAGAGCAGAGGTAAATTATTCATACCCAACCTTTTCCACAACATTTCAAGCTGCTCGCACTCAAAGTTCATAGAAATTAAGCACAATTCCTGATCTGAGAGCTCGTTGAAAATCAACTTAATTATTCCGTCGCTTTGATTGATGCGAGTAGAGGAAATTATTTATAATCATGATCTGGCTTGATTGCGAATTTGCCCTTTAGGCCACTTTGCACAACATTTCAGGCTTCACGAACTCAAAGTTTCATAGAAATCAAGCGAAATTCCTGATCTGAGAGCTCGTGTGAAAATCAAAGTTACTTATTCCGTCTCTTTCGAGGATGCGAGCAGAGGAAACTATTCATAATCATGATCATGCTTGAATGCGAATTTGCCCTTTAGGCCACTTTTGCACAAGATTTCAGGCTGCGCGAACTCAAAGTCTCAGAGCAGTCATGCGAAATTTCTGATCTGAGAGGGTCGTGTGAAAGTCAAGTTAATTATTCCGTCGTTTTCAATGATGCAAGCGGAGAAAGTTATTCATATTCATGCTCTGGCTTGAATGTAAATTGGCCCTTTAGGCCACTTTGCATAACATTTCAAGCTGCACGAGCTCAAAGTTTCATAGAAATCAAGCGAAATTTCTGATCTGAGAGCTCGTGTGAAAATAAAGTTAATTATTCAGTCGCTTTCAATGATGCGAGCAGAGGAATTCATTCATAAATCATGATCTAGCTCGAATATTGCCTTTAAGCTTCCAGGCCTAGTACCTAGTACAGGAGATTGGGCATATAACCCGGTATAGTTGCTTCAGCAGGACATTACATATTACCTGCAGGATTTTTGCGGATTAGTTTTAACACTTTAAGAAGCATATATTGAAAGAAACGCCAAATCAGATAATCCCAGTTACAAAAATTTGCACTCTCATTTTAACACCTTTGTTCACCCGCCTATATTTGCTCTAATAGTCTGAACTGGTGAAAAACATATCTGGTTACATAGTATTTCTGCCACAAGTTCTTATTTAGTGGAATATTGTGATATTTGTCTAGTTTCCGTAGGAGTGAGCATTAGATAGTTAATTACTTATAATTGTTACTTTGTTGAATAAATAAATAAACACCGAATGTTCTTGTTATTACCTACTAAACCAAATGGAAGTTTAAAAAGGAACTGTGCTTGACTGAAGTTAAATTATAGTTTACCTACAACACAAATTACAGGTCATTAGTAATTACATGCAGGTCTTCAATTTCAGCGACAGGAATTTCCTTCTCAACTAAGGAAAATTACCATAATCGAAATGCATATTGAAGCTGGGAAATTTTCGGTCAAAGGGCGCAACTCACTAAGGACGATATTCCCGAACGAAAGCGCTCCGTTTAGCGACTAAGCAAAAGGCAACTGATAATGACCGTTGACAATTCCTACAAATTAACGCGTTAAATCGGAAAAACAAAGAGTCGGATTTAACGATCTCCCTAATGTTGATCATTATTTATTGATAGAATTGACATTAACCTTCAAGGCTTACCCCCATCAGCCTTTGAATAATCTTGACTAGATGGGGGTCTTTAACAGTAACCTTCACTAGAAAATGGATGTTGGTTTCATTCAGTACGCTCATGACATTGCGTAAAGTCTAACAAGCCATTGGAGATGATGTTCAGCAATAAAATTTGGTCAAGTAGCCGATTTCTGTATGGTTCAGTTATCCTGCTAGTCAGCAGCGTGTTGCTAAAGCTGTGGTTGTTTGACTCCATGGTCAAGTTCGTTATCAGAGACGTGAGTTCTTGGGGAAACCAAAGCGGCATGTTTCTACAAGTGTTATTTTAGCAAACGGCTTTGCGCAAAAGAAATCAAGTGCGAGAAGTCTATCTTAAAATTCCCTTTCCGTTGAACTTCAAGATATACTTCTTTAACGTGACCAATCCCGATGAGATTCAGAGGGGTTCGAAACCCATACTGAAGGAAGTTGGCCCATTTTGGTACGAGTAAGTACACGGTTATAGAAGTGGCCACGTTGTTTGCAGGCAATTTTCAGTGAAATCAAGGAGAAAGTTCAGATCATCGACAACGACACTGAAGACAGTCTCACGTACACTCCTTATGATCTCTTTGAGTTCAATCAGAATAAATCAAACCAGCTTAAAGAGGATGACTATGTGACCATTATTCATCCAGCCATAGTAGTGAGTCAACAGATTTCGAGCTTATGAGTCAACATCAAACACCACTATTCAAGGGCATGGTCAACTTGGTGCTCAGAGACTCCCCAGTCTTTCTGCCCATTGTCAGTAAAGCAATTCCGTCGATTTTCGACAATCCACAAACTATATTTTTAACCGCAAAAGTGAAAGACATTCTGTTTGATGGAGTGGAGCTGAATTGTTCAGGAAAAGAATTTGGCACTACTGCCGTATGTTCGCAAATGAAAAGTCAAATTCCGGGACTGAAGTTCAAGAAGGACAACGAGAATATTTTCCTGTTTTCTTTACTGGGATCGGTAATGTGGTTTTATAGGCATCTGTCGGTCAAGGCCTGATGTCGGTGAGTTTGCAGAGAAATGGCACTTTGACCAGAAGATTGAAGGTACATAGAGGGATTACCCATGCGAAAGACCTGGGAAGGCTGGTTGAACTTGATGGCAAGAAAGAGATCAATATTTGGCGCGAAGCTGAGTGCAACCGGTTTCATGGTACTGATGGATGGATTTTTCCAGCATTGACCACACCGGAAGAAGGTTTGCAGTCTTTTTCCACAGATTTGTGCAGGTATGTTCCACCAAAAAATATAAAGCTCATAGTCGATAGAAACTATTTTCTTATGAAACAGGTTGATTTGAACTTTCTCACAAAACAAACTAGTCAACTCTGGATATAAAGTGTTTAAAAAAAACAAGGCAATATTTAAGGGGCTGACTGCTCAGGTGATTTTATAAAAACACAGTTCCTATAGGTCCCAGACGCTTAATAACTGATATAGAGGATGTTGAATTTTTATTATATAACCTGTGAGACATGTTTCTTTAACGCCACCCAAGATATTCTAATAAACTTTTATATGAGGATGTCACTAGCTATAGGCGGCGGTATATTTTGTTATACAAAACGATGTTTTTGTCTTTGGAACGGCTGCGCGCAAATGGGCTGGGCATTGGCTATTTTTTAAGAAAAATCTAGGACTCCGCTAGTATTTAAAAAGGGTGGGAAGCTTTCAAATTGACACCCCGTATATGTATATACAAGCAGGAATATTATTTATGGGGTATCATATGAATGGATATTATACATCAAATAGCCACTTATTTCTCTGTAGGTGGTTGATTTAACAGTCATTTTTCTATAAGAAAAGTTTCCAAAAATTGTTAGATTTGGGTTTCGAATATCTCACATACAGCTCTTCACACACCACTTGACAAATAGCAGAATTCGTCGCTCGCACCAAGTTGGGTAAAACTAAATGCTTCAAAATTGGCTTTCTAACGCGATGATAAACTACTCCTCTTATAACATGCTTTTCATCACTTAAATTCAGATATTAGCACCGAACTTCTCAATTTCGTTCCATAGCATCACTTCACGCAAAATTAGCATTTATTGATTAGATGAATGTTTGTGGTGCGAATCCACATCAGATGGTGACTGATCCGAAATTCCTTGATGAGACTTGAACAGTCTTTATTGATCCACTCCTGGCACCTAGGCCTCCAATCGTCTTTTCCATTCAGATGTATCCTGCAATGACGTTTCTTCTCATTTTTTCTCGGATGTCGTCCACCCAGCTTCTGTTAGGTCTGTCCAACGCTTCTCTTGGAAAGTGGATCTCCATTGTAATAATTGTTTTGTCCACCTTGGACATTGTGGCAACGCGTTCTACTACATCCACCACCTTTGTTCTCCGTCGCACTTCTTCGTTTCTTAGACGGTCCCGGATTGATACTTGCCACATAATCCGCTCCATTGCCCTTTGCATGCTACGGAGTCTGTTGGCTGCTCTTACCGTAAGCCTAGGAGCTTCCATTGCATAACGTCATTACAGGAAGGATACAGATGCTGAAGGACTTTGGTTTTACGATTTATGGAGATGTCAGGGCTGTTGAGTACATTTCCCCAGACGATTCAAACGCCATCCATGTGAGCCTGGTCCTTCTGCTCACTTCCGCGTGCTGGTTCTCCTTGCCAAGCTTTATTTGGTGTCCCTTTCAATAAGGCTACTTCCTACTTTTATTTGTGCTTATCTACCTACCTAGTAAATGCCAAGGTTGAACGCAAAGAGGTGTACAACCAGCTAGAGGTCCTACTAAACATCATACTCCGAGAAAATAAACTCATCCTAGCCGGATACTTCAACGCTAGGAATCGGCAAATAAGGTCACCGACGGGAATTATGCAAAGATTTATTGAAGATGCATCAAATAAAACGGTGAACTCCTTCTAGGAACTTGCGGTCAATTTGAACTACGAAGAAATAACACATTCTATCCCCACAGGTTCAACACAAGATAACGTGGTCCAACTCTAGATATCAACAGTTCACCATAGACTACATCATAACCAATTGAAACATCCACCCAAGCAGATCCTGGATGTACGATCGCTTGCCTGTCCGGACATGGGAGGTGGACATAGACTAGTAGCTATGTAAGATGACACTAGAAGTGCAACTAATCCTTAAAAAACGACTACGTAATCCATGAAGAATTCAACATAGAATCCTTCGACAACAACAGCACCGGGGACTTATACAAATCACGGTTACAGGAAAGAATAACAACAAATCCAATAATAGCTGGGGATACAATCGATACGGCTTGGTCCAAACTCAAAATTAGTATTTAAACAGCGGCAGAAGAAGCGGTTGGCAAAAGAAAGGTAAACGTGAACGCAAAAGCCAACAAACCACGGTTTACTTCCAGAAATAAAAGCCCTCGCTGCGCAGAAAGAGCAGCCCACATCAAGTACTGCAGCAACAAAATTGGTAAAACAACTTCAGCAATAAGTCGTCGTAAGAAACAGGGTCAACGCCAAAATAACACAAATCAAAAATACTATTGACATAAGTTCTCCACCGACATGCAACATGACCTGTACGGAGGACAACGGAAAATATGGAACTCGAAAATTAGATCGCAGAAGAAACCACGTTAATCACGGTTAACGAACAACGAACCACCTCAAAAGTGTGTATAACACCGAAGAACAAGCGGATCTATGGACCATGCCCAACAACATCAACAACTACATTATAAACAAAACAGAGATCAAAACAAATCGCCAGACCCAGATAAAACAACAAACGAAATGCTGAAATTTAGGCGGCGATGAGCTGATGATGGAACTTTACAGTATGATTGTGTGCACAGGAGAAGTACCCCAGGAATGGAAATCTAGCATTACAATCCATATCTACAAGAAGGGAGAAAAGAAAGACCCAAGACACTATCGAGGCATAATCGCCTGCTCAACACCGCCTTGAAGCTGGTCACCATCTATGAAGTTCAGTCAGCATCAACGAAGAACAACAAGGCTTTAGGCAGAATAGATCAACAACCGACTCTATATTCATACTGACTGCAACAAATCATCGAGACGTCCATATAATTTAACAAACCTGCGTTCCTCTGCTTTGTTGACCGAAGTCAAGCATTTGATAGAGGTGAAAACACCAGTAAATAAATCAGCAAGAGTGTCTAGCTTTCTACATAATACTATTTGGAAAAACAAACACATGTCGATAACCAGAAAGGCCAGGATGAAGGCCCATCCTAACCTACGCAGCGGAAACGAGAGCAGACACCAACCGGACGAAAAGTGCACTACGAACGACCGAACGACTATACGAGCGACAGCAGGCGACACACTGAGGGACAGAGAGCTTCTTCGTTTTTAAACAGCTTTACTCTTTTTGTTGATACCTTATTTCCTGTTCTTCTTCCCCTTCTAATGGTATTTTCTCTTGTTCTTAATACCTTCGTTTCTTTTTCGGCTTTTGGTTCTCGATAAAGTAGAGTAATAGTTATAATGTACAAGCAGGTTGACATTTTAATCGGAAAGTTTTACTACACCAAACAAGTTTGGACAACAGGAATTCGATTGGAACAGACCAAACAACAGGAATTCGATTTTCCTAGTACGTAGCTAAGAGTTTCTAGAGGGCGCTATCTGCAATAGTCTTGAGCCATTTAAAACATCAGAAACTTTTGGTTTTGAAATTTCGCTTTATTGTTGACAATATCTTGTTCTCTGATATTTCTTAAGCAAAAAATGTGTTCTTGCACCAAGTCCACATGTGTACTTGGTTCAACCTTGATTTTTCTCGCCGTTGTTTTTCAGTGATTTTGATTTACACTTTCACACGCTGTACCTCGGAAACTACTTAACTTTCGGATAAGACAAATTTGCCGCAATCCCAATATTTTTTCCTTTAACAAAATTCCAGTGAATTTCGTCCTATTACTTGAAAACGACCCTCAGGGCACTGTCCGCATGAAATTAAAGACATTATTTTTATGTTGTCTAGAAGCATCACCCTACAATATATAAACGATACTGTTCTGAAGAAAGTCCCAGTTCGTGTATATGAAACGGACTTAGGAGATCAGATGACTGACGAGAATGAAAAATGCTCTGCCGAAGTGCTAACTCTTGCTTAAAAAAGGGCGTGTTTGATCTCACCAAGTGCATGGGTGTGCCTATCTACGCGACCCTGCCCCATTTTCTACGCACCGATCCCAGTTACATAAATCTGGTTGATGGGCTGGCACCCAGCGAGCTCCTGCATGCAATCCGGGTTTATTTCGAGCCGGTAGGAAATTTGAAAAAGTACCGGATTAACTAGTTTGTTATCTGCAAGATGTTTTCAGATGACTGGAACCCCTCTATTTGCTGCCAAGAGGATGCAATTTAATTTGGATCTGCAGCCCACTAACAAAATTCCCTTGTTCTCCCACTTGCCCATCGCACTGTTTCCGATGTTTTGGCTGGAAGAAGTACCGCAATTTTCTTGGAGAAGTCCACTTGACTGACTGCTTGTTGTTTTTCTAGAGTGTGGACCTAGATGGATATTTGTTGAAAAAGTTCAGACGGTTTTCTTGCTGCTTCATGCTGTGGACATAATGCAATATTTGATGATTATAATTGGCTGCGGAATGTGTCACAATTGCCATGTACTTTAGGCTGAAAAACAGGAAGTCTGTGACTATTACTCCAGCTACAGGAAACTAGAAAAAGTGCGCCTCCAAAGCCCAATGAGAAGATGGACGTTTCTCATCTGAGCATTGCGGGTATATTGGGCGACATGGCAGAGAAAAAGCCAGTGGCCAATGCGGTGATGAGTGGACATGAGTTTGATAAGTACTGAAAATTTAACTTAAGGCCAAGGATGAACACAAAATCGTTGTAATCCAGATTAGGAAGTCACTATTTAAATAATTTAATTTGTACATTCCGAATCATTCAACTTTAATACTCTTCCTTGGCAATTCTATGCTCACATCATGTTTGGGCAATATCCGCATTAGCCTTAACAGCTTCTTCGTCGTCGTGTAGTAGATCCCTATTAAAACTAGAGCTAAAAACGCCACTACATCCAACGAATAATAGTCTATCACTCCCATATGCCGGCTAGGAGACTGCAAGTGTACCGCCCCCCCTGTGTCTTAAAACGTACTCGGTCCAATACACTGCTTTATCCAAAGGAATTTCCGATTGGTCCAACAGCAGCTTCTGACGGTGTTTCACCTATAATTCGGATGGGTCAAATCATTCTAGTATGGGCCAGATTTTGAACTCACCTGCGTTTTGTATCTGGGATCTCGAATCACAGTTTTGATAGCTCTTAGTAGACCCTCAGGCGTTATGGTAGAGAGATCAAGCTTAATCGCATACCCATCAGCTTCGGCTTTGGCCGCATTGGAATCGTGATCGCAAAATACTGGCAGAAGACACCACTGGAACGCCATGATAGACGGTTTCAAACATACTGAGTAGTCCGCCATGGGTCACAAAGGCCTTGAGCTTCGGATGGCCTAAAATTTTTCCAGCTTGCGATTTTTTGCTATTGCATTCCGTTTGCTACTAACCTAAGACGTCTTGCTGGGGAAGCCATTTACCCAACAAGACATTGCTAGGCAGGTCAGTGAGGTCATCGCCTTCATATTTCCAGAGTACTCTTTGAGGCAAATTGCGAAACACGATCATCAACAAGGCCCGGAAGTAATCGGGAAAGTTACTGGCTTTCACCGATGAGCCCATACTGAAGTAGATGAATCCTGCGTCTCCTGCGCCTTCAATAAACTTTTCCAAGTGCTAGAAGTAATAAAAGACAAATTTTTACGATATAGGAAACAAATTTTCCTAATATACAGAGTGTCCAGTATAAAATGAGGTACATGGGGATATTAGAAACCGTTAAAGATACAGAGTGGACCAAATGGGGAAAAAGTTGCGCAATAAGTGACCTATAAATAATCATAATCATCAACTTCTCCGAACTCGGAATAGCAACGGATATAACAGGGAAAAAAGAAAAAGTGCGTTTTATAAAATCCTTTATATCGTGTTTATTATAAAAGATACAATAACGAAATTTTCAGGGTGGGGGTAAGAAATGAGCGTGAATTTGAAAATAAAGTAAAAAATAATCTAGGCCCACTATGTTCAATGAGGCCGAAGTCAACTTTTGTTTTCTTATGGGCGCCATATTGAATTTCTGCATTTTTAGATTCCCCTTTAAATATGCTCTTCAACCATGTATAACATGTTTATGTTCGGTTCAAGATAAATAATTAAAATTAACAAAATTAAGATTTTATGGTAGTAGGCATTGATATTTCTCCTCAATTTCCCCATAGTGACGTTTGTTGTGTGTTTTAATTACCTAGATAACTGTCAAAGTAGAATTTATTGTCAGTGTCAAGTGTTTGTAATTAATTGTGTGTTTCAAAATGAATCACTTTTCAAATTATGAATGAAGAAAATGAATGAAATGAAGCGAAAGCTGAAGAAATTTATTTAAATAAATATCCAGAAAGGCGATAACCTGGTAGAACTATGTTTAGGCGTCTGAAAGACAACCTTGTAGCTTACGAGAGTTTTGCTAAGGTAAAGAAAAACAAACTTCCAGACGAAAATAAAGAAAATTTGGTAATGCAAAGCGTGGTTGAGACACCTCGTACGTTTTTGCGTCAAATTGAAGCCACAAAAGGTGTTGCGCGGTCAACGGCGAATAGTATTTTAAAGCGTCATAAATATCACCCCTATCATGAACGGCCCTGCCAGGGACTCCAGAATGGCAATGCGATTAGAAGAATGGCATTTTGTCAGTGGTTTATTCAAAGAAATAACGAGATACCAAACTTTTCCTTAAAAGTCCTTTGGTCAGATGAGAGCCAATTTACTAAATGTGGACTATTTAATCGTAAAAAATACCGTTTTTTGGTCAGATGAAAATCCACGGCTAGTTCGTCAAGTTAGGCACCAAGTTAGGATTGGATTTAACGTCTGGTTAGGTATTGTGGGTACCCACGTGATTGGACCATTTTTTTTAATGAGAACTTAAATTCCGAGAGATATATGAACCTCTTACAAACTAACGTAGCGGAAGCACTTATGGATGTTCCAGTAGCTACCCTGCAAAACTTGTATTTCCAACAAGACGGCGCGCCGCCACATAATGCACGTATTATCACAGAATTTTTAAATCACGAATTTCCCAATAAGTGGATAGCAACCTGGGACCAGTAAGATGGCCTGCGAGATCCCCTGACACAACACCGCTTGATTTTTTTGCATGGGGCAATGCTGTTAACAGAATTACCCCAGAAATGATCAGAAAATCCTGTGAAGCAGTAATGAGACGATGTACGTTGTGCGTGCGAGAAAACGGTGGCTTATTTGAACACCTACTTTAATCCTAAAATGTTACTTGTTCTTTTGCGGTGTTCGATGTATGAACAATAATAATTTAAAGTAATAATTAATAGAAATATCAATGCCTACTACCACTAAATCGTAATTTTGTTAATTTTAATTATTTATCTTGATCGAACATAAACATGTTATACATGGTTGAAGAGCATATTTAAAGGGGAATCTAAAAATGCAGAAATTCAATATGGCGCCCATAAGAAAAACAAAAGTTGACTTCGGCCTCATTGAACATAGTGGGCCTAGATTATTTTTTACTTTATTTTCAAATTCACGCTCATTTCTTACCCCCACCCTGAAAATTTCGTTATTGTATCTTTGATAATAAACACGATATAAAGGATTTATAAAACGCACTTTTTTCTTTTTTTCCCTGTATATCCGTTACTATTCCGAGTTCTAAGAAGTTGAAGACAGATTATTTATAGGCACTTGATTGCGCAACTTTTTCCCCATTTGGTCCACCCTGTAACTTCTAACGGTTTCCAATATCCCCATGTACATCATTTTATACTGGACACACTGTATATCCAATAAAAACAATTTGTGTTTCTAATCGTCCCAGTAGCATTTTTAAATTTATTTTGCTACCCCAATTGTTGTGCATATTGAATCTTCAGATGTAACAGGGTGTTACTGAATTGAAATAATAATTATTTCAATATTTTCAAATCTATTTGTTCAGTATTTAACATAAAATCGTCATATGCACCAGACCACGCCCTTTTCAAATATTGGATGTTAGTAACCTCAGTACCTCAGTAGCAAAAAAATGTGGTAAGTTTAACCTGACGAGCACTGTAGAATACAAAGAGTAAGGCAGTACACATACTTGGGGACAATCATTAGCGAAAGATGGGACAACTCTCAAGGAATACGATGTAGCATCGAGAAGGCCCGCTCTGTGTTTGTTAAAATGAGCTCGCTACTTAAAAGCCATAATCTGTCCTTAGACATGAATCTTATACTCTTGCGTTGTTGCGTTTTCTCGGTCCTTCTGTATAGCGGGGAAACATGGACACTCAATAAAGAGACTGCCAGGAGCATCGAACTCTGGCTTTGCAGGAGAAAACTGAAAATATCTTGGACACAAAAAACTACCATCACAGAACTAATGCGACGGACGGAAAAAAACCCAGAACTGTTAGATACCGTAAAATGGCGGAATCTTTAGTATGTCGGCCACATAATGAGGAACCCAAATTGTACGGGCTGCTACAGGAAATCCTACAAGGCAAATTTACCAGCAGGAGAGCACCTGGCCGAAGGAGAATATCTTGGTTGGCAAATCTTATAACGTGGCTTGACAAATCATCAACAGAACTTTTCCGAATCGCCATCAACAAAATAAGAACAGCCATACTGATAGCCAACATCCGCAACGGATAGGCTCTTGAAGAAGAAGAATTTAAGTTTTCCCTACAACAAATTATACATATGTAATTAAATGCTGAATACAAAGTTTGGCGCTGCTCGCTCTAGGGGAGGGAGACCGGTGGTAGCCTAGCTACCGGTAGGGCTACCCATGCCGGTAAGGTCTCGAAGTGATTTAGGTGAAGCTGAAGCTAAGAAGATTCCCACGCAGCGTCTAAACCCAGAGTGGGCGACTGCCAACAGCGTCTGACCCATAGTGGGCGGCTGATCTCATAAGATACCAACCCGTCTTTGGCAAGCGTGGTATCAAAATATGCCAATACCTCACATAAAATGCTCTCGAATTTCAAAACTGAAATATCCCAGGTGAGTAGGGTAAGCCCGGAATCTCACACAGTCGGAAAAACTGTCATTCCCATGAATTCTGGGGGGACAAAAATTCTAGCAAACTGATCAAAGGATTAAGAGAAATATTTGTCGGAACATATAACACCTCCTAGAACTAGAAGAAGAACTTGTATGCCATGTAAAATGGAATATAATAGGTCTCTGTGAGGCCCGACTGCCTGGCGAAAAAGTAACCAACTTAAGATCAGGACATGTCCCGTACCAGAGGAATGCCGATGTGAACTTTAAACTTGGAGGAGTAGCCTTTATAATAAACAAAAATATCAAACATCAAATACTAAAATACTGCTCAGTGTCAGAAAAAATACGATGTATCAGTCTCTGGTATCCACTTTTTTTGAATGAACCAGTAATAATTGCTATCACATTTTCATCACAATTCTGGCACTATTTATCTAGAGGATTTGACCATTTTCACTGTTTGTTGTTGGGGCACATTGCACTTACGAATACCTCAATTTGCTGTGACTTTTCGACAATGCAAGGGTAATAATACCCATACCTTCTATGCCCTGTCTGTCATAGGTGCTTTTCCATTCGATAAATCAACTGAGTCACTCTGGCTAGCAAACTCTTGGTCTGCTAACTATCTTTTTATAAATTTGTAAGGATTTTCTTTTCATATTTTTTCGCGGCCTTCTCTTCTTGAAGTAATGTTTCTGCATTTTCTTTTGTTCTCTAGTATTCCTACCATTGGTGAGATGTAGCTACTAATTGAACAAAATTCACTTTAATAGTGATGGAACAACAGATCAAATGCTGGAGTAGGTTTGCATTTTCAGAGGCTTGCTGTGGAGGTCTAAAACTAACAACTGTGTACTTCCCGTCCCGACAAATTCTCATATTAAATTTGGTTTCAAACATCAACCTTCTAGAGTTGTGTATTTTTGGATGTTTTTATTTTTAATTAAACTGGATTTTGGAACAAATTTATTTTATGTGGACTTGTGTGTTATTGATCTTGTTGATTTCTTATTAGGTTTGAGATTATATATTACATTAGATTTTCCAACTGAATCCAAAGTATTTACGAAAACGCCGCACTTCAAGTTAAAAACAACCAAGATCTTAAGACTGACAACGTTCCGATTGGCAGAGGAGTTCGCCAAGGTGACACCATATCCCCAACACTCTTCACTCTGGCTTTAGAAGCCGCTTTAAAACAGCAAATTGGGAAAATAGGGGAATTAAAATCGACGGTTTGCTATCTAAATCATGTGAGATTCGCAGACGATATGGTCCTCATAAGTACAAACGTTATCAAATCAAGTAGGTTCCAAAATCAATTTAAAGAAGACGAAAATATTGCGCCAGCAATATCATTAAACGGCTGGATGTGGAGAATTTCGATCATTATGTATACTTTGGACATACAATAAAGCTTGGAAAAGAAAATCAAACGGAGGAAATTTCTAAAAGATGTGGATTGTCATGGGCAGATCTTGGCAAGCTGCGCTAAATATTTGAAATTCCACACTACCTGTGTGTCTCAAAATAGAGGTGTACGAGTCTTGAGTACTACCTGTGGCCACCTATGGTTTAAAAACTATTGATCTTACAGAGGCAAACGCAGACAAGCTAAGAAAAACACAAGGAGCAATGGAAAGAAAGATATTAGGAGTAAAGTCTAAGATAAACAAAAATCACAGTTATCACAGTGGGTGTGTCGTGTCAAAGGAGTGTCGCGCAAAAGCGATGGTTGGACGACATTGAAATGAAAGCAGGAAGGTCTTGTTTCAACTTTGCCAAGACAGAAATGCATGGACAGCTGAAGGAGGGGCCAACGTCCAGCAGGGGACTGAAACAGGCTGAAAGAGAGGACAGAAGAGATGCATAGAACATATCTTTAAGATTGGATTCACTGTCTGTCTTTCTATGGTTGAAATTGGTTTTATCGAATTGGTTTTCATTACGCATTTTTTTCCGACATTCGTATAAGAATTTATCTTCAATGTCTACTTTCCAAGGTGCATTATTCCAGTTCCTAAAAGAATCTAGTTTCTTCGCCGGTTTCATTGATAAAAAATTTAAAATACTGTTAGTTTTTTTCCTCTTTTTTCTTTTTTTTCCTTTTAGGCACAGCAGTCGAAATTCTTGAATAGTCCACTGCTTCTGAACCGATGGGATGTAATCCACATCGCCGAAATTCAGTGGTAGACTATCCAGATGTAGAGGTTTCGTTTTAAAGTATACTTAAGGAGTGGTGAAAATTTTTGCCGTTTTAGCTTCTACTGTTGTTTTGTACTTTAAAATCGACATTCCATGCCGAAGCTAATGATTTGAATTTGCCACACGAATTATTCCATGTTTGAAACAATTTCGTTGCCTGATTGCTCAGTCATAAATGCGTAGAATCAGGACCAAATTTTTGGCTGTTTCACAACAGGCTTGCAAGTGACACATTCAAAAGCCTGCACTTAAACGGATTCCCCGTTTAAGAACTCGGTGAGTTCTCATTGTCTAATATCAATATTAACATAGTAGTGCGGTAATAAATTTAAAAAAACAGCAGTGCAGTTGTGCAATGTTATTATCACATTTCAAAGAGTATCATATTAAGGTGATTATATAACAGTTGTAGATAAAAAGATGAATTAGTCTTAGGTAGATATGAGTGTGACGATATTCACGTAGGGAATTTTAAATTACGAAATGTTTTAAATTCAATTTTATCGACTTAAAAGAAGAAATAGTTTCATTTTGTAAGTACACCCACTTTTATAACACGTGCATGTTTAGGTTAACACATAAGTACTTCTTGTGATGACTTCTGAATATCTAAAACTACCAGTTTTCCTACACTACACTACACATTATTGAAAAGATAATCGAATACAACAGAGCTTTAGTAATGAGATTCGTGGACTAAACAGAGCTAAATGTAGTGTGGAATGCATTTCAGGAACGTAGAGTCGAGTACCGATATACCAAACTCATCCACAATATCGACAAAAATGCAGCAATGACTGTAAAACTACATGATAATACCAACCTCATAACTATTGAACGTGGGGTTCGGCAAGGCGACACGATGTCACTAAAACTGCTTATTACAGCCATGGAGAGTGCATTCAAACAATTGGACTGGAGTCAGAAATATATAAACATGGATGGCAAGAACCTAATCAGCATACGTTTTGCAGATGATATAGTGCTATTCTCGTACAATCTAGAAGAAATGTGACTGATGTAGCAGGACCTGCAGGAGGTGTGTGGGAGAGTCGGTCTTAATATCAATATGTCAAAAACAAAATTCATGACAAACCTTGTTCCCAGCTGTGGCCTCAAGATTGACGGAGCTTAAATTCTGATGGTAGATAGATATGTGTACCTTGGCCATGAGGTCAGCATCTCAAGGAATAACCAGACATACGAACTAAAGAGAAGACTCACTCTGTCATGCGCAGCTTTTGAAAGACTTAAAGTAGTTTTCCAGAGTGACCTTCTCGCAAATTTTCGATCAGTGCGTGCTGCCGGTAATGACATATGGCTCAGAAACCCTAACACTAACAACAGCAACAGCAAAGACACTTAGAGTTACACAGAGGAAGATGGAGAGAACCATGCTTGGTGTGACCTTGAAGGAACGTAAGAAACGAGGATCACACACGTTGCGCGGATGTGGGATGATCGATGGGAAAAGAGGCTTCTTGAGTGGAGACCTAGAACGGACAAGCGAAGTCGAGGAAGACCGCCTACGCTTTGGTCGGACGATATTAAGAGGACCCTCAGCAACTGGATACAAACAGCGCAAAATCGATTGGAATTATTAGGGATGCCTATGTTCAGCAATGGAGACACAGGGCTAGTTGATGATTGATGACGATAGCCAAATACCAATATTAATAGAATAAAGAAGACAAATTAATAAAAGTGTAACTTATTTCTAGAAGTTGTAATTCTAACAATTTTTAGACAACCAAAATTCGACCTGAAAACTTTGACCTTTGCTCATGTGAGTTTAAGTTGAGAAACGTATTTATTCTTATTTGCAGATTACTCCAAAATTTGCTTTTAAAATGTTGAGGCAGTATTAGGCAACTATTGAAGGTATGGAAAACTGCGAGTGTCATTTCTTGAAAACTTGTAACATTTTCAAAAACCGTTAGAAATTTTACATAAAAATTGTGGGTAATTATCCAGATGATCAAACTCTCGCGTTTGCCATTGGCGAGAATCACTCATTCAAATTCATTACTCTTTCAGAAGATAACAAAGGGTGCATCGGTGAATTCTGTTTTTAGTTGAGATAGCCGCTTAACATAAAAAAATAACTATAATAATTAAGCTAAAGGAATTAGCCAAACCGAACCCACAAGATGTGCCTAAGAAAAATCAAAAGAACAAACAAAAGCCTGTTGCGGGGAGCGCGGAAAAACAAGCCGGAGCGGCAACGCTGCCAGCGAGATGACTACTGTGTACCTATACTTGACGACTAGGGAGTAGAACAGCCGAGAGAAATGGGCGGGGTTTTATGACAGTCCGCAGAAACGGACTTCTTGAAAAAAAGTTGAGAGAGGGAGTCGCTCCCCAGGGAGCGCGAATGATCGACTGGTACGACAACCGCTTCGGTACGCTGCTACGCTTCGGGAACGGAGTCCGCCTTGTCGTGGTCCCGGAGCTTAAGTCCTGCTAGCAGGACGACCAAATGGACTCAGCTGTGGCCGTGGCTGGTTGGGCTAGCAGTCGCTTACCGCTGGGCTAACGGGAACGCTCACTTAATTGGGGGTACTGGGAAATTAAATACCCGGAGTGAACCAAAACCAGCAGGCGGTGGGGCCGCACACCCTCCCTCCAACCGACGGAACACCGTGCGGGGAAAAGACGGGAACGATTCAGGCAGTGGAGATAAAGGGCCGGAGCCGTGCGCAACCGCTGAAATGCGGTCGGAGCCACGGCGAAGGCATTTTATGACGATGGGATACATGGAAGGCGAAATTAGGAAAATTAAAGAGGACGAACAAGGCGAGAATCGGAATAGGATGGATGTAATTGGAAATGGTGATTGTGCAGATTGAATGGCGACCGCAGGTGAATGGCAATGTGGATATGATTAATGGAATATGAAATGGAAGGATTGAATGACATTGAGATAAGCAAGGGATAGGAAATGAGCAGGCAAGAGGAAAAACGCAGGCGAGACAAAGGGCCGGAGTCGTGAGCAACCGCTGAAATGAGGTCGAGGCCACGGTGAGGATGGTGTGGAAAGGTGGAAAGTAGAGGACGAGAAAGCGTGGGAATGGACTGGAGCCGGACGTGCAGCTTGCTGCTGTCCGGCATTTTTATGATGATGGGATATATGGAAGGCGAAATTACGAAAAAGAAGATAGACGAGGCGAGAATTGGAATAGGCTGGATGTAATTGAAAACGACGATTGAGCAGAGTGATGGATATTTAATGGCGACCGCAAACGAAAGTGGCTCTCAGGATAAGATTGATTGAACACATAATGCGGGGAACGAATGATGTGGAAACGAGCAAGGAACTGGAAACGAGCAGGAAATGATAGTGAGAATGGCGATTTGGAGAGGGGCGAGAAGGACGTAAGAGTGCATAAATGTGATTAATGTTGTGCTGTCCTTTCCCTTCCTCCCCGCTAATCGGAGGGTGGAGGTTCAAGGAACAGGGATTGGTGTCCCGTTGGACAGTGGTTTCGAATGGATAATGGGATTGCTAACGCAAAAAGTGGATATTGGGGTATGCCGAGAGGTAGGAACCCGAGCGAAATGCTCATACACATGGTAGGACACAGTGGAAAAGGCCTTCCCTCCGGGGTTTCTAACCTCAAATGATATGCAATCGACCGGCAGACTAGTATCGACTACACTTTTAACATTAAATAACGGTCATAGGGCACCATTCACACAGGGAAACTTGTCATATACCTACAAATGCGGCTCCTAAGCTTATGTGTAATCTGTGGAGACAATTTCAGACAGTTTTCTGAAAGCTCGAGACAGCTCGATGGATTAAAATAGGGAACGTTCCATAATTGAACCAAATAATTCGAGTGCTGCCACACAGCTATATAGAGCAAGCTCGACGCATCCTAGTTAGTTAGTTAGTGAACGAGCCATGAATCAAGGATAAATAGTAGTGCGATAATTGTTGGTTATAACTCGGGTTGGGTTATTAAATTGTGTTTACAAACAGAGCGAAACATACCGTTTACGTTATTCTTTCCGTTTACGTTATTTACTAGCCTACTTGGGGAAAATATTATATATTCGAAAATGTATAGGTGGTGCGCTAATTTTGTCCATCAGTGTATCTGTTTCTGTAGCTGTTCTATACCCTTGCGGAACAGGTAAAAAGTCAAGATGCAAAACTGGAAAACGAATCAAATGGCGCAATAACACATCCACGTTTTGTATTCAATTTTCATTCTTCGTTCATCATTTCCTTCATATATTTTTTTTAATTTCAACAACGTTCTAGGAACATTAGACCGGTTAAGTACTGAGACACTAAATCGGAAAGATATGGCTGACTGAAAAGTCCAAAGTCAAGAAATCAACAGACTGCAATGCTAAAACATACTAATTCATACAAGCTTTACCTCTGGTAGTTTTTTAGCAGGCTTGCAGTGTAAGCAAGCAATTTCGGCAACGTTGGGTAGAAATGGTCTCGGATATGTAAGCACTGGATGTCCATTTTGCAAATAAAGCTCACATTGCGGGACATCTCGTAAATTCCTGGCAACATTCCGGACCAAAATATTGTCTCACTATATCCTGCAGTTTTTCCTCGGGTCATCACTGAGTGCATTATATTGGCTACCATGTAGAATCCGAAGTTTTGCACCTGAAATTCCAACTACTGTAGCACTTCCAGAGGTTTTGCTATTTTTCGATTTAAGTACCCGCTGTATAAAGTTCATGGTGTCACTAAATGGTCTGGCCAGAAAAGGAGTGACGGAGTAAAGAGTGGGATTTCCTGCTGTGGATAATGAACCCATGTACATTCCCACTGTGTTAATGTAGATGAAAGGGGCACCGTAGAAGCTGCACAAAGCCCATGGCGCATTCTGGATAGGCCCCGTCCAGCACCAGGAGGTCAAATTTCAGCCCAGATCGCAGAAACTCTTTGGTCTCCGGATCCGACAGTAGAACGTCGCACGCCTGAAATATTCTGCTGTTGAAGTCCTTTACAAGCCCTTATAGACCTGTGGCAAATACCTCATATCCAAATTTGATCATATCTAGAAACGGCACCGGTTCTTCGCCTTTTATTCTGGCACCCACCAAGTCCCAATTGGTAAAGTTTTCTAATGTAGACCACATAGCTACTAGGAGTAATTTCCTCAAGACCTAAAAAGTAATCACTTGCATTAAACCATACTTAAAATAGGCAATGTGAGTTAGTACCTTCCAAATAGAAATCGCTAGGAAAGGCGTTAATAAATGTGATATTGTGACCCCTAGGTATCAGTCCTCTCGCCAATTCCCAGAAAGGAATTTTGTGAGACTTGGTACCGCCCATAGTAATCATTAGCACATTTAGCACAGGTACAATGGTGTATCACAGCCAGGGTAACAAGGGTAACTATTTGAAAACATCGTGACAACATTTCTAAAACAAAGCTATAGATGAGGTTTACCCTCAATGTGGTAAATCGAGAGCATTTGATGAATGTTGCTTAATGTAGTAAATGAGAGTGCTGCTGATAAAGAAACCGCATACGCGTGATACCTAATTAAAGATGCATTGTTCGTTCGGCCTTCACCTTCAGATGGAAGAGAACTCGCGTAACGGCGCAATGTACTTTCTTCAAATACCTTCCATCGAGATGTTAAACAAAGAAGATATTACCTAAACCACGCGGAACACTTTCACTGAAAACTTCTCTTGATTTAGTAAGGAAATTCAGTATTAAAGCTTTTTAATGCTTAGAATATCCAATTTGACTTATTTTCATTAATCGATGAAGGTATTTAAAATGCTTTAAAGAGTTTACTTTGAAAGCCAAAAAAAGCTAAAGATGTCCCTATATAAATAGCATTTTGACGGTTTTTACAAGTCAAGCTTTTTTATGTCGAGTTTTCCGGGGTTTAAACAGTGAATATTTCACTATTTTTGAGGGTAAAACTGTTCTTCCTGCCTGCTTGTATTTGCGAAATAAAGTATTGAAATAGTTTATCTATTTCGTGAAAGCGGGCTTTTTTCTCTAGTCTCAACCGTTTCAAAATGGATGGGCTCGAAATCCCAAATATCGAGTTTTCCGGGGTTGAAACAGTGAGAACTTCACTATATTTTACGGTAAAACTGTCATTTCTGTCTGCTTTTCTATTGAGGAATAACGTGTTGAAGGATTTTATCTCTTTGGTTAAAGCGCGTTTTTTCTCAATCCTCAAGGGTTTTAAAATGAGTGCTGTACATTACAAATATGGAGTTTTTCCAGGTTTCAACAGTGAAGATTTTCCTATTCTTGCGGGTTAGACTGCGGTATCTGACAGATACTATCTGTTAGTCTTTTTGTAGCGAAAATTAGCGTCGAATAAATTAATTTATTTGATAAAAGATCGTTTTATCTCGACTTTCAAGAGTTTTAATATTAGGGTTGGACTGTCCAATTGCTGAAATTTCAGAGTAAAACTTGCTTCTGCCTGCTTAGCTTTTGACATGTGAACTGTTGAAAGAGTCCATCAGACTCTCAAGCGTTTCATAATTAAGGAAACGCTTCAACGTTTCAAATGTCTAATTTTTCGGGATTTATACAGTGAAGATTTTTGCTATTTCACCGCCCAATCTCGGGTAAAAGCGCGTTTTTTATCGACTATCAAGCGTTTTAGAAGGAATGTTAGACGACTTAAAATGAATGTTCAAATATCCAATTTTTTGGGGTTTAAACAGTGAAGATTGCTCT
Organism: Dendroctonus valens; assembly: GCA_024550625.1. Taxonomy (NCBI): domain Eukaryota; kingdom Metazoa; phylum Arthropoda; class Insecta; order Coleoptera; family Curculionidae; genus Dendroctonus; species Dendroctonus valens. Next base: position 43,660 of record JAJTJO010000059.1, read on the forward strand.
ATAATTCCGGGTTGAACTGTGGTTTTTGTTCGCTTTTCTTGTCCAAAATAAAGTGTTCAATAAGTCTGTCTACCTGGTTTAAGCTCGACTTTTCTCAAGTCTCAAGCATTCCAAATCATGGCTGGATGTTCTAAATGTCGAGTTTTGCGGTGTTTTAAACAGGGAAAATCTCTGTTTTTTTTCCGAAATGTAAAAGCTTGTTTTTTCCTCCACTTTCAAGCGTTTAAAAATTAATGCTGGACTTTCCAAATATCGAATTTTTAGGCATTTAAAAAGTGAACATTTCTTTATAATTCCGGATTAAACTGTGAATAATGTTTGTTTCTCTTTTGTGACATACAGTATTGAATAAGTCCATCTATCTACGAATAAGCTCGACTTTTCTCAACTCTCCAGCGTTTTTTACTAAAGACTCGATGTTCTAAATGTCGAGTTTCGAGAATTTTAAACGAATACGATTTCCCTTTATTTCTCCATTAAACTGTGGTTTCTGTCTGCTTTGCTTTTGCGAAATAAAGTTTTAAAAGAATCCATCTATTTGGTTAAAGCGCATTTTTTTCGACACTGAATCGTTTCAAAACTAAGGTTGTACCTACGTTCCAACTGTCGATTTTTTTAGGCTTATACAGTAAACGTCTTACTATATTTCAGAGTAAACTGTGGTTTCTGCCTATTAAACTTTTGCGAAATAAGGTTCAAACGGTCCATCTATTTTGTTATGGCGCTTATTTCTCGTCTCTCAGGGTTTCAAAATCAAGGATGGATGTTCCAAAATGTGGAGTTTTATGCAATTTAAACTGTAAAAATATCTTTATATTTATTTTTTATATCAAGACGACATGCGAAAGATGTTTGCAAGCTGTAACGTCGCCAGATGAATGTATGTAGGAAAATCTTCCTTTGGCAGGCATTTAGATGTTTAGATAATTTTTTTAAGAAGATAAAAAGGATGGCAACTTACAGTTTTTTTAGTAGACCTTAATATAATTAATATAATCCAGAATATCGCAAAGTAATTACTATGTACTTTAGACGTTTACTTTTAAACTCAGTTTAACCAAAAGTTTTTCTTTCTCTTTAAAAACGCTAGCAGTACGGTCTTCTTCTTCTTTCTTTTTGTAAGGCATCTGCCTTGTTCTCTACTTTCTTTGAGTTGTATCTGGGATGATGAATTCCAGGTTTCATGCCAACGTATGGGTTGACGTCCAGGTGATCTGCTGGATCTTGGGAGACCATCTCTTGCAATCGTCGGCAATCTGTTGTCGTCCATCAACATGATTTCCCCATTGGCGACGTCTGTTTCGGGACCATCTAACTATGTCTTGGACTTCGGAAAGTTCTCCGAAGTCTTCGTTTCTTTTGTGGTCCCTTAGTGCGTAGCTGCTATGGATCTTAGAGACCTTATCTCTGCTGTGCGGATAATCCTTTTTGTTGTAGAGTTTTTAGGGCTCTTGTTTTCTACAGCGTAAGTCATAGCAGGTCTCACACAGGTCTTATATATGCGGACTTTTTGCTTTTAATCGACCTGTGCTTGTTTTCGCCATATTATATCTCTAAGGAATTCTGATATAAAGCAGGTTCAGCTTGGTTGTTTGAGACTTTACTTCTTCTTGGAGGTCTCTGCTGCTCCTGATGTTGACGCCGAGATATTTGAAGCTCATAACCTGTTCTACTGTAGATAGCCAATTTACATCTTCTCGGCTCTTTTGAGATGGTTAGCTCGTTCACTTTGCTACTTACATCTCCATGTTATATTTGATAGCTGTCTTTCGAACTAATGAAGCGTTCTCTGCAGGTTGTCCTCACCCTCTGAGACCAAACGGCATCGTCCGCGTAGCAAATTACTTTCAGTTCTTTGTCCCCTAGTGAGTATCCCTTTCCAACCTTTTTTTACTTCCGCTATAAGTTCGTCCATTATCAAGTTGAAGAGAATGGGGCTTAGGGCTGTCGCCTTGTCTTATTCCAGATTGCATGGGTAGTCTGCGTGTCTTTCTGCCTTTCACTTTTATTTGAGTCCAGTTGTTAGTGTTTAACTCGGCAACAATGCTTGATATATCCGAGTGCACGTTTTTCTGTTTTGAGAAGTTTCACAACATCAGTAAGTCTTACTCGGGTCAATGCTTTCGTAAGATCTATAAAAACACATATATGCTGTTATTTGTAGTACTCTATAGCCTTTTCAGCAATTTGCCTGAAAGAAAGATGGCATCTAATGTTGCCCTGTTTTTTCTCAAGCCTTGTTGCTCTTCGTATATGCCATGAGAGGACATGTCCTCTGCCAGGATTTTAGTGAATAGTTTTAGGTACTGAACTTAATAGCATAATTCCTCGATAGTTCTCTGCGTCTTTTTTGTTTCCCTTCTTGAATATTGAAATGGTGAGGGATTCTTTCCATTCGTTTGGTATTTTTTTTGGATTCTATGATTTTGTTAAAGATAACATGTAGATCTTTGGATAGTATGTTCCCTCCGTGCTTCAGTAATTCGTTGGATATTTCGTCTATTCCCGCGGACTTGCGGTTTTTGAATTTGGTGATCGATTGTTTCAGTCTCTCATAGGACACGGTCTACGGTTCTTGCGTTCTGTGTCAGGATTTACTGCGTCTGTGTCATCGCTATAGGGTTGACATAAGTATTTTTCCCAATCGTTAAGTGCAATTTTCGTTATGTTTATATGTTCGTTGATTGGTTTTTTTCGATTCCTTAACATGTTCCAAATCTTCCTCTGGCCTTCGAAAAGGTCGTGTTCCATGCCTGCCGAGAAACTTTCCCAATGTGCTCTTTTAATGTATTGGATTTTATTGTCGGTTGTATTTCTTACGGCTTTGTATTCATCCAGTGTTAAGGTTTGTGATCTTTATTTCAGGTATGCTTAGCGCTTTTCGTTTGCTAGTTCTTTGACTTCTTTAGTAAACCATGGTTTTGTTTAGTTTGGTAGATTTATTTGATGTTCTTCTTCCAACATCTTCTTCGGCGGCATTGAGTATGTTTGATTTAATTTTTTGCCAGGCATCTTCAGCGTTATCTGTTTCCACAATGTGGTTAATTTCTTTTTGCATATTGAGTGTTTGTTTGTATAAGAGTTTTGCTGATGGGACTGAAAGTGATTCAATATTTATTTTGCTTACTTTAACGAGTGTTTATTCTTTAGTGTATTGAACGTTGCTAGTTCTTTTGGCCAGTACTAAGTTAGGATTGGTTCCCGCGTTTGCAGATGTTAAGACTCTGACGTCTTGGATTCTATTTGGGTGAATGTTTGTATTTGTAATTATGTAATCATCACTTGTTGGGATGTTATCTAGTACTGCCTAGATGTTCTGATAGAATTGATCCATTTCGTTCTTCGGTTTGCCAGTATCTGGAGCATAGACGCTCACTAGGTGTGTGTGATTGGGTTTTTGTAGGCTGATGGTCACCAGCACTATTCCATCGGAAATATATTTTGTGCCGTGGATGTTGTTTTGTATCCTCTCATGTATGAGTAGACCGACCCCGGAGGTTGCTCTTTGGTTCTTGTCTTATAGATTAAGATGTACTCCCCATATTTTGTGTTGCCTTCGCCGTTTTTTTTTCGAAAGTGCACATATATCAATGTCGTCTTGATCTTTGTGGTTCAGCGATGTTACATTACAGCATCCAAGTCTGAGAGGTTCTTGTTTCTGTTTCCATAAAAACGCTAGCAGTATGCACTTAGAGTTCACATGCACCTTACTAGATAAATATTGGCCATACGGAAAATGTGAAATAGCTTCTTTACGTCTAAACGGTTAGAGCTAGGCAGAAAAAATATCGTGGGATATTAATTTAGCGATGTAAATATGATCACATTATTTTCAAGTATACATATGTAATGTAAGTATACTAATAAAAACGCTATCGGCATCAACTTTTGTTTTTAAATTCCTCTTGATTTTTGATTTCTGCATTAAATTTGCAATCATTCTCAATCATTTTCTCCGGCTCCTCAGCTCATATGGTTCACCGACCAATTAAAGTTTCTTGTGAAAAGTAGCACTTGCCAAGGGTGGTTTGAAAATTATTTTTTCTGGAACAGAAAGAAATGGCGACCTGTGTCTTTCTTCGGTGGCTAAAAATAATATTGATGTTTCTTCGACTTTAAAGTTTAATTTCCTGCTCAGATATATTTTCTGCAAATTATCAAAGTTCAACATTTCAATCGATCAAAACTAATATGTTTTTAACACTCCGGTTCTTATTCTACGTTTTTCATACCATCTATTCTATTTAAACTTATTTTAAATATTAAAATTTCGTTTTTTAATATTAATTTCTTGAGCTATCTCATATTCGCACAGAATTTATTGGTATCAGAAGACGCAAAATAAGGTACTAAATCAATTTTAGTTAAAAAATTATCGTTTCCACCGAAAAAAATTGTTATAATCAATTGACATTGAAATTTTAATATTTTTTTGAAATTACATCTGAGCAGCTAATGAGACTTCAGAATAAGAAAGCGAAGTCCAGTTTCTTCTTCAACAGCCGAAAATAAAGTCATATTATCTATCTCCATCCGTTTCTGAGAAAATCATTTTGAAAAATCTTGTGCATGTGCCAGTTTTCATTAGAAAATTAGTATTCCCGGACAAGGATAAGAGCAAGCGATCGACCGTGGGGTGTCTAATGGTTGCAAATTTAATACCCAATTCAGAAATGAAGAGTAAATTTTTGTGTGTCATTTGATAAATCAAAGTTGGAGCCAGCGGCGCTTTTGTGAGACACCCTGCAACTTGAAAATACTTTAAACATTAGATGGAAAAGTGATGAAAGTGTTCGCATTTAGAAGCCGAGAAATTATATAAATGAATGAGAATGAGATAAATCAAACTATCCTCTGTAAATGCTGAAAGTCAAGTGTTCAGCTAACTGGGAAGAGGCAGTTATTCTTCAACTTTTACATATTTCCCAAATCAATTTTAAAATTTTCCGTTCATTCAAATAAATATGCAGACATTACAAATATATTAGTATGATTATGTTCGGCAATAACACGTTTCAATTAAATTTTGAATAAATCCGGCGCTTATGTAATGAATGGGGTACTTGAGCAGGCGCTTTCTCGAGCTATGGTCAATAATTAACCAGCGATCATGTAATCAACTCCATATTCTAGGTCATCGTATAAGCGTTGTTCTCGACAGCTAATCGAAAACATCTTTCAATTGCAACTTCATTTTATACGTTTGCTATTCCAAATTGGTCAGGAATAACATTAGACGGCTTGAGCACAATCTGCGTTGAATGATTAACTAGGAAGAAACGCAGTTAAGCAGGAGAATTTTTAAAGGAAAGCCACGAAGAGAAAGAATGGCAACGAAGCACAACGAATTTCTTTGTGATGGTTGTTTATTTTCGGTTTGGCTTCCGCATCACGAAACAAAAATCAGAAGCGATTTGTATTACGCAACCAATTCCGTCAACGAATTGTGTTGAAATAGTGTTTTAATAGATTCAGTTAATTCGAATAGATTGGGATGAACAATGAAGGCAAAATAATATATAAAATATTAAATCACTGATAAGATAAGTCCAGAAACGCCATGCTGGTTACGTGAATTTACAAAACAACGTCAACCACTGTGCAATAGCGACTGATAGTTATTGCGGGAAAACGATCTTCAGATAACGATTATTCGATAAATTAGTCTTATGTCACCTTCAGCGATCCATAACATGCGATTTGGCTATAGCGACCTGATTTTTGGCTCTCTGCTTGAAATATCTTACAAAATCTTGCCGATCAGCAGTTTTTCGAAATCGGACACTTTTAAATCATTCGAATCTTCAGAACAAAACTAAATTTAAATAGATTAAGAATGTAAATTCTTCTAATATGGTTTATAATATCCATTTTTCTGAACGGTTTATCGATTCAAAATCGGAAGATATGTCATTCTTTCGCTTAAGCTACTGGCCTATAAAAGCACGTAACTATAGAGCAAATACATGGAATATTATAATTGAAAACAAGACTAACTACTACTGTTCAGCTGCACTCTTGCATTTTTCAAAAACTTTTGAAAAAGTGTGACATAACAACTCTTGGCAAAAATTAATGCTTTTCCTCCCCCACATCACCTATCACTTAAATCTCGTTTCTATAACAGACACTTTGCAATAAACCAAAAGAACTCACTTTTAAACGTATCAAATTACTTGTGTTAGAAACCGGAGAAGCACAGGGAAGCTCAGTCTATTCAACTAACCTTGCAGATCTCCTTTCACTTAATAAAGTTCTGTTCGCCACATATGACCAAAGTGGGAGTCAAGCAATTGGAAGTCCAGCCAAAAACTTTCATGAAGATAAATGTTCCCCTGTAAAACTCTAGCTTGGTCGCACCAAGCCATTGGTGGCTTGGGTTGGCGCACCAACCATTCCGCCGGATGAAAACTGAGTTACCCATCTCTAATACTTTGGCGCTACGCGCTTCAGATACCAAACGTGATCGTATATAATAGCTTACTTTAAAACCTAGATATCTAATGTGATATTTATTCCTGAGATATTTACTAAAGGAGTTATATTTAATTCATTCCAATATATTCCTGGGTTTTTCAGTCAATTTTATTGTCATAATTATGGTGTGTTATGTGATGAGCCCTGCGTTTCGTCGTCCCGGTCTACCTATTGGACTCGTCAGTAAGGCTTTAGGTAGACCCTGCCTTATACGCCAGACATCGGTTCTACGTGTTCGGACGTAAATGAACCGAGCCGGTATAGATCTTCTGCGGTGAGATATTGGCAACCCGTGTTGCCGATTAGCATTAGATTGAAAACCACTCGTTCCATTCTGCTTTTTTTCTCCCAAGCGTCCTATATCTTTTTCGTATATTTCTTTTTCCTGACTGTACTTTTAATTTCATTCCAATATATTCCTGGGTTTTTCAGTCAATTTATTGTCACTAATTATGGTGTTATGTGATGAGCCCTGCGTTTCATCCCGGGTCTACCTATTGGACTCGTCCGTAAGGCTTAGGTAGACCCTGCCTTATACGCCGGACACCGGTTATACGCGTTCGGACGTAAATGAACCGAGCGACATAGATCTTGTGCGGTGAGATGTTAGCAAACCCGTGTTTGCTGATGCTGCCACTCGTTCCATACGAAAAAGATATAGATGCTTGGGAAAAAAAAGCAGAATGGAACGAGTGGTTTTCAATCTAATGCTAATCGGCAACACGGGTTGCCAATATCTCACCGCAGAAGATCTATACCGGCACGGTTCATTTACGTCCGAACACGTAGAACCGATGTCTGGCGTATAAGGCAGGGTCTACCTAAGCCTTACTGACGAGTCCAATAGGTAGACCCGGGACGAAACGCAGGGCTTCATCACATAACACCCATATTAGTGACAATAAAATTGACTGAAAAACCCAGGAATATATTGGATAATTAAAAAGTACAGTCAGGAAAAAGAAATATCCGTTATATTTAATGAATTAGGGTTGTAAAAAGTTCATCAAATTTGAAGGTCTATGCGAGTAGATCATACTAGATTGTCGTGAGTTTGCATGAGTCATACTCGGGTCTTTTTAGTTGTTTGTATCTTTGTTGGTGGTTTGTGTTTACGATTTTCATCCATAATTCCCGATGAATAATATCCTACTTCTTCATGGTTTTTTTGTTGTTTGATCTCTTCTGTCCACGAATTGTTTCCGCTCTTCAGTATTGTTGTTTTAACCTTGTTAAGGTATATCAGAAAATATGAATTTTACTCAAGAACAAAGAATCTTTATTTTCGACAATATCGAAAATTATTATTAAGGAAAGCTGATTAGAGAGTTAAACCTGCCAAGGTCTGTCCTAAGTCCAATTGAAAAAGGGTGAAGGGGAGGAGTAACATCCTTCCAAAAAAACCAGGGTTCATCTGGTCCGGATGTTAGCACCCTGTCAGGGCCCCTGCTAGAGTACGGCGAAGCTACTGCCTTGTAGGACG
>JAJTJO010000059.1:59563-204757 GCA_024550625.1 Dendroctonus valens
ATAATTAATAGAAATATCAATGCCTACTACCACTAAATCGTAATTTTGTTAATTTTAATTATTTATCTTGATCGAACATAAACATGTTATACATGGTTGAAGAGCATATTTAAAGGGGAATCTAAAAATGCAGAAATTCAATATGGCGCCCATAAGAAAAACAAAAGTTGACTTCGGCCTCATTGAACATAGTGGGCCTAGATTTTTTTACTTTATTTTCAAATTCACGCTCATTTCTTACCCCCACCCTGAAAATTTCGTTATTGTATCTTTGATAATAAACACGATATAAAGGATTTATAAAACGCACTTTTTTCTTTTTTTCCCTGTATATCCGTTACTATTCCGAGTTCTAAGAAGTTGAAGACAGATTATTTATAGGCACTTGATTGCGCAACTTTTTCCCCATTTGGTCCACCCTGTAACTCTAACGGTTTCCAATATCCCCATGTACATCATTTTATACTGGACACACTGTATATCCAATAAAAACAATTTGTGTTTCTAATCGTCCCAGTAGCATTTTTTAAATTTATTTTGCTACCCCAATTGTTGTGCATATTGAATCTTCAGATGTAACAGGGTGTTACTGAATTGAAATAATAATTATTTCAATATTTTCAAATCTATTTGTTCAGTATTTAACATAAAATCGTCATATGCACCAGACACGCCCTTTTCAAATATTGGATGTTAGTAACCTCAGTACCTCAGTAGCAAAAAAAATGTGGTAAGTTTAACCTGACGAGCACTGTAGAATACAAAGAGTAAGGCAGTACACATACTTGGGGACAATCATTAGCGAAAGATGGGACAACTCTCAAGGAATACGATGTAGCATCGAGAAGGCCCGCTCTGTGTTTGTTAAAATGAGCTCGCTTAAAATAATTAGACATGAATCTTATACTCTTGCGTTGTTGCGTTTTCTCGGTCCTTCTGTATAGCGGGGAAACATGGACACTCAATAAAGAGACTGCCAGGAGCATCGAACTCTGGCTTTGCAGGAGAAAACTGAAAATATCTTGGACACAAAAAACTACCATCACAGAACTAATGCGACGGACGGAAAAAAACCAGAACTGTTAGATACCGTAAAATGGCGGAATCTTTAGTATGTCGGCCACATAATGAGGAACCCAAATTGATACGGGCTGCTACAGGAAATCCTACAAGGCAAATTTACCAGCAGGAGAGCACCTGGCCGAAGGAGAATATCTTGGTTGGCAAATCTTATAACGTGGCTTGACAAATCATCAACAGAACTTTTCCGAATCGCCATCAACAAAATAAGAACAGCCATACTGATAGCCAACATCCGCAACGGATAGGCTCTTGAAGAAGAAGAATTTAAGTTTTCCCTACAACAAATTATACATATGTAATTAAATGCTGAATACAAAGTTTGGCGCTGCTCGCTCTAGGGGAGGGAGACCGGTGGTAGCCTAGCTACCGGTAGGGCTACCCATGCCGGTAAGGTCTCGAAGTGATTTAGGTGAAGCTGAAGCTAAGAAGATTCCCACGCAGCGTCTAACCCAGAGTGGGCGACTGCCAACAGCGTCTGACCCATAGTGGGCGGCTGATCTCATAAGATACCAACCCGTCTTTGGCAAGCGTGGTATCAAAATATGCCAATACCTCACATAAAATGCTCTCGAATTTCAAAACTGAAATATCCCAGGTGAGTAGGGTAAGCCCGGAATCTCACACAGTCGGAAAAACTGTCATTCCCATGAATTCTGGGGGGACAAAAATTCTAGCAAACTGATCAAAGGATTAAGAGAAATATTTGTCGGAACATATAACACCTCCTAGAACTAGAAGAAGAACTTGTATGCCATGTAAAATGGAATATAATAGGTCTCTGTGAGGCCCGACTGCCTGGCGAAAAAGTAACCAACTTAAGATCAGGACATGTCCCGTACCAGAGGAATGCCGATGTGAACTTTAAACTTGGAGGAGTAGCCTTTATAATAAACAAAAATATCAAACATCAAATACTAAAATACTGCTCAGTGTCAGAAAAAATACGATGTATCAGTCTCTGGTATCCACTTTTTTTGAATGACCAGTAATAATTGCTATCACATTTTCATCACAATTCTGGCACTATTTATCTAGAGGATTTGACCATTTTCACTGTTTGTTGTTGGGGCACATTGCACTTACGAATACCTCAATTTGCTGTGACTTTTCGACAATGCAAGGGTAATAATACCCATACCTTCTATGCCCTGTCTGTCATAGGTGCTTTTCCATTCGATAAATCAACTGAGTCACTCTGGCTAGCAAACTCTTGGTCTGCTAACTATCTTTTTATAAATTTGTAAGGATTTTCTTTTCATATTTTTTCGCGGCCTTCTCTTCTTGAAGTAATGTTTCTGCATTTTCTTTTGTTCTCTAGTATTCCTACCATTGGTGAGATGTAGCTACTAATTGAACAAAATTCACTTTAATAGTGATGGAACAACAGATCAAATGCTGGAGTAGGTTTGCATTTTCAGAGGCTTGCTGTGGAGGTCTAAAACTAACAACTGTGTACTTCCCGTCCCGACAAATTCTCATATTAAATTTGGTTTCAAACATCAACCTTCTAGAGTTGTGTATTTTTGGATGTTTTTATTTTTAATTAAACTGGATTTTGGAACAAATTTATTTATGTGGACTTGTGTGTTATTGATCTTGTTGATTTCTTATTAGGTTTGAGATTATATATTACATTAGATTTTCCAACTGAATCCAAAGTATTTACGAAAACGCCGCACTTCAAGTTAAAAACAACCAAGATCTTAAGACTGACAACGTTCCGATTGGCAGAGGAGTTCGCCAAGGGTGACACCATATCCCCAACACTCTTCACTCTGGCTTTAGAAGCCGCTTTAAAACAGCAAATTGGGAAAATAGGGGAATTAAATCGACGGTTTGCTATCTAAATCATGTGAGATTCGCAGACGATATGGTCCTCATAAGTACAAACGTTATCAAATCAAGTAGGTTCCAAAATCAATTTAAAGAAGACGAAAATATTGCGCCAGCAATATCATTAAACGGCTGGATGTGGAGAATTTCGATCATTATGTATACTTTGGACATACAATAAAGCTTGGAAAAGAAAATCAAACGGAGGAAATTTCTAAAGATGTGGATTGTCATGGGCAGATCTTGGCAAGCTGCGCTAAATATTTGAAATTCCACACTACCTGTGTGTCTCAAAATAGAGGTGTACGAGTCTTGAGTACTACCTGTGGCCACCTATGGTTTAAAAACTATTGATCTTACAGAGGCAAACGCAGACAAGCTAAGAAAAACACAAGGAGCAATGGAAAGAAAGATATTAGGAGTAAATCTAAGATAAACAAAAATCACAGTTATCACAGTGGGTGTGTCGTGTCAAAGGAGTGTCGCGCAAAAGCGATGGTTGGACGACATTGAAATGAAAGCAGGAAGGTCTTGTTTCAACTTTGCCAAGACAGAAATGCATGGACAGCTGAAGGAGGGGCCAACGTCCAGCAGGGGACTGAAACAGGCTGAAAGAGAGGACAGAAGAGATGCATAGAACATATCTTTAAGATTGGATTCACTGTCTGTCTTTCTATGGTTGAAATTGGTTTTATCGAATTGGTTTTCATTACGCATTTTTTTCCGACATTCGTATAAGAATTTATCTTCAATGTCTACTTTCCAAGGTGCATTATTCCAGTTCCTAAAAGAATCTAGTTTGTTCGCCGGTTTCATTGATAAAAAATTTAAAATACTGTTAGTTTTTTTCCTCTTTTTTCTTTTTTTCCTTTTAGGCGCAGCAGTCGAAATTCTTGAATAGTCCACTGCTTCTGAACCGATGGGATGTAATCCACATCGCCGAAATCAGTGGTAGACTATCCAGATGTAGAGGTTTCGTTTAAGGTATACTTAAGGAGTGGTGAAAATTTTTGCCGTTTTAGCTTCTACTGTTGTTTTGTACTTTAAAATCGACATTTCCATGCCGAAGTTAATGATTTGAATTTGCCACACGAATTATTCCATGTTTGAAAACAATTTCGTTGCCTGATTGCTCAGTCATAAATGCGTAGAATCAGGACCAAATTTTTGGCTGTTTCACAAACAGGCTTGCAAGTGACACATTCAAAAGCCTGCACTTAAACGGATTCCCCGTTTAAGAACTCGGTGAGTTCTCATTGTCTAATATCAATATTAACATAGTAGTGCTGGTAATAAATTTAAAAAAACAGCAGTGCAGTTGTTGCAATGTTATTATTCACATTTCAAAGAGTATCATATTAAGGTGATTATATAACAGTTGTAGATAAAAAGATGAATTAGTCTTAGGTAGAATATGATGTGTGACGATATTCACGTAGGGAATTTTAATTACTAAATGTTTTAAATTCAATTTTATCGACTTAAAGAAGAAATAGTTCATTTTGTAAGTACACCCACTTTTATAACACGTGCATGTTTAGGTTAACACATAAGTACTTCTTGTGATGACTTCTGAATATCTAAAACTACCAGTTTTCCTACACTACACTACACATTATTGAAAAGACAATCGAATACAACAGAGCTTTAGTAATGAGATTCGTGGACTAAACAGAGCTAAATGTAGTGTGGAATGCATTTCAGGAACGTAGAGTCGAGTACCGATATACCAAACTCATCCACAATATCGACAAAAATGCAGCAATGACTGTAAAACTACATGATAATACCAACCTCATAACTATGAACGTGGGGTTCGGCAAGGCGACACGATGTCACTAAAACTGCTTATTACAGCCATGGAGAGTGCATTCAAACAATGGACTGGAGTCAGAAATATATAACATGGATGGCAAGAACCTAATCAGCATACGTTTTGCAGATGATATAGTGCTATTCTCGTACAATCTAGAAGAAATGTGACTGATGTAGCAGGACCTGCAGGAGGTGTGTGGGAGAGTCGGTCTTAATATCAATATGTCAAAAACAAAATTCATGACAAACCTTGTTCCCAGCTGTGGCCTCAAGATTGACGGAGCTTAAATTCTGATGGTAGATAGATATGTGTACCTTGGCCATGAGGTCAGCATCTCAAGGAATAACCAGACATACGAACTAAGAGAAGACTCACTCTGTCATGCGCAGCTTTTGAAAGACTTAAAGTAGTTTTCCAGAGTGACCTTCTCGCAAATTTTCGATCAGTGCGTGCTGCCGGTAATGACATATGGCTCAGAAACCCTAACACTAACAACAGCAACAGCAAAGACACTTAGAGTTACACAGAGGAAGATGGAGAGAAACCATGCTTGGTGTGACCTTGAAGGAACGTAAGAAACGAGGATCACACACGTTGCGCGGATGTGGGATGATCGATGGGAAAAGAGGGCTTCTTGAGTGGAGACCTAGAACGGACAAGCGAAGTCGAGGAAGACCGCCTACGCTTTGGTCGGACGATATTAAGAGGACCCTCAGCAACTGGATACAAACAGCGCAAAATCGATTGGAATTATTAGGATGCCTATGTTCAGCAATGGAGACACAGGGCTAGTTGATGATTGATGACGATAGCCAATACCAATATTAATAGAATAAAGAAGACAAATTAATAAAAGTGTAACTTATTCTAGAAGTTGTAATTCTAACAATTTTTAGACAACCAAAATTCGACCTGAAAACTTTGACCTTTGCTCATGTGAGTTTAAGTTGAGAAACGTATTTATTCTTATTTGCAGATTACTCCAAAATTTGCTTTTAAAATGTTGAGGCAGTATTAGGCAACTATTGAAGGTATGGAAAACTGCGAGTGTCATTTCTTGAAAACTTGTAACATTTTCAAAAACCTGTTAGAAATTTTACATAAAAATTGTGGGTAATTATCCAGATGATCAAACTCTCGCGTTTGCCATTGGCGAGAATCACTCATTCAAATTCATTACTCTTTCAGAAGATAACAAAGGGTGCATCGGTGAATTCTGTTTTTAGTTGAGATAGCCGCTTAACATAAAAAAATAACTATAATAATTAAGCTAAAGGAATTAGCCAAACCGAACCCACAAGATGTGCCTAAGAAAAATCAAAAGAACAAACAAAAGCCTGTTGCGGGGAGCGCGGAAAAACAAGCCGGAGCGGCAACGCTGCCAGCGAGATGACTACTGTGTACCTATACTTGACGACTAGGGAGTAGAACAGCCGAGGAGAAATGGGCGGGGTTTTATGACAGTCCGCAGAAACGGACTTCTTGAAAAAAAGTTGAGAGAGGGAGTCGCTCCCCAGGGAGCGCGAATGATCGACTGGTACGACACCGCTTCGGTACGCTGCTACGCTTCGGGAACGGAGTCCGCCTTGTCGTGGTCCCGGAGCTTAAGTCCTGCTAGCAGGACGACCAAATGGGACTCAGCTGTGGCCGTGGCTGGTTGGGCTAGCAGTCGCTTACCGCTGGGCTAACGGGAACGCTCACTTAATTGGGGGTACTGGGAAATTAAATACCCGGAGTGAACCAAAACCAGCAGGCGGTGGGGCCGCACACCCTCCCTCCAACCGACGGAACACCGTGCGGGGAAAAGACGGGAACGATTCAGGCAGCTGGAGATAAAGGGCCGGAGCCGTGCGCAACCGGCTGAAATGCGGTCGGAGCCACGGCGAAGGCATTTTATGACGATGGGATACATGGAAGGCGAAATTAGGAAAATTAAAGAGGACGAACAAGGCGAGAATCGGAATAGGATGGATGTAATTGGAAATGGTGATTGTGCAGATTGAATGGCGACCGCAGGTGAATGGCAATGTGGATATGATTAATGGAATATGAAATGGAAGGATTGAATGACATTGAGATAAGCAAGGGATAGGAAATGAGCAGGCAAGAGGAAAAACGCAGGCGAGACAAAGGGCCGGAGTCGTGAGCAACCGCTGAAATGAGGTCGAGGCCACGGTGAGGATGGTGTGGAAAGGTGGAAGTAGAGGACGAGAAAGCGTGGGAATGGACTGGAGCCGGACGTGCAGCTTGCTGCTGTCCGGCATTTTTATGATGATGGGATATATGGAAGGCGAAATTACGAAAAAGAAAGAAGACGAGGCGAGAATTGGAATAGGCTGGATGTAATTGAAAACGACGATTGAGCAGAGTGATGGATATTTAATGGCGACCGCAAACGAAAGTGGCTCTCAGGATAAGATTGATTGAACACATAATGCGGGGAACGAATGATGTGGGAACGAGCAAGGAACTGGAAACGAGCAGGAAATGATAGTGAGAATGGCGATTTGGAGAGGGGCGAGAAGGACGTAAGAGTGCATAAATGTGATTAATGTTGTGCTGTCCTTTCCCTTCCTCCCCGCTAATCGGAGGGTGGAGGTTCAAGGAACAGGGATTGGTGTCCCGTTGGACAGTGGTTTCGAATGGATAATGGGATTGCTAACGCAAAAAGTGGATATTGGGGTATGCCGAGAGGTAGGAACCCGAGCGAAATGCTCATACACATGGTAGGACACAGTGGAAAAGGCTTCCCTCCGGGGTTTCTAACCTCAAATGATATGCAATCGCCGGCAGACTAGTATCGACTACACTTTTAACATTAAATAACGGTCATAGGGCACCATTCACACAGGGAAACTTGTCATATACCTACAAATGCGGCTCCTAAGCTTATGTGTAATCTGTGGAGACAATTTCAGACAGTTTTCTGAAAGCTCGAGACAGCTCGATGGATTTAAAATAGGGAACGTTCCATAATTGAACCAAATAATTCGAGTGCTGCCACACAGCTATATAGAGCAAGCTCGACGCATCCTAGTTAGTTAGTTAGTGAACGAGCCATGAATCAAGGATAAATAGTAGTGCGATAATTGTTGGTTATAACTCGGGTTGGGTTATTAAATTGTGTTTACAAACAGAGCGAAACATACCGTTTACGTTATTCTTTCCGTTTACGTTATTTACTAGCCTACTTGGGAGAAAATATTATATATTCGAAAATGTATAGGTGGTGCGCTAATTTTGTCCATCAGTGTATCTGTTTCTGTAGCTGTTCTATACCCTTGCGGAACAGGTAAAAAGTCAAGATGCAAAAAACTGGAAAACGAATCAAATGGCGCAATAACACATCCACGTTTGTATTCAATTTCATTCTTCGTTCATCATTTCCTTCATATATTTTTTTTAATTTCAACAACGTTCTAGGAACATTAGACCGGTTAAGTACTGAGACACTAAATCGGAAAGATATGGCTGACTGAAAAGTCCAAAGTCAAGAAATCAACAGACTGCAATGCTAAACATACTAATTCATACAAGCTTTACCTCTGGTAGTTTTTTAGCAGGCTTGCAGTGTAAGCAAGCAATTTCGGCACGTTGGGTAGAAATGGTCTCGGATATGTAAGCACTGGATGTCCATTTTGCAAAATAAAGCTCACATTGCGGGACATCTCGTAAATTCCTGGCACATCCGGACCAAAATATGTCTCACTATATCCTGCAGTTTCCTCGGGTCATCACTGAGTGCATTATATTGGCTACCATGTAGAATCCGAAGTTTTGCACCTGAAATTCCAACTACTGTAGCAACTTCCAGAGGTTTTGCTATTTTTCGATTTAAGTACCCGCTGTATAAAGTTCATGGTGTCACTAAATGGTCTGGCCAGAAAAGGAGTGACGGAGTAAAGAGTGGGATTTCCTGCTGTGGATAATGAACCCATGTACATTCCCACTGTGTTAATGTAGATGAAAGGGGCACCGTAGAAGTGCACAAAGCCCATGGCGCATTCTGGATAGGCCCCGTCCAGCACCAGGAGGTCAAATTTAAGCCCAGATCGCAGAAACTCTTGCGTCTCCGGATCCGACAGTAGAACGTCGCACGCCTGAAATATTCTGCTGTTGAAGTCCTTTAAAGCCCTTATAGACCTGTGGCAAATACCTCATATCCAAATTTGATCATATCTAGAAACGGCACCGGTTCTTCGCCTTTTATTCTGGCACCCACCAAGTCCCAATTGGTAAAGTTTCTAATGTAGACCACATAGCTACTAGGAGTAATTTCCTCAAGACCTAAAAAGTAATCACTTGCATTAAACCATACTTAAAATAGGCAATTGTGAGTTAGTACCTTCCAAATAGAAATCGCTAGGAAAGGCGTTAATAAATGTGATATTGTGACCCCTAGGTATCAGTCCTCTCGCCAATTCCCAGAAAGGAATTTTGTGAGACTTGGTACCGCCCATAGTAATCATTAGCACATTTGCACAGGTACAATGGTGTATCACAGCCAGGGTAACAAGGGTAACTATTTGAAAAACATCGTGACAACATTTCTAAAACAAAGTTATAGATGAGGTTTACCCTCAATGTGGTAAATCGAGAGCATTTGATGAATGTTGCTAATGTAGTAAATGAGAGTGCTGCTGATAAAGAAACCGCATACGCGTGATACCTAATTAAAGATGCATTGTTCGTTCGGCCTTCACCTTCAGATGGAAGAGAACTCGCGTAACGGCGCAATGTACTTTCTTCAAATACCTTCCATCGAGATGTTAAACAAAGAAGATATTACCCTAAACCACGCGGAACACTTTCACTGAAACTTCTCTTGATTTAGTAAGGAAATTCAGTATTAAAGCTTTTTTAATGCTTAGAATATCCAATTTGACTTATTTTCATTAATCGATGAAGGTATTTAAAATGCTTTAAAGAGTTTACTTTGAAAGCCAAAAAAAGCTAAAGATGTCCCTATATAAATAGCATTTTGACGCTTTTTACAAGTCAAGCTTTTTTATGTCGAGTTTTCCGGGGTTTAAACAGTGAATATTTCACTATTTTTGAGGGTAAAACTATTCTTCCTGCCTGCTTGTTTTTGCGAAATAAAGTATTGAAATAGTTTATCTATTTCGTCCAAGCGGGCTTTTTTCTCTAGTCTCAACCGTTTCAAAATGGATGGGCTCGAAATCCCAAATATCGAGTTTTCCGGGGTTGAAACAGTGAGAACTTCACTATATTTTACGGTAAAACTGTCATTTCTGTCTGCTTTTCTATTGAGGAATAACGTGTTGAACGATTTTATCTCTTTGGTTAAAGCGCGTTTTTTCTCAATCCTCAAGGGTTTTAAAATGAGTGCTGTACATTACAAATATGGAGTTTTTTCAGGTTTCAACAGTGAATATTTTCCTATTCTTGCGGGTTAGACTGCGGTATCTGACAGATACTATCTGTTAGTCTTTTTGTAGCGAAAATTAGCGTCGAATAAATTAATTTATTTGATAAAAGATCGTTTTATCTCGACTTTCAAGAGTTTTAATATTAGGGTTGGACTGTCCAATTGCTGAAATTTCAGAGTAAAACTTGCTTCTGCCTGCTTAGCTTTTGACATGTGAACTGTTGAAAGAGTCCATCAGACTCTCAAGCGTTTCATAATTAAGGAAACGCTTCAACGTTTCAAATGTCTAATTTTTCGGGATTTATACAGTGAAGATTTTTGCTATTTCACCGCCAATCTCGGGTAAAAGCGCGTTTTTTTATCGACTATCAAGCGTTTTAGAAGGAATGTTAAACGACTTAAAATGAATGTTCAAATATCCAATTTTTTGGGGTTTAAACAGTGAAGATTGCTCTATAATTCCGGGTTGAACTGTGGTTTTTGTTCGCTTTTCTTGTGCAAAATAAAGTGTTCAATAAGTCTGTCTACCTGGTTTAAGCTCGACTTTTCTCAAGTCTCAAGCATTTCCAAATCATGGCTGGATGTTCTAAATGTCGAGTTTTGCGGTGTTTAAACAGGGAAAATCTCTGTTTTTTTTTCCGAAATGTAAAAGCTTGTTTTTCCTCCACTTTCAAGCGTTTAAAAATTAATGCTGGACTTTCCAAATATCGAATTTTTAGGCATTTAAAAAGTGAACATTTCTTTATAATTCCGGATATAAACTGTGAATAATGTTTGTTTCTCTTTTGTGACATACAGTATTGAATAAGTCCATCTATCTACGAACTAAGCTCGACTTTTCTCAACTATCCAGCGTTTTTTACTAAGACTCGATGTTCTAAATGTCGAGTTTCGAGAATTTTAAAACGAATACGATTTCCCTTTATTTCTCCATTAAACTGTGGTTTCTGTCTGCTTTGCTTTGCGAAATAAAGTTTTAAAAGAATCCATCTATTTGGTTAAAGCGCATTTTTTTCGACACTGAATCGTTTTCAAAACTAAGGTTGTACCTACGTTCCAACTGTCGATTTTTTTTAGGCTTATACAGTAAACGTCTTACTATATTTCAGAGTAAAACTGTGGTTTCTGCCTATTAAACTTTTGCGAAATACGGTTTCAAACGGTCCATCTATTTTGTTATGGCGCTTATTTCTCGTCTCTCAGGGTTTCAAAATCAAGGATGGATGTTCCAAATGTGGAGTTTTATGCAATTTAAACTGTAAAAATATCTTTATATTTATTTTTTTATATCAAGACGACATGCGAAAGATGTTTGCAAGCTGTAACGTCGCCAGATGAATGTATGTAGGAAAATCTTCCTTTGGCAGGCATTTAGATGTTTAGATAATTTTTTTAAGAAGATAAAAAGGATGGCAACTTACAGTTTTTTAGTAGACCTTAATATAATTAATATAATCCAGAATATCGCAAAGTAATTACTATGTACTTTAGACGTTTACTTTAAACTCAGTTTAACCAAAAGTTTTTCTTTCTCTTTAAAAACGCTAGCAGTACGGTCTTCTTCTTCTTTCTTATTGTAAGGCATCTGCCTTGTTCTCTACTTTCTTTGAGTTGTATCTGGGATGATGAATTCCAGGTTTCATGCCAACGTATGGGTTGACGTCCAGGTGATCTGCTGGATCTTGGGGAGACCATCTCTTGCAATCGTCGGCAATCTGTTGTCGTCCATCAACATGATTTCCCCATTGGCGACGTCTGTTTCGGGACCATCTAACTATGTCTTGGACTTCGGAAAGTTCTCCGAAGTCTTCGTTTCTTTTGTGGTCCCTTAGTGTGTAGCTGCTATGGATCTTAGAGACCTTATCTCTGCTGTGCGGATAATCCTTTTTGTTGTAGAGTTTTAGGCTCTTGTTTCTACAGCGTAAGTCATAGCAGGTCTCACACAGGTCTTATATATGCGGACTTTGCTTTTAATCGACCTGTGCTTGTTTCGCCATATTATATCTCTAAGGAATTCTGATATAAAGCAGGTTCAGCTTTGGTTGTTTGAGACTTTACTTCTTCTTGGAGGTCTCTGCTGCTCCTGATGTTGACGCCGAGATATTTGAAGCTCATAACCTGTTCTACTGTAGATAGCCAATTTACATCTTCTCGGCTCTTTTGAGATGGTTAGCTCGTTCACTTTGCTACTGACATCTCCATGTTATATTTGATAGCTGTCTTTCGAACTAATGAAGCGTTCTCTGCAGGTTGTCCTCACCCTCTGAGACCAACACGGCATCGTCCGCGTAGCAAATTACTTGCAGTTCTTTGTCCCCTAGTGAGCATCCCTTTCCAACCTTTTTTACTTCCGCTATAAGTTCGTCCATTATCAAGTTGAAGAGAATGGGGCTTAGGCTGTCGCCTTGTCTTATTCCAGATTGCATGGGTAGTCTGCGTGTCTTTCTGCCTTTCACTTTTATTTGAGTCCAGTTGTTAGTGTTTAACTCGGCAACAATGCTTGATATATCCGAGTGCACGTTTTTCTGTTTTGAGAAGTTTCACAACATCAGTAAGTCTTACTCGGTCAAATGCTTTCATAAGATCTATAAAACACATATATGCTGTTTTGTAGTACTCTATAGCCTTTTCAGCAATTTGCCTGAAAGAAAAGATGGCATCTAATGTTGCCCTGTTTTTTCTCAAGCCTTGTTGCTCTTCGTATATGCCATGAGAGGACATATCCTCTGCCAGGATTTTAGTGAATAGTTTTAGTACTGAACTTAATAGCATAATTCCTCGATAGTTCTCTGCGTCTTTTTGTATCCCTTCTTGAATATTGAAATGGTGATGGATTCTTTCCATTCGTTTGGTATTTTTTTTGGATTCTATGATTTTGTTAAAGATAACATGTAGATCTTTGGATAGTATGTTCCCTCCGTGCTTCAGTAATTCGTTGGATATTTCGTCTATTCCCGCGGACTTGCGGTTTTTGAATTTGGTGATCGATTGTTTCAGTCTCTCATAGGACACGGTCTACGGTTCTTGCGTTCTGTGTCAGGATTTACTGCGTCTGTGTCATCGCTATAGGGTTGACATAAGTATTTTTCCCAATCGTTAAGTGCAATTTTCGTTATGTTTATATGTTCGTTGATTGGTTTTTTTCGATTCCTTAACATGTTCCAAATCTTCCTCTGGCCTTCGAAAAGGTCGTGTTCCATGCCTGCCGAGAAACTTTCCCAATGTGCTCTTTTAATGTATTGGATTTTATTGTCGGTTGTATTTCTTACGGCTTTGTATTCATCCAGTGTTAATGTTTGTGATCTTTATTTCAGGTATGCTTAGCGCTTTTCGTTTGCTAGTTCTTTGACTTCTTTAGTAAACCATGGTTTTGTGTTTAGTTTGGTAGATTTATTTGATGTTCTTCTTCCAACATCTTCTTCGGCGGCATTGAGTATGTTTGATTTAATTTTTTGGCCAGGCATCTTCAGCGTTATCTGTTTCCACAATGTGGTTAATTTCTTTTTGCATATTGAGTGTTTGTTTGTATAAGAGTTTTGCTGATGGGACTGAAAGTGATTCAATATTTATTTTGCTTACTTTAACGAGTGTTTATTCTTTAGTGTATTGAACGTTGGTAGTTCTTTTGGCCAGTACTAAGTTAGGATTGGTTCCCGCGTTTGCAGATGTTAAGACTCTGACGTCTTGGATTCTATTTGGGTGAATGTTTGTATTTGTAATTATGTAATCAATCACTTGTTGGGATGTTATCTAGTACTGCCTAGATGTTCTGATAGAATTGATCCATTTCGTTCTTCGGTTTGCCAGTATCTGGAGCATAGACGCTCACTAGGTGTGTGTGATTGGGTTTTTGTAGGCTGATGGTCACCAGCACTATTCCATCGGAAATATATTTTGTGCCGTGGATGTTGTTTTGTATCCTCTCATGTATGAGTAGACCGACCCCGGAGGTTGCTCTTTGGTTCTTGTCTTATAGATTAAGATGTACTCCCCATATTTTGTGTTGCCTTCGCCGTTTTTTTTTCGAAAGTGCACATGAGAGATCAATGTCGTCTTGATCTTTGTGGTTCAGCGATGTTACATTACAGCATCCAAGTCTGAGAGGTTCTTGTTTCTGTTTCCATAAAAACGCTAGCAGTATGCACTTAGAGTTCACATGCACCTTACTAGATAAATATTGGCCATACGGAAAATGTGAAATAGCTTCTTTACGTCTAAACGGTTAGAGCTAGGCAGAAAAAAATATCGTGGGATATTAATTTAGCGATGTAAATATGATCACATTATTTTCAAGTATACATATGTAATGTAAGTATACTAATAAAAACGCTATCGGCATCAACTTTTGTTTTTAAATTCCTCTTGATTTTTGATTTCTGCATTAAATTTGCAATCATTCTCAATCATTTTCTCCGGCTCCTCAGCTCATATGGTTCACCGACCAATTAAAGTTTCTTGTGAAAAGTAGCACTTGCCAAGGGTGGTTTGAAAATTATTTTTTCTGGAACAGAAAGAAATGGCGACCTGTGTCTTTCTTCGGTGGCTAAAAATAATAAATTGATGTTTCTTCGACTTTAAAGTTTAATTTCCTGCTCAGATATATTTTCTGCAAATTATCAAAGTTCAACATTTCAATCGATCAAAACTAATATATTTTTAACACTCCGGTTCTTATTCTACGTTTTTCATACCATCTATTCTATTTAAACTTATTTTAAATATTAAAATTTCGTTTTTTAATATTAATTTCTTGAGCTATCTCATATTCGCACAGAATTTATTGGTATCAGAAGACGCAAAATAAGGTACTAAATCAATTTTAGTTAAAAAATTATCGTTTCCACCGAAAAAAATTGTTATAATCAATTGACATTGAAATTTTAATATTTTTTTGAAATTACATCTGAGCAGCTACTGAGACTTCAGAATAAGAAAGCGAAGTCCAGTTTCTTCTTCAACAACCGAAAATAAAGTCATATTGCTATCTCCATCCGTTTCTGAGAAAATCATTTTGAAAAATCTTGTGCATGTGCCAGTTTTCATTAGAAAATTAGTATTCCCGGACAAGGATAAGAGCAAGCGATCGACCGTGGGGTGTCTAATGGTTGCAAATTTAATACCCAATTCAGAAATGAAGAGTAAATTTTTGTGTGTCATTTGATAAATCAAAGTTGGAGCCAGCGGCGCTTTTGTGAGACACCCTGCAACTTGAAAATACTTTAAACATATGCAGATGGAAAAGTGATGAAAGTGTTCGCATTTAGAAGCCGATGAATGATAACTATCCTCTGTAAATGCTAAAGTCAAGTGTTAAGCTAACTGGGAAGAGGCAGTTATTCTTCAACTTTTACATATTTCCCAAATCAATTTTAAATTTTTCCGTTGATTCGAATAAATATGCAGACATTACAAATATATTAGTATGATTATGTTCGGCAATAACACGTTTCAATTAAATTTTGAATAAATCCGGCGCTTATGTAATGAATGGGGTACTTGAGCAGGCGCTTTCTCGAGCTATGGTCAATAATTAACCAGCGATCATGTAATCAACTCCATATTCTAGGTCATCGTATAAGCGTTCTTCTCCACAGCTAATCGAAAACATCTTTCAATTGCAACTTCATTTTATACGTTTGCTATTCCAAATTGGTCAGGAATAACATTAGACGGCTTGAGCACAATCTGCGTTGAATGATTAACTAGGAAGAAACGCAGTTAAGCAGGAGAATTTTTAAAGGAAAGCCACGAAGAGAAAGAATGGCAACGAAGCACAACGAATTTCTTTGTGATGGTTGTTTATTTTCGGTTTGGCTTCCGCATCACGAAACAAAATCAGAAGCGATTTGTAATTACGCAACCAATTCCGTCAATCGAATTGTGTTGAAATAGTGTTTTAATACATTCAGTTAATTCGAATAGATTGGGATGAACAATGAAGGCAAAATAATATATAAATATTAAATCACTGATAAGATAAGTCCAGAAACGCCATGCTGGATACGTGAATTTACAAAAACAACGTCAACCAGATAGTTATTGCGGGAAAACGATCTTCAGATAACGATTATTCGCTAAATTAGTCTTATGTCACCTTCAGCGATCCATAACATGCGATTTGGCTATAGCGACCTGATTTTTGGGTCTCTGCTTGAAATATCTTACAAAATCTTGCCGATCAGCAGTTTTTCGAAATCGGACTCTTTTAAATCATTCGAATCTTTCAGAACAAAACTACATTTAAATAGATTAAGAATGTAAATTCTTCTAATATGGTTTATAATATCCATTTTTCTGAACGGTTTATCGATTCAAAATCGGAAGATATGTCATTCTTTCGCTTAAGCTACTGGCCTATAAAAGCACGTAACTATAGAGCAAATACATGGAATATTATAATTGAAAACAAGACTAACTACTACTGTTCAGCTGCACTCTTGGATTTTTCAAAAACTTTTGAAAAAGTCCTGACATAACAACTCTTGGCAAAATTAAAGCTTTTCCTCCCCCACATCACCTATCACTTAAATCTCGTTTCTATAACAGACACTTTGCAATAAACCAAAAGAACTCACTTTTAAACGTATCAAAATTACTTGTGTTAGAAACCGGAGAAGCACAGGGAAGCTCAGTCTATTCAACTAACCTTGCAGATCTCCTTTCACTTAATAAAGTTCTGTTCGCCACATATGCAGATGATATGGTCATTTTGGCAACTCATGCAAACCCGTGGATGGCATCGAGAAATCTACGACGAAACTTGAACCAAAAGTGGGAGTCAAAGCAATTGGAAGTCCAGCCACAAAACTTTCATGAAGATAAATGTTCCCCTGTAAAACTCTAGCTTGGTCGCACCAAGCCATGAAAACTGAGTTACCCATCTCTAATACTTTGGCGCTACGCGCTTCAGGATACAAACGTGATCGGTATATAATAGCTTACTTTAAAACCTAGATATCTAATGTGATATTTATTCCTGAGATATTTACTAAAGGAGTTATATTTAATGAATTAGGGTTGTAAAAAGTTCATCAAATTTTGAAGGTCTATGCGAGTAGATCATACTAGATTGTCGTGAGTTTGCATGAGTCATACTCGGGTCTTTTTAGTTGTTTGTATCTTTGTTGGTGGTTTGTGTTTACGATTTTCATCCATAATTCCCGATGAATAATATCCTACTTCTTCATGGTTTTTTTGTTGTTTGATCTCTTCTGTCCACGAATTGTTTCCGCTCTTCAGTATTGTTGTTTTAACCTTGTTAAGGTATATCAGAAAATATGAATTTTACTCAAGAACAAAGAATCTTTATTTTCGACAATATCGAAAATTATTATTAAGGAAAGCTGATTAGAGAGTTAAACCTGCCAAGGTCTGTCCTAAGTCCAATTGAAAAAGGGTGAAGGGGAGGAGTAACATCCTCGTAAAAAAAACCAGGGTTCATCTGGTCCGGATGTTAGCACCCTGTCAGGGCCCCTGCCAGAGTACGACGAAGCCACTGCCTTGTAGGACGGATGTTGCATCATTAAACGCTAGGGGAAGAAAACCCGGAAGACAAATTCCTGGCCCTCCAGGTTGGGGGTTGTGGCAATGGGCTAGTTCAATACACTTAAAACACATACAATGCTAAAAAACCTGGCAGACAGCCTCTGTTTAAGGACGGACCGTATCGGAAGCACGCATGGCAACGGAATAGGGGAAGTATTATGGGAACCTGGAACGTACAGGAATTAAGAGAAAAATCAGAAGATGTTGTGAAGGGAATGCAGCAGAAGAATATTGACATAGCTGCACTTACAGAAACAAAAAGGAAAGGAAACGGAGTGGATCAGATAGCGGATTACATGCACATATACAGCGGAGTTCAAAGAGACAAGCGAGTAAGGGCGTTTCGCTGCTGATAAGCAAGAAATACTATAAGAACCTGACTAACTGGGACACATTCAATGAAAGAATCATAACTGCAAATCTGAATATCCATGGACACAGAATATCTATAATAGCGGCATATGGCCCCAATGAAGATGCTCTTCAACCAGATCAAGATGAGTTTTATGACCAGCTGGACGAGATACTTTCTAACCTAGGAGACCAACGCAAATAAATTGTGCTCTGAGATCTGCACGCACGAGTCGGGAGCAGATCAGACAGTATCATCATTGGGAAGTTTGGTGAATAGGTCCTAAATAACAATGGCCGAAGATTAATTGAAATATGTAAACAACACAATTTAAAAATACTAAATGGGTTTTATGAACATTCGAATATCCACAAATACACTTGGCACCAACACACCAAAGGACCAAAATCAATCATTGGTTATGTAATAGCGAAACCAAATACGAAATGGCTAGACTAGACACAAGGGCGTATAGAGGAATAGACTGTGGTACGGATCATTATCTCTTGGCCTCCAGACTCCATTTCCCGTTTAACATATCCAAGAACACACAAAACCAGGAATCTGTGAATCGGGATAAACAGGTTGAGGTTAAATTCAACAGCAAAGGCCTCCACGAACATAATATTAGACACCTATTCCAAATCCGCTTGGATCAAAAGCTGGATAATGACTTCCAACACGTCAGACCGATGACCTATATGCACATGTTATGGAGGCCTTAAAATCCGCAGCCAAGGAAGCACTAGGCATGGAAAATACCCGCCGGTATAATAATCATAATAACACCCTGGACCTGGATTGAAGAGCTACAGCAACAGAGAGACACAAAACAGTAGACATATCATAAATGGCTTAAACCACAAAATTCAGATGATAAAATCACTTACAAACAAGAACAGGCAAAGTTTTCAAACATGATAAAGCAGAATAAAAACGACACATGGGAAAGGAAATGTAAAGCGAGCAACAACTTCATAGGGGGAACTAGATCGTCTGAAGCTTGGAAACTAATCAGAACATTAAATACTGACACCGTAAACAGAACAAACTTGCAGCCTATACAGATGAATAAATGGCACCAACACTACTCACAAGAACTTAAAGAAGATAGAGCACTATATATTTCAGGATCTCCAAAACATACCGAGTAGAGGGCCCACGAGTAGAAATTAACGACTAAAAATGTGGAAAGTACTTAAGTCAATGAAGAATAACAAGGCTCGCGGACCAGAAGGAATACGCGTAGAACTGATTAAATGAGGGACGCAAAAACTCATCAAACACGTTCATGAACTCTTTACTAGATACATGAATGGAGAGAGAGATACCTCTGGTCTGGAAACAAGCCTGGATTACTCCCATCCACAAGAAGGGAAGGAGAGATGAATACTCCAAGCTATAGGCATGTCTCCGTTACCAGCACCATGAGCCGTCTCTATGGAAAAGTCATCCAAAGTTTAATAGAAGAAGAATACGAACACCAAGAAGTTGAAGAACAGGCAGGTTTTCGAGCGGCTCGCTCATGCATAGATCATATCTTCAGTCTGACGCAACTAACCGAGAAGAAAGTAGCAAGAAACGGAGAGCTTTACCTTCTGTTTGTGGATCTTACGAAGGCATATGACACCGTTCCCGTACAAATACTATGGTAAGTAATGGAGATATCCAGGATAAGTTAAACATTAATAACAGCTGTAAAACAACTTCATGATCAAACAACATCAAAGGTCAAACTAAATGGTGAATTATCAGAAAGTTTTCCAGTTATAAAGGGTTTAAGGCAAGGCTGCTGTCTGTCCCTCACATTGTTTAAGATATACCTCAATGAAGCACTAAGGAAGTGGAGAAGCGCATGCAGCGGAACGGGAATAACTCAATGAAGATACAGCGCTGTATTCTTTACATTTTGCAGATGACCAGGTTCTTATAGCGCAGGACAAGGAGGACCTTGAATTCATGACAAGAAGATTATTTAAAGAGTACGAAGAATTTGGACTGTCGGTGAATCGATCGAAACAAAATATGTGTGCAACGGAAACGACAGAGTTGACCTACACCCAGAAGAAGACGAAGCAATAGGAGCATGCACCGAATGCATATATCTTGGAACAAAAATTGAGGCTGAAGGCCGTACAGAGAAAGAAATAGAACAACGCATCATAAAAGGGAAGAAAGTGATCGGCTGCCTTAAACTCCATCTTATAGTCAACATGTATATCCCGAGAAAGGAAACACCTCCTATAGAACTCCATATTTAAGACTATAGTGCTGTTTGGATGCGAAACTTGGCAACTCACTACCCACCTAGAGCGGCGATTTGCGTTCTCTGGAGATGGAGTTCTCGCGAAGAGCAGCAGGGAAATCATAGGTTGGAGAGGATAACTATGAGGAAATCAGAGATATCATGAACGTCAAGACAGACATAACAGAAGAAATCCAACGAAAGACAGTTGATATGGTACGGGCATGTTGAGCAGGATGGATGACACAAGAATTCAAATTCAAACGTTCATTACATTAGCAGATTTGACTCAATATAATACTTAAAAAAAACAACTGAAAGTAAAGCGGAATTGAGAAGGCGAATTTCAACAATACGAGAGAACGAAAATCGAAGAAAATTCTTGTTTGATTACCTGATTAATTGACTTTTCCAAATTATAGAAATTGCTAAAAGATGCGTGGTTTTCTAGGTCCGAATTTAACAGTACATTTTTCAAAAATCGGCCACTTATAAAGTTGCTTTTGAGATCTTTACATAAGAAGTCGCTCTTTTATTCACCGGAAAGTCTTCGTTTTATTAGCGGGATTGACTGATTTGATCTAAAAAAGACAATAGTCGATTTCATAAAATTTTCTTTAAAGCTTAGATGTATTTGGAAATCTCGAAACCTGCAAGTTAGCAATCGATATGCTTCCTGCAGTTTCTTCACATAAAAGGTAAGCAGTGGAAAAATGTGGCTGATCAAGGATACGAATGGCAGTATCCCTTTCACTCTCATTATCAGCCAATATATAAACGTAATAACTGCTATTAAAGGTCACATGCTCCATATTATTTGCAAAATTTTCAAAAGCATTTTCTCATACTTTTATTCTTGTTTACGTTGATGTATGCGCCTCCAAATCGTTTCAAAATTAGCAGAAAATTGCTGACAAATGTTACATAAGATGTAAATAAAAATCCGGAATATTAATGACTTCTCTCCACTACCGAAATTCAGATTTAATAAGGTTGATTTATGCCAACTGAAGTCATTAATTGAGCACGTGTGAAAATAAAATACCAGTTTTTGCGAAAACTTGACGTCCGTGATTTTACTTCGATGGTTACTTAAGAAGCATGACTTTGCATCTCTAAGCTCGAATTTGGTGTCTTCTTTGCCTAGTCATCACAGTTTGAGCCACTAAAGCTGGGAAATGTACTGGACCTTGGCTGTGGCTTATAAAATGCATAAATAGAGGTAATAGAAATTATTTTTGTGTGGTTACTAAAGCAGAAAGAGAAGTGTGTGTTCAAAACAGGTCGCGTAGTAATATTGAAAGTGTGTCATTGACTAAAAATTACTTCTAGTCGTTATTAGCTATGGAAGATGCAATTTCAACGTGAATAACGTGAAAAATCACAGCGGCAACCATGCGTGAAAGCACATATTTTTTGACAAATACAATACAACCGTATTTACGTTAGATTTGTGGTTAGATTTTAAAGTGGGGCCCTTAAAACTAAAAAACCAATAACAATGCCGGAAGCTCATTTGGTGCACGGATATATATTTTTTCCAAACTTAACACAACTATTCCAAAAACGTGTGCTCTTCAAAACTGACAAATTATAATAATCCCGAAAATCAATTTAAGGCGCTAGCAATTATTTTTTGAAAAAACAAACCCCAACTGTATTAAGCATCCTTAGATTTATGGTTATCTTTTAAACTATGCTCTACAAACCTAACTGCGTAGGTAGAACTAAGCTAAAACAGTTGGTGTAACTGTCTCAACCAACCTTAGATCTGTGGTTAACTCTTAAATTGTGCTCTTCAAACTTCAAAATAAACAAAAATATCGCAAATCCATTTGCCGCGCAGGTTTTTGGCAAACATAACACCACTATATCAACGTTACATTTATGGTTAGCTTTTAAATGGTGGTCTTCAAAACTCAAAATCAATAACAGTGTCGGAATAGTTTTTCACAAACATGACAGAACTGTACTAGCATTAAATTTGGGCTCAGGATTTAAAATGTGGTTCTCAAAACTAAAAAACAAATAACAATGTCGTAGGCTTATTTGGGCACAGGTGGATATTTTTTGAGAAAAGTGACACAACAATGATAGATTTGTATTAGCTTTTAAATTGTGCTCCTGAAAACTGAAGAAGTATAATAATCTCAAAAAGCCATTTAGTGCACATGTATCTATTTTTTGAAAAACACACCTCAACTGGACCAACCAACCCAAAATGTATGGTTAGGTTTTAAATGGTGCTTTTCAAAACTGGAAACTTGGTTAGGAGCATTATATTCAATAACAAATTTTCGTATGCAATCTAAATAACACCGAACGTCCCCTACAGAAGAAGAACGCAAATTTTGTATTGTAAAATTCTAAAATTAAACCTTAAATCGAAATGCGTTATTTCTTCAAAATCCAATTAAGCTCAGCTGACCGACATGGTTGTCAAATGTTATCCATAAAACTGGTCGAAAATAAATATTTATCAGCCTTGTCCAGTCCAAATCTTCAGCACATTATTAACGACTTGTAAATATTCTAAATTACCGCGAATTTATTAGGCTCATCATCATAGTTGCAAGCAATTAATATGAAAATAGCCGCAGTTATTTATAATGTACCGATTTATCCAAATTTGGCAACAATAACAACGCTCCTCTGGTGCATCAGGCGATTTATAATGCGTTTAAAATGGTGATTAGCTTGAACGATTATTCAAACAAACGAACACACAAAGGTTTCGAGGTCTTCATCTGTTTCACTTTCCTTTTCAATTCGTTGACTCAAGTGGGCATCAAAATACTTCTCCTCTCTTGCATTGTCGAAATATCTCGTCAAACAAGCGACGCGCCAAAATAAAAGTCGTTGCACAATTGTCCAATTTAAAGAATCTATCGAAACGTTTAGCGATGCTTGCCCAATACATAACACCATCCAGCAGCAGAGTGTAATTAAAGAAAGCGAAAAAGTGTGTTTCGAATGTGGGTTAAAAGATATCGATTGCAGTCCGTTTTGTTAAAAATATTTCAAATTTTCGGAAGTGAAGTTTTGCGTTTTTGCTGTTTTTCATTACAAAAATTAATATCTTTTGAAGTTTTTGACTTCACGTCTTTTAACAGATATGCCCATCAAATATAAACGGGTTCATTCAGACATTAATGCAATGTTCATCAAGGGCTTGCGGTAGTTTGCTTTAGTCCTAATTAATACTCACCGGCTTTAAAAAACTACGAAAAACGCTGTAAAAACTATATAAATCCACAACACAGAAATATTCCTTCCGCTCAAAGAGCACTGCTAAACTTCATTTTTCTAATGGCTGGTTTTCCCTCGAGTGAACAAAACGAACCAAAACTAAAAAGAAAAACTTCCGCACTCACTTTCCTTCGATTCTGTTGACTGGTGGCCTCTTGCGCCGATCGAGTAATGGGTATCTACTGTTTCGATATGGTGCACTGGTACCGCTCAGCTCGAAAGTCGGAGAAATGGAATGGTCGGTACCAGTATCAATGGTACCAAATTTATCAATAAATTTGCCTACACGATTCAAGTATTGTACATGAACAGGCCTTAGTATCAGGTTAAAAAAACAGTTTCATCTGAGCGCATTGAAGACCTAAATAATTAGTTCTGAAGGAAGCGGTCTTCGACGCTGAGACGAACTAACGAAACGAAGACAAACTTTTCTTCAACTAATTCAAGAAACATGCACAACTAATGCACATATCTATTGCCTTCTCTTAACCAGTTGCTTCGATATAATCAATATTATCTAGCACAGTATGATATAACTGACTGTAGGCTTGCGAAACCCAATTTCGAACTCGATTTTTGGTAAATAGAAATTCGGACTGTGACCAAGCATTTCCGCAATTTGTGCGCAATTAGGTACATACAAGTACCGGGTTCTTTATGGCTTTTTAATATGATCTTTTGTCAATTATGGTTAATGAGCAGATTCTATCCAATTTGAGTACTAATCAGATGTAAAACTTAATATATTAATAATTGTGTGAATTATTCAGAGTGAAGTCATTTGATTTTAATTCGGTACGTACCTGCAAGAATGCGTGTTAATCCTTCAGTTCACTTTACCTGACACTTAACAGATACTGAAGCATCAAAAGCAAGCACAAGCTTTTTGTTGAATACAATTGAGAGATAAAAACAATACTAAAATCGTCTTCAAACAATCGTTACTGTTTGCTCACTTGTCACAACAAAACCAGGAACTGATTTATGCCTTTACTCGGAAGGAGCTTAATGGATTCGGCAATTCTGTTAGAAAAATGTTGAATTTTTAATTGTTTTTGGCATCCAGCTTGATTCTGGGCTGTCTAGACTAATCTGTACTATCATTGATGATACAGCAAAAGCAAGTAACCTTAGACTGCACGTGGTTTAAACACTGTTCAGGTTTGAGCAAACTTTTAAGTTTGGCGACAAAAAGCTGCGACTGTTTTTAACTGAACAGTGATCGTTTTTCTTTAAAAGAAAACTGCAACTAGCAATCTACAAAACCGTTTTTGTAAACTTAGATTTAATCAACGTGAAAGGGAGGCGACGTTTGTCATCAATTTTTCTGATTCAGGGACTTTATCCACAATCTGGGCATGGGGGTGTATGGATTGTGCTGCGAGACAAAAAATGCAAAGTGGAATGTGCAAAGATTATACAAAACAGGCAAATTCGACAATGTAAATGCAGAAATGTATGGACTACAGACCAAGATATTGGAGCTAGGTGACAAGATACCGAAACCCACTGGTCTCAAAATGGCAACCTCTACTATTCTGGAAGCGACGACTTTAAACACCAAGACGTACTCATTTCC
The DNA here is from genome assembly GCA_024550625.1 of Dendroctonus valens. Lineage (NCBI taxonomy): Eukaryota > Metazoa > Arthropoda > Insecta > Coleoptera > Curculionidae > Dendroctonus > Dendroctonus valens. Next base: position 84,655 of record JAJTJO010000059.1, read on the forward strand.
TAAAAATAAGATAAATTTATCATTTTGCTCAGACATCCCGTGATGCTTCTGACCTTTCTCAGATTTCTTCTGAAATTACTTGTAAAGTCATCAATGTGATTCAAGCGTATGCACCAACCAGCGGTAAATCTGATGATCAATCAAAGGAGTTCTACTGTTTCTACCCCATTTCTACATCTAATTTGGAATTTAGAGAAAAATATTAAATAAAAAGTTGTAGATTGACGTCTAGTTTATTTTACGAAAAAAACCAATTCATACAGGATGTCTCAAATTCAACTGGCAGAGCAAAATTTAAAATGAAATGCCGCGCTTTTCTACCGCAAAATTCTAGGCCTATTCGATATAAATCTTCTATATTGATTGTCATCTATTTTTGAGTTAATAACTAACATTGATTGAACCTCGGCCACTCCGTTTTTACATCTAATTTGGAATTTAGCGAAAATTCTTACATACAAAATTTATAGATTTTAACGTTTTAGAAAGATTGTTGTTTAATTTAAAGTTTTTGCGAATTTGAAATAATAAATAAAAATTAATAACAGGCAAGGACCAGGTGGAAAATATTGTTGAGATTCCAAATTTAAGAAAAGTTAAATTTAAACACGAAAACACTGGAAATGGTGAAATGGGGCGGTTTCCTGACGGAGTGGAAAATTCGCTGGTGATTCTATTCCTGTGTTGCGCAAAAACCTTTTTCTAGATTTGAAGCGACTGGTTCCATGGGGTTCCTCAAGACTGTGGAGAAGGTGTCTGTCGTCAAAAGTTTGTTTGAATGTTTCGACGTGTTCGGCTGCCTCGCGTCGGTCTTCTCCGGAGGCAAAGCCTGCTGTCTGGTATAGTAAGGGCACGGGAGTAGGTTTGATGCAGCTAGTCACAAGTCGGCACGTCTGGTTTAGTGCGTCTGTGACCTGCTTTGCATGCTTAGACCTGCTCCACACGGGACAAGCATATTCCGCTGCCGAGAAACACAAAGCTTCCGCTTTAGTCCTTAGGGCGCTTGGGTTTGCACCCCATTTACTTTCTGCGATATTTTTTAGGAGGTTATTTCGGGTCGTGACTTTTTGTCTGGTATTTTTGCAGTGGTCTCCATATGTTAATGACCTGTCGAGGACGACACCTAAGTATTTTGCTTTTTCAGCGTGTTCCAGATTCTGTCCCTCTCAAGATACATTAAGTTTTCGATGTGCAAGTGCGTGTTCAGGTGGAAAGCACTTACCTGGGTTTTAGCGGAATTCGGTTTTAGGCAGTTTTCCTTGTGGTATTTGGCCATTATGCTCAAGGCTTCCTCATGTTTTTCTCTCGATCTCTTCGTAGGTTTTACCTTTCCCTTTTAGTAGGTATACAAAATGTTTAGCTTGAGGGTGAATAGGTAGATCATTGGTGTAGACATTGAAAAGCAATGGAGCTAGGACACTTCCTTGGGGTAAGCCGTTTTTCCGCGTTCGCCACCTACTCTTTTTCCCATCCAGTATCACATGGAACTCCTATTAGGTAATAGCGACTCAACATTTTTGTCAATTTATAGTCCATTAGAGCGCTGCAAGACTTAGATAGCAGTGTTCTATAGTTTATGGTATCATATGCAGCTGTGAGATCAACTAGAGCAATTCCCGTCATTTCCCTCTGCTCGAAACCCTGCTCTATGAATTCTGTGAGGTTTAGTACTTGTCCCGTGCATGATTTCCCTGGCCTAATGCCAGCGTTTTGGGGAATAAGCTTTAAGTCCAAATGTCCCTGGATACAGTTAAGCATGAGGCGCTCATATAGTTTGAACATGTGGCACAACAGAGATATAGGGCGATAGCTACTTGGGACTTCTGGGTCTTTTCCGGATTTGAGTAAGGCTATTACTTTTTACTTTCGCCATGTTTTCGAGATCTGGTAGGTTACCATGGTTAATTAGGGCTAATAGCCACTCTTTCGTGTTTTGCTCAAATGTTTTATCTGTTCTGTTAGAATGTCATCTGCCCCTGGCGATTTTCCGGTTTTTCATAGCATCTATGCGTTTTTGGAGTTCTATGTGTGTGAACGGGTCTCTCATGAGGTTTATCTCGCCTTTCCGTTGTCTTTCGATTTTCAAGGTTTTGCTGCGGTGGTTGGTTTTCCCGTTGGAAAAAAGTTGATGCGCCACTTGGTTTGTTGTGACTGCGCATGGCTGTTTTATCTCTGTTGGGTCTCCGTTCAGTTTCCTAATCATAGTCCATACCTGCTTCCTCTCCAACGCCTTCATCCACCGTTTCTTTCTTGACTCGCTAAGTATCACTTGCAGTTGTTCACCCAGCTACATTGTAATGCTGTGCATATTGGCTCATTTTGTCTTTAGCTTCATTGTTCATCCCAGACACAGTACTAGCATCCTCTAGGTATGTGTTTTCGCGAGATTTTTCTTATGAGTTCAACGAACGAGTCATAGTGTTCCGGTGTGGGCGAAATGTCTGCCATTTTTTGTCTAGCTCGTTTGTATAGTCTACCCATTTGGCTTTTTTGAAATTAAATCTCCTCCTGAAAGGTATCTAATGAGCTTTTAGGGCACTTTATACGCTTATCCCTATAAGTCTGTGTTGGGTTTTTGGTACAGAGTTATGTGTTTTTTGACACATCGATCTTCTAGTGCTGTGCTAACCAAACTAAGATCCGGGTTGTACCCCTTCTTCCAGATTTTGCTTTGGAAAGAGTGAGGGAGCTTCGGGTCATGCAAGAGAGTCAGATTACTTTGTTCGGCCCATTCTTCCACTAGGTCTCTATTTTTGTCGGTAGAATCGTAGTATCATGTTATGCTATGGCTATCAAAATCAAAAGTACGATATACCTTGTTTGTTGCTATGTAAAGTTTTGAGGAGGAGTGAATACAAAATCTTTCCCGGGCGGTTTATAGACTGAGGTCACCGTGCACGTCCCAACTTCAACAGTCAGTATTTCCATGTCGTCATAGCATGTTTTGTACGCCGATGTTACAGCAATATCACTGGTAACTAATATAGCACTGCCATGTTTAGCGTTAGATTGTTCTTTTATGAGTGTCATTCCATCTACTTTTGGTATATGAGCTTGTTTATATCGATCGGTCTCTTGGATGCACAATATGTCGAGTTGATGCATTTTGTAGAGATCAGACAGAATTTCCTGTTTGTTGCATGTTATGCCCTCCATGTTTATGGCCACGATTATCAGTGTTGGCTCTGAAAAAGGCCTTTCACTTGATTTGTCATCGGTCACATTTTTTTGGATCTGGTGGTGGAAGGATTAGCCGTCCAAAATACGTTTCCAGAGAGCGCCAGCGATATATTTCTTGCTTGGAGAAATTAATCTTTAGTACATCGCTTGCGTGGAGGCTCCATCCGTGCTCCCCAAGATCCATGTTAAGATATTTTGTTGGATACCACGGATGCAAGCAATCTTTCATCAAACTCGCATACCTGAAAAGTACTGGACATAGTGCAATTGGCACAATTAGAGGAAATTGTGTGACTAAGTATTGTCCTATGACACGTAGAAAAGGGTTTCAACGAAATGATGGAATTCTATTCGTAAGATGGATGGACAATTCTGTAGTAACCATAGCAGAGACCGAAAATGGAATCCTGCCAACACGAACTGTAAAAAAGTTTTTTCAAAAATACCTGATTATTATTCCTGTGCCTCGTCGTCACGTATAGCAGCATTCAATGACAAAATGGGTACAAGCGACCTCATGGATCAAGGAATAGCTAATGCTATCATGATTTAAAATTGGAGTTCGAGGAAAAAAATTATACTGGCCCATTTTTACATGGTTAATTGACGCAACCCTTCGAAACGCTTAGTATCTGTATAGAAGAAATAATAATCCATTTAATTTAGATTTTAGAAGAAAAGGGAATTGTTTCGAGTTTACCTTACAAAATATGGCACACCTCCTAAGGATCCAGGCCGAATAAATCTAACTAACTTTGTCCGCACTGTTAGAAGTAGAGTCCGGATTTATAGGCATTATGCTTTTTGTAAATCATAAAAGCAATATAATTTTGATAACTAATGTGAACGAGATGTGCAAAAACATGTCATTTGACAGATTTTTTAGTCCTTTTTTTGCTTTTTTGTGCTTTTTGTGCTTATTTTAATTTTTTGCTCTTACTTACGGCTTTCTTTTAATTTTTGCTTTAATAATACCCACAATTGTATGAAAGCAATCCACGCAAATGCTAGGTTTACAAAAATATCCATTAACATCAACACATCGAATTTTATAATTTCTTTTATCTTATCTGCTCATCTATATCTCTCATGAGCTCATCCTTACGGTCTAATATGGAATACGGTATTTTCCATAGTGAGGCGCCCGTGTGTCGTGTCGCACATTCACATCCATTGCTGTTCCTTTAGAAAGAAATACTTCTGTATTTCCCCGATGCCTTTCGCCTTTCTCTCGTGCAAAACAGTTAATAAAGTATTCTAAAACATTGTGTTAATTAAATCGTTTAATTGTTTCTAAACTGGCAAAACAGAAGTTCTCTGTAAATGAATGGATAAAACGATATAAAGAGTTGGAATTTGAAAATGGAAAGTTATTTTGCCGAGTTTGTGTAAAAACGGTAAGCTTGTGTTTCTCAGCATGTAACTCTTTGATGTATATTCGTTTTCCAAATTCTAGATAGAACAGGATAGGAAATATAACACTACAACATGTTAAACACCTTTGGCATCAATAATCCCTAAAAAGGTTAAACAGTCAAGTTCGGGCTCTAACCAACAACAACAATTTAATTTCAACTTATGCAAAGCATTAGTACAATCTGACATACCACTAAACAAGTTACAACATGATGGATTTCAAACATTTTTGAAAATATATAGCAACCCGTGTGGGGATGCTGAACACCAATCGGACGCCACCCCTGGTGGTGGATAGGGGACCGCTTCCCATATATGGGTGGTATCGGGGAAATGAAATACCCGGGGCGAACCAAAAGCAGCAATAGCGTCTGTTCCAGAGTGGGCGGCTGAAATTTCTGGAAAGAGCTAGTTGTGGGCTCTATCAACACTGTGGCAGCGGAAGAATTTATTCCCACACGTGGCTAGTAAATGCCAACCCCGGCCCCTTTTTAATTATGAACACACCAGGAAATAATGAGCCCCGAGTTACCAGCGACCCGCAACTCACCAGCCACGGCAACGGTCGGAGAAGGGAGCTGGTCAGGGGTGCTAAGAATCACCGAGTTACCGAAGGTTTGTCAATGAAAACGACTACAAACAGCAACGTATAATGCACGAACCCTTAGAACTGATGAAAGGTTGGAACTCTAATGTCCACTCCAGTATTTTGGATTCACGCACGAACGAATTTAGCACCACCAGACCTGAGGAGACAAGCTGCTGTCGGCGAATGGGACACACTACACGATCCTGAACTCCCTAGAACTCTGCCAATCCACATGATATTGGACAATGCTCTGGGCCGCCGTCTTAAGTCCCTAGAATCCCATTTGGCATGAAGAAGTACTAACCCGTCATAAATCATTTCATATCAGAGAAGCTTAGAGGACCAGATGGACATCCAATCATGAGTTTCACCACAAAGATCATGTGGTTCCCACCGTTCCTCGCCCAGGAATGCAAGTCTAGGAAAGCATGGTATAGCCTTACCGCATTAGAACTGGCCACGCCCAGATTGCAGCTCCATGTTGTACTGGTGGGGACTCCTCGAAAACACCCGGGAATGCTACCTGCGGAGCGCCAGATCAAAACTGTAGCCCATATAACCCTCGCGTGCCCAAATTAAAAGATTTGAAGGAGAATGCCGTGGATTGGTTGACCTCCCTGGATGTCGATTTATAACCCATAGCCTATCTTTCAGATATACTTTAGTCCCCATTTATAAGTAAAGTTGTGGCTCGCCACACGATCAATAAATAAATAACCACGTGGCATGCTGTCTAACTCACAGCCATTTCAATCTGCCTGTGGTTAGTTCTGGATCAGCCAGCAGCCACTTTCCATTGCCAAGTTTGGTTCGCTCCGGGTATTTCATTTCTCCGGTACCGCCCATATCTGGGAGGCGTTCCTCTATCCGCAACCTGGGGATAAGCTGCATTAAAGAACGAAAAACCCGATGTATACAAGGTCGTCCTCAACTAATGTGCGAAAACTCACTGACATATTGCTTAGCCCAAAATACTGAGATTCAAGCAAATTTGTTTTTTCTGAAAGTTAATATTTTCCGAGATATAGGGTGTCAAAGGTAAATAAAATTTTCGATTATTTTTAATAGATTCTTAATCTTAATAGAATCTTAAGTAAGATGCAAATTTCCTATTATATAGCTTGTAGATTCCTAGAGGGCCACTAGCTGCAATATTCTGGAGCCATATAGAGCATCGATAATTTTTTGGGTGTTAAAATACCACTATTTATTGGCAAGTATCCTCGTTGTCCGATATTTCCTAAACAAAAAATGTGTACTTGTCCCAAGCAGATACTCTCATCTCAATCCTCCCCGTTTTCGAGAAATTTCACATTGGATCCCTATAGTGTTGTAACTTGAGATTTTTACAGTGGGCCATTGACAAAATTTGTTATGCTGTCAGTCAAATGCCAGAATATTTATTTTACCTTCTACTATTACTTTGAATTTATTGAAATACCCCGATATTAGGGCACAAACAATAAAGAGAACAAAACACTTCAGATCACTAACCTACAAAGACAGAGGAATTAGCACAAACACCGCCACCAAAATATATAAAGCTAGTTTGTAGACCCTTGCTAGACTTTGGACATATACTCATGACCAACGGAACAGAAAGGACAAATCGTTATATACAAACAACAGAACAAATTTGCACTAAGACTAATAACACGAATAAGACACCCCCAAACCCACTACACAACCCCCCCCACCCCAACTACTATACGAACGCACAAACATGACAAAGATTTCGGAAAGGACTCATAGATCTGCAGACAAATGGACAAACAACCCCTACAACTGGACCATACTGAATCCCCTTTGTCTTACAAGACCAACCAGACAATCCCGCTTCCGTTTCCCTACATCAACGCTACTCGAACACTTACAAACGCAACTGACTACTGGACAATGAAATAATTTTTTGTCATTAGAATTGGAAAGTTTATTTAATAAGATGTTAACGTAGAATAAGAGAATTTTCCATATTTGTTTTTTATTTAGACTAAGACTACAGGTATTAAACAAGGGCAGAAAGACCGATAGGTCGATAGCCTTTTTTAGAAATAAAGATGTTTACTACTCACTACACCCCGATATTGATTTTCGAATGGGGAGATGCGCGATATGGTTTGTGTTTATGCAAGAGTTATGCAAGTTTGTGTTAAGATCATTTTAAATGCTGCAGGAGACTTCCGACACAACAATTTTTTTTTCAGTGCGACAATAATTTATTAAAATGGGTTGATAAATTTATTGGAGGCAGAGAAAGAGTTCACATGCAACAATTATTATTAAATAATAATTTGCGAAGTCTTTGCTGAGTCAGCAAAAGAAGTTTAAGATAGTTCTTACGTGCCTACATAAATACTGTTTAATTTTTGTTTACGTTTTGCTTGAAATTTGTGCAAAAAAATATATTTTATTGTAGAGATCCAATTTGAGTCACCTTTTTCAAAAATCACTAGAGGTTTCAATGTGATATATCTTTGAAAACGGTGAGAGCTATCGACTTGGAGCAAGTACACATTTTTTCTTTCAGAAAATACTGTAGAAAGCAATATTTTTAAACCCAAACAATTTCTGATGTTTTAAATTGCTCCAGGACTATTGCAGCTAGCACCCTCTAAGGTCTACAAACTTGGTGATAGGAAATTTGGATTTGCCGATATAAAAAACTTCCAAACATAAATTTTTATGGTCATAGTAAAACTGCTTAAGAATCTATTAAAAATAAACGAAAATTTTATTCACACTTTGACACTCTGTATCTTGGAACCTATTAACTTTCAGAAAAGTACATAATTTGCCTAAAACTGCAACAATTTTCTCTAGACAATATGTGAGTGAATTTTTATCACATTAGTTGAGGACCACCCTGTATATCGGGTGACCTATACGGTGTGGCCGTAATGAGAGGGGAGAGTTATGAAATACTGCGGCTCATCATAGAGGGAAAGATCGACGGGAAAAAGATCAGTAGGAAGGAGACAGAATTCTTGACTTAAGGACTTAAGGCGATGGTATGGTACTCATAAGTAGACATCTTTGGAGCAGCAATTATCAATCCGTAAAACTTTTTTTAATGCCTTATTCGACTTTTTGGTCCAAACGACGCAAAATGTATTAAAACGTACACCCATTTCTACACAAAAAATATATCTGGGCGTTGATGGGTTAAGATTAACTTGTATCGTATTATCTTGCGTCGTATATCTGGACATGCCGAATGAGACATGAAGGGGAACAAGGAAATGAAGAGTCATTCACATGAATAGACAAAAATTAAGAATTGATGAGAGTAATCAAAGAACGAAATCTCCAGTCCCAGGGACACGTCATGAGGGAAAGACCTCTGATGCATCCCCCGACTTGTTATTCAAGCATAAACTGAGGGGAAAACACCTGCAGAAAATGGGTAGAGCTCTTGGCTCAAAGATTTGCGCCCATGGTTTGTGGTGCTTTACCTATAGAAATATTTAGGGGTGCAGTTTCACTCACGTTTATAACCAGTTGAGTCGCCAACCTTTGGAGAAAGACGGAGGCCAGAGAAGAAGAAGACGTTAAATATTCAAGCCTGTTATTTTAGGTAAAATTCCACAATCAAATACTTGCTCAGGCAAAGCCTTTCTGTAGAATTCAATATTACATTTCATCAAATGACTTGCGAGTTAAAGCGTAGACTAAATCTCAATTACGCATTAGTCTAAACTATGACAGCAAACACAAAATAATGCGCATTACGTGGGAATCCTAAAGATAACATCTGGACGTAAAATGATAAGAAGATGTATTTCCTATTCAACATCGAATTGCTTGAGCAAGAGGGATTAGTGCTGTTGATGCGTCACATTAATGTTGATTTTTGAAGGAAAATTCGCAAAACGTGACTTGTTGCTGTTTTATAACGAAATTGTTTCTAAGCCAACTTTCTTAAGACCGGCTTCTTAAAGCAAAGTGATTAACTGCAATTTGGAAACGAGCGAATCTGTAAATGTGCACAACAAACCGCCTTGAACCCAACAACAGAAGCTCGACGTAACGAGTTGTCGCAATCATTGCAACATATTTTATGCACCTGAAAGTTGCTTTCATCCGACAAAATCAGAGGCGTTTTGGCAATTAATTAATCCATCACCATCAATTATAGTTGTTAACCGAAGTGTGCAGGATAATTGTCAATTAGTGTTTATTTCACGAACATTTGGTCATTTCTGGTAGCTTGATCTAAACTGGGTGGAAGGAACCAAATGAGTCGATGCTGGAGAGCTGGAGACATTGACTTTTACTCCAAACAACACCCCAACAGAACGGTTTTGTTAGTATTTATTAGCTCGATATTATGAGTTTTTATATGAACTGTTGCACTTACGTGAACATATTCACTATTCGATCAGCATTTAAAAAGTATACTCCCCCATGATGATTTTCACTAACTTCACCTAATTTTCACGTACCAATTTTTAAGCTGCTATTTTTGTTATAAAGAGGGAGGAGTTCAAGTTCCTACTTACCTTACGTTGGAAATTATGATTCTTTCTATGAGAGCTGGAACTTGTGTGAAAACATTGATGCTGGCAACAAAAAAGTGTCCGATTTGAACAATTTTTTGACAGATACAAAGGGCTATTCTTGAACAAAATTCATGCTATAAGATAAGCAAAACAAATCTAATAAACATAATGTAACAGGGTGATTAAATAGTGGCATGTTTTGTTAGTCAAAGATTAATTCTGTCTGTAGGCAAAATAGGATAGTGCAGAGAGAAAAAATGTGTACGATGTTATAGCCTTGTGTCTTCTAGATAATTTGGATCTATAATCCAGTCACATTTTCAGCAAGAAATTTATTCAAGCTTGTTTTTAATTCTGAAGAAGGTTGTGCAAACAAAATTTTATTACGAGCGTAGTTACTCTCAACTTTTCAAACAACAACAAAATCTTTAAGTGTAATTCCTTTTCGTTAGAATAACAAAAAAATGTAACAACTTAATTGATAGAACAGAGAAAAAGGTAGAAATAAAAAGATCTTTCAACCTGTAATGAGATTGTTGTCACAGCCTTGTTGCCAAAAATGTACATCGCAAATATAAAAAAATTAAGCAAATTTCGTGCGGAAAATGCCACTGGCCATAAAAAAATAATATCTCTCGAACGGCTCAGCATAAACAGACGATTAAAAATCCAAATTATTCATAAGACACTAGCCGACAACATCGTTCAATTTTGCTCTCTGGGCTACCCCCTATTGCCTGCAGAAAGATTTAAATTTTAACCAAAAAAAAATATGTATATCCATAGGGTTACAAAGTTGTCCGTCTTCCGATATCCAATTTCCAACCGTCTCGGTTCCTCCAGGTCTCTTCCTCCAGTGCTCATCTCTGAATCTCTCCGCCTGTACCATCTCCCTAGCTCTCCAGTGGTCTTCCTCTCCTTCTTCTTCCCTGCGGTGTCCAGTGTAGTACTTTCTTCGGGAGTCGGTCCTGGCCCATTCTCGGCACATCTACATACATCTATAATATCGTGCTTTACTTCCATGATTTGCCTTATCCTTCAATTTCTGATCCTTTCCAATCTAGACTTTCCTGCCGCTTTCTCGTTTAGTCCATCTCTATCCTTTATAGCCCACACTTCACTACTATTAATACTATACTTTTAATTATTGTGTTGTATATCCCAAAGTATGCCGTTTAACATGGACACCGCCTTCCTGCCTTGAAGATTTCTTTCGGCTATTGCTTCATCCAGACTTCCTCCTTTCGATATTTTTACTCCTAGGTATTTGTATGTGCTCCAGTGTTCGATATTCTGTTTGTCTGAGACAGACAGATTTGTTGATCTCCTCCTTACATTTTATTCTGTTTTGTGCATGTGCTCTCTCTAGGAACCTCTAGACCCCACCTATCATATTCCGCAATTAGTTTGCGTGTCCTATATTAAGGTAATCACTGTCCTGGGCAATCACCACTTGATGATCAGCAAATGCCAAAGTGTAGATTGATGACGTACCATCCACTGGTATAACCCATTGTTCCGCATTTTCTCTTCCATCTAGTCAATGCGTTTTCTAGATAGACCTTGAATACTGTTGGCGATATACAGCACCCTTGTCTTGTCCCTTTGTTACTGTGAACCCGGTTGTTTAAGTTGTTTCCTATTTTATTTGCGTTCTTGCATCGTTATACAGAGATTTGATTGCTTTTATCATTTCAGCTTTTATGTTGGTATGTTGTAAAGCCTCCATAATTTTACTAGGCGGATGCTGTCATAGGCTCTTTTAAGTCCCACAAATGGCAAATGCACTTCCTGGTTATGTGCGATTGTCTTTTACACAATTTAAGGTCAACGTAAATAAGTGGTGAATGGTGGATCTTCCTGCTCTGAATCCGGCTTGCTCTTCTGCGTTTATTGTTCTGTATTCATAGTATTGCTTATGGTGTTGGTTACCGATATTCTCCATAGTTGTCGCATTTATTTTTATCTACTTTCTTATGGATTGCTGATTTATATGACAGCTTCAATTCCTTTCGTACTTCTGACTTTTATATACATCTTTGGAATAGATTTGTGAGCATCTGGGTTAGTTTTCCTGTCCCATTTGTAATTATTTCTCCCGGGATATTTCCTGGTTCCGCCGCTCTTTCATTTTTTAGCGCATTAATTGATTTTCAACATCTGATACAGTTATTCTTACTGGAGATCCTTGGGTGGTTATATTTATGTTAGTGTTATCAGTAATTTGGAACTCATGTCCATCATCTGTCAGCATTTTCTCGAAATACTGATTCCATGATTGCTCTGTTATTGGAAAATTATGTTTTTTTTCCGTTCCCGTCTCATGTTTCTTTCTCCAACTTTCTGTGCTTTTTCTTTCTCGTAGGTATGAGTTGAGTCTACAGCATGTTCTCTCCCATTTTCGTTCTTTTTGTAGATATCATGCGTGTACCTGTTTATATGCAAGTTGTCATTTATGTTTTTGAAGCTTAACATGGTGTTATATAGTTTTCGTTTGTTCTCTATTTCAGGATTCTATCTATTCTATCTCCTAATCCCCCATTATGGTTTTTGACGTTTCCCTTCTCTTTCTGGCAACCTAGTGTCTCTTTCGCTGCTGCTATTATGCATGATTTTATGTATCATATTTTTCCTCAATCCTATCGAATGGTGTTATTGGCGAGTTTATTGTTTAGTCTGGCTTTGTACAGTTATTTTGTACTCTCCAGTTACAAACTATTAATGTTGCAGCTTTCCTCCGCCCCTTTTCCTTTTTCGACATTTTCCTGTTTCGATCCTCCCTACTATACTATTTGTGCACTAAGTAGGTGATTGTCACTACCACATGAAACACCTCTTTTACTTTGGCTCACGTTTTTCTTTTGTGATTATATAGTCAATAACAGTTTTTTAGATTTCTTAATTCCTGTCTCCATGTGAATTTATGAACGTCTCTGTGCTGGAGGTATCCGATTAGAACTTTTAGCTGATTTTGTTCGCATGTTTGTATTAATATCCTTCCAATATCATGTACCACGTCCTCTCCAAAACTTCCTATCACATTATCTTTATCCTTGCTTCTCACTCTCCCATTAAAGTATCCTAAGACGATTCTTTCTCTAGACGTACCAATTAATTTTATTTTTTCATTTAGTTGTTCAAAAAATTCGTCTTTATTTGAAATGGGGTAGTCTTCATTTACTACATACACTCCTATTATGGTTATTCTACAGGGTGATTCAAAAATGACGTCATTCCTTTTAAGGGGATATAGGGGCTCACTTGGAGAGTACGAGAGAAATATTGAAAAAATGTTTTTCGAAGATTTCTAGAAGATATTAACAGTTGAAAATCGAATTTCAACTTTGTTATTAAGTATTATTTTAACATAGCCCCATGTTTGCTTGGTAGTATTTTGGAATACTTAACCATTCGAAAAGAAAAATTACGATGTTTGCTTCAAATTACAAAAATTTTTTATATTAAAAAAGACCTCTTCTACAATTTTTTGATGAAAAGTCAAAGCGGCAATGATGTTTTTCTCATTAACAGATAGTTACAGGTAGATAGTTTTTGTCAATAATAACAAGCATTTGTCAATCTGTGACTTACTTTGAAGCTCCTTTCACAAAATGTACACCAACATCGAATTTGCGGATATGTGATTAGTTATGGGAAAATGTCACACTAACATAGCAGAAGGTGTAAGACCTTACACCAGCAAAGGGCTAGAGACACTGGCCGATGGGCTCCAGTAATTGACGTAGATTGTGGACGATCTAGAGGTGCTCGGGTTCCAGAGACAGAGGCACAGGTATTGGAGATAATTTCGTATATTTTCCTGACTGTACTTTAATTCATTCCAATGTATTCCTGGGTTTCAGTCAATTTTATTGTTTATTATTTAAAATGTTACAAATACGTTTCGGTGTCTTTATCCACCATCATCAGTTTGTGTATATAGTTGCCTTCAACCTCACATTTGACTGGTCACTTTGAGAGTGACCAGTCAAACTACATTTGAATTGGAGATAATTGCAGCAGAGCCTTCCAGGAGTGCTCGGGGCATTGCACAACCACTCCCAGGCACCGGAGTGATTGGGGAACAAACATGTCTTGTACTTAAACGGGCAGAACTTCGTCAACCTCTTGTGATTTAACAACTTAATTCTAATTGTTGTGTATATTTTCCTGACTGTACTTCAATTTATTTCAAAATTTCCTGGGTTTCAGTCAATTTTATTGTTTATTATTTAAAATGTTACAAATACGTTTCGGTGTCTTTCTCCACCATCATCAGTTTGTCTAAAATATACATTCTTACATTTATTATCAATTTAACTAAAAAAAACTTTGACAAAATTAACATATTAAAATACAAATCACACACATATTAAAAAGTACAATTTGGGACCTTGGTTCTCAGGTGATGAGTCGGGATAAACATGTTCGGGAAAAGACTAGAATCTATTGTTTAGATATCTAAATTTGACTTACATGTTTAGATGTTTCTACCTTTACATTTGGTTGGACATTGAATTCCCTATTTTATTCGATATCGAGCGAGGGCACGAAAAACCCGTTTATACTTCGCCTTTTCTTTGCATTCTTGGAATCGCTCTGTAATTCTTCAATATCAGCTGTTTACTTTTCACTTACCAGGTCCATTCAGTTCATGCATGCGATCATCTAATTAATGTGTGATACACTGAGCTAAGATTGTCTGTGTCTGATCTAAAATTCATTGCATTCTGGTGTTTTTTGATCTGTATCATTTCATGGATTCTTCTCTTACTATAGTTGTTTTCATTGATTAGAATTTTGTGTTATCGAAATCAAAACTACGCAATTTTTGTTGTGCATGTTGTGCTAATGCTGTTGCATTTTCGTTAACCTTTCTTAGGCTATATTTATGCTCGTATATTCTTTTTTTTAATATTGTCCTGTTTGACCTATGTATGCTTTGTCACAGTTCAAACAGTCAATCCTGTATACTACGTTAGGTGTGTCCAACTTATCGCTTCTAGGCTTAAATTTTGTGAAACATTCCCTTATCAGTTGGTTTTAGTTCTTTCCGCCACAGTAATATTATGTGGCTTCAGAATACTCTTTATTTTTGTGTTTATCTTCGGCATGTACGGTAATGATACATACCTGACTTCACCTTCCTTTATCTCATTTACACCATTCATGCTGTTCCATTTATTTGAATTGTAGATTTTAGTAGTAGTAAACATCTTTATTTCTAAAAAGGCTATCGACCTATCGGTCTTTCTGCCCTTGTTTAATACATGTAGTCTTAATCTAAATAAAAAACAAATATGAAAATTCTCTTATTCTAGTTTAACGATATTATTAAATAAAATTTCAGTGGCAAGAAGAGATTATTTTATTGTCCACTAGTCAGTTGCGTTTGTAAGTGTTCGAGTAGCGTTAATGTAGGGAAACGGAAGCGGGATTGTCTGGTTGGTCTTGTAAGACAACGGGGGATTCAGTATGGTCCAGTTGTAGGGGTTGTTTGTCCATTTTGTCTGTAGCTGTATGAGTCTTTCCGAGATCTTTGTCATGTGTAGATTTTATTAATTCTTTGTTTTATTATTGGTTCAAAGAAAGCTTTGGGATAGTTGTTCATTATTAGTACCTTTTTAATTTTTTCAAGATTTTTGATCTATATTCATAATGTGCCAATTTAATCGCTCTATCAGTAAGAGCTGTTACAACACTTTTTTTATATTGTATAGGTGCATACGATTGGTAATTCAAGTACCTACCAGACCACACATCCTTTGTGAATCAGTTTGTTTTTATTTCCCCATTACCGTCATATATAACAGTCATATCCAAAAAGTTTATCGATTTGTTTTTGTCTTCCTCAATGGTGAATTTAATGGTCTCATGGAATGCATTAAATTCATCTAATGTGTATTGAACTTCTTGGTTTGGCAGGCACATTATGCAGTCATCCACGTATATTTTAAAGAATCCACACTCAAAATTCAATTCCGGTATTAGTTTTTCTTCCAGACTTTCCATCACGAGGTTTGCAACTGTTGCAGCTATGGGAGACCTCATAGCTACTCCATATATTTGTGAATAGAAATTGCCATCGTACTGGAAGTAAGTGGACTTAAGGCACAGCTCTACCGCCCCAATAAATTCATTTTCGGGTAATGATGTGTGCTCCATTATGTCAGACCATCTATCCCTTATGCACTGTATTGAGCAATCTACCGGGATGTTTGTGTATAAAGATACCACATCAAGTGATATTATGCGATGGTTCTCAGGTATTTTCTGCTTTCTTATAAATTCACAGAAACTCCATGAGTCCCTAACGTGATATTGCGACTTTCCCAATATATTACTCAGCACAGATGACAGATATTTAGACAATTGGTAAGTTGGGGCATTTATGGGGTGTGCCCAATGATGTCAATAGGCTTATATGTGAAACCAAAACGTTTTTAAATGAAAACACAAACATCTGTGTACTAACGGCTGATAAATGTAGGCAAGACAGTTGTTATGATGAAAAATGAATATAAAACAAAAATGTTAACCTTAATAAATGATTTGAAAACATATAAACCGGACAAAAAAGATCTTACTACAAATATTCAAACAAAACTAAATAAAATAATAAATTCATGTCATAAAAATAAATTCATAACGGATAATTTGAAACGAACACTGTCTTGCAACAACGGCCGAGCACCATATATATATGGCCTGCCAAAGCTTCACAAAGCAGGCCACCCATTGAGACCGATAGTTAGCAACATAAATGCCCCAACTTACCAATTGTCTAAATATCTGTCATCTGTACTGAGTAATATATTGGGAAAGTCGCAATATCACGTTAGGGACTCATGGAGTTTCTGTGAATTTATAAGAAAGCAGAAAATACCTGAGAACCATCGCATAATATCACTTGATGTGGTATCTTTATACACAAACATCCCGGTAGATTGCTCAATACAGTGCATAAGGGATAGATGGTCTGACATAATGGAGCACACATCATTACCCGAAAATGAATTTATTGGGGCGGTAGAGCTGTGCCTTCAGTCCACTTACTTCCAGTACGATGGCAATTTCTATTCACAAATATATGGAGTAGCTATGGGGTCTCCCATAGCTGCAACAATTGCAAACCTCGTGATGGAAAGTCTGGAAGAAAAACTAATACCGGAATTGAATTTTGAGTGCGGATTCTTTAAAAGATACGTGGATGACTGCATAATGTGCCTTCCAAACCAAAAAGTTCAATACACATTAGATAAATTTAATGCATTCCATGAGACCATTAAATTCACCATTGAGGAAGACAAAAACAAATCGATAAACTTTTTGGATATGACTGTTATATATGACGGTAATGGGGAAATAAAAACAAACTGATTCACAAAGGATGTGTGGTCTGGTAGGTACTTGAATTACCAATCGTATGCACCTATACAATATAAAAAAGTGTTGTAACAGCTCTTACTGATAGAGCGATTAAATTGGCACATTATGAATATAGATCAGAAAATCTTGAAAAAATAGAAAGGGTACTAATAATGAACAACTATCCCAAAGCTTTCTTTGAACCAATAATAAAACAAAGAATTAATAAAATCTACAATTCAAATAAATGGAACAGCATGACTGGTGTAAATAAGATAAAGGAAGGTGAAGTCAGGTATGTATCATTACCGTACATGCCGGAGATAAACACAAAAATAAAGAGTATTCTGAAGCCACATAATATTACTGTGCGGAAAGAACTAAAACAACTTGGTAAGGGAATGTTTCACAAAATTTAAGCCTAGAAGCGATAAGTTGGACACACCTAACGTAGTATACAGGATTGACTGTTTGAACTGTGACAAAGCATACATAGGTCAAACAGGACAATATTTGAAAAAAAGAATATACGAGCATAAATATAGCCAAAGAAAGGTTAATGAAAATGCAACAGCATTAGCACAACATGCACAACAAAAATTGCATAGTTTTGATTTCGATAACACAAAAATTCTAATCAATGAAAACAACTATAATAAGAGAAGAATCCATGAAATGACACAGATCAAAAACACCAGAATGCAATGAATTTTAAATCAGACACAGACAACCTTAGCTCAGTGTATCACACATTAATTAGATGATCGCATGCATGAACTGAATGGACCTGGTAAGTGAAAAGTAAATAGCTGAAATTGAAGAATTACAGAGCAATTCCAAGAATGCAAAGAAAAGGCGAAGTATAAACAGGTTTTTCGTGCCCTCGCTCGATATCGAATAAAATAGGGAATTCAATGTCCAACCAAATGTAAAGGTAGAAACATCTAGACATGTAAGTTAAATTTAGATCTCTAAACAATAGATTCTAGTCTTTTCCCGAACATGTTTATCCCGACTCATCAACTGAGGACCAAGCTCCCAAATTGTACTTTTTAATATGTGTGTGATTTGTATTTTAATATGTTAATTTTGTGAAAGTGTTTTTTTAATTAAATTAATAATAAATGTAAAAATGTATATTTTAGACAAACTGATGATGGTGGAGAAAGACACCTAAACGTATTTGTAACATTTTAAATAATAAACAATAAAATTGACTGAACCCCAGGAAATTTTAAAATAAATTAATATTAATAATTGATACATAACCTTACACAGGAGATGTTTGTTTACATGTGAGGGGAGTTTAGGTATATCACTCATCTGCCCCAAAAAGGATGGCAGCACTGACGGCAAATCGACAGAGTTATCCTAACCGCAGAATATTTCTAATGCTTTCTCTTTCCTTGTTTTGCATTTATCCATGGTTACTACAATTTTCAATAATTAAGAAATAACAGGTATTTACGTAATGTTAATTAGGCAGATTACCTTGAAAAGCATCGTTGCCGTAATTCTGATCTAGTTTTTGGCAAATATCTCAGTTTTTGATAAGAATTAATTTTTTTTACTATTTTTCCTGTTCTCCCAAAACACCCCCAGACAACACCCCCAGAGGAATGAAGCCACTTTTGAATCACCCTGTATATCCATGTATTGTTAGGTCCATTCTTATAAGTCGCTCGTTTATTGGTTCCCATGTTGTCCCAGTCTCCTGGGTAGGGCAATTGACACCCCCTGGTTGGCTCGATCTTCCTTAGGTACCCTACTGGAGAAGTGATCATGGATTCCCCAGCTTTCGGGACCCTTCCCCCTTCTTCTTTGTCTCCATCAGAACTGCAATATCAATCTTCAGATGATTCAACTCACTTGCCACTTCATTCACCTTCCTTTAATTACCCTGTACATTTCACGTTCCAAAAATCGTTGTCCTTTTCCTTTGTTCGATGTTCGTCTTTTTGAGTTTTCTGTTCATTTCCGAAGCTCTTGATTAGGTGTTTTAACATTTTTATTTTTTTATAAGTACCCGAGTTATCCCGATGACTCAACCCCCAACCTGGAGGACCAGTCCAGTTTTTATTTCACGGTGGGTATTTTATTTCCCCACTACCCGTCGAATATGCTGGATTGCATGCATACTCGACGAGCTTCCCCCAGTTCCAATGAGGACGCACCCGATGGAGGTAACTGGCAAATCCCCACACGGGGCTAACTAAATATGACAATATTTAAACACCCTATACATGTTTCTTTAATTTTTTTGTTTATTTTATAGCCTAAATGTCGCCTTAGAATAGGCTATGATTCGTTAACAAAATTAATCAAATCGGATCACCGACTGAGAAAATATTCACAGTCAGCAGTTAGCGAATATTCAATCTATGAGTTAAATTTGCGGCGCAGTGGATGAAAAGGTGCAGTTGTGACGAAAGATTCAACCACACTTTCAAAAATTCAGCATAAATCAGGATTGCTATTGGCTTAACTAAAATGTTCCAGACCTTGCAACTTGTACGCGTTAAGGTAAGAAAATTTTTTTGCCTTACATTGGAAGTTTTGAATTTATATATAAAAGCTAGCAGTTGCGTGAAAGCTTTTACTTTTGAATCACATTTTGAACACCTCGATAAAAATATGCATGCACAGCGATTTAAACAAAATTTCCTCTACTTCAAGTATAGAATATTTGCGGTGAAGTGAAAAAATGGCAAGTTACTAGTTGCTCTAAATCGGCCATACGAACATAAAGGTCTATAGTTATTTATTTATTTATCGTATGGCGATCTACAGCTTTACTTATAAATGTGGCTAAAGCATATCTGAAAGATAGGCTCTGGGTTATAAATCGACATCCAGGGAGGTCAACCAATCCACGGCATTCTCCTTCAAATCTTCTTATTGGGCACTCGTGGGTTATATGGGCTACAGTCTGATCTGGCGCTCCGTAGTCGAATTCCCGGGTGTTCGAGAGTCCGCCACGTGTACAACATGGACATGCATCTGGGGTGGCCAATTCAAATTCGGTTAAGCCTATACCATGCTTTCCTAGATATATGCATTCCTGGGAGAGGAACGGTGGGATCCACATGAACTTTGTGGTCAAAATCATTATTGGATGTCCACCTGGTCCTCCAAGCTTATCTGGACCGTTAGTAGCTCATCTTGCCAAATTCGATTCCCGGACTTAAGACGGCGGTCCGGGGCATTATCCAATATCATGTGGATTGGCAGAGTTCTAGGGTGTTCGGGATCGTGTGGTTTGTCCCCTTCTCGGACAGCAGCTTGTTGTCTCATCAGATCTGGAGGTGCTAAATTCGTCAGTGAGTGAAGCCAGGGTACTGGAGTGAACTTTAGAGTTCCTGATATGATTCTCATAGTATCATTGAGTTGCACATCCACTTTGTTAGTGTGACAACTCCTGTACCACATTGGTGCACAGTATTCAGCCGTTGAAAAAAAGGGTGATTGAATTGCCGTTCGCAGTGTTTCTGCGTTTGCTCCCCAGGTAGTCCCAGTTAGTTTTCTGAATATATTGTTCCTGATTTTTAGTTTTTGTCCAGTCATCTCTAGGTGCCTTTTATATGTTAGGGACCGGTCCAGTGTAACGCCGAGGTATTTGGGGTGGCTGTTGTGTTTTACTCTTTTTCCACAGAATGGCATTTTCAGTTCTTTATTTCCATGACGGTCATTAAGATCGAATGCACATACCTCGGTTTTGCTGGGATTTGAGGCATAGTCTCCACTGTTTGTAGTGTGTCACTAGAATTTCTAAGTCCGCCGTTAGGGTTTGTGTTATGCTACTTTGAGCCATTGTTACGGTGAATGTTTCAGCGCCGGATGTGAGCACTGGCAGAACTCATTGGGCGAACACTTTCCCTTTCCTCCAATTCGTTGTTTCCTCCAACTCCTTCGAGACAAGCATTTCTCTCGCCTCTCCCAAGCCGTCAGTTGTAAGGATTATGTCGTCCACAATATTTCTCTTGCATCCCACTCAAGTTTTTTGAAGGCAAGTTCAAAAACGGCGATAAATAATTTAGGGGACCTGGTGTCTCCCTGCCTCACACCTCTTCCTATTTTAATGGAGTTGCTGGCTTCATGTAGTCTGAACTGGCATAGTAGCATTTCTGTATATATTATAGATGAGTTGAATATCTATAATCTACTTGACATTCTTTCAGGGCGTTTAGTATAGCTTTCATCCCAATGGTGTCAAACCTTTTGTGAAAGGCCATAAATAGGAGAACTAGGGGTCTATTTTATTCGATGGTTTTGTGAATTAGTGTCTTAATACGTTGTAGGTGATCATTTGTCCCAGGGCCCGGTCGGAAACCGTGCTTGTTATTTGGGCTGGTAATACTCGAGTTTATTTTCTGGCCTTGATGTTATGACCCTGGTAAACAGTTTGTGTAGGTGGCTGAGGAGAGTTATTGGACGGAAATTTTGAAGGTTCATTTTGTCCCTTTTTTATGGAGTAGTATGGTGGTCGCTGCGTGTCGCTGATCCGGGACGGTGCTTGAATGTAGACATAGGTTGAACACTGTTCGTATTTCGCTTATAGGAGCGAGCCTACAGTTTTCATTGCTTCTGCACTACCTCGTCTTTTCCTGGTGCTTTATTGTTTTTCATTCTCGACAGAGCGACCTTAATTTCTTCGGTAATGCTGTCTGGCACCGCTTCTGATCATTGGTTTACGACACCTCGTTCTTGTGCAACTTCGTGTAGGTTTAGGGTTTCTTAAATGCGGCTCCGGTATAATTCGGAAAAGATCTCTTCCACGATGCTCAGGATTTCGTCCCTATTTGAAGTGATGTTGTCATGTTTATGTAGCATTTTCATACTTGAGTTTTCCTTCCGTGGTAGTTTCTGATGTCTTCTAATCGAATTAAGGATTTCCTTATTTTTATCACTTATTTCTGTGCTGGTGGTACCTCCGAATGCTCCCATTTGGTTTCGCTCGAGGATCGTGTTTTTCGTAGTTTGGCTGATTTTCTCTTCTTTTTTGCATTTGGGGCGAAATATGTTTTGGGCCTGCTTTAAAGCCTCGGTTATTTCGCGGTTCAAGCTGTTGATGTTTCATGGAGGACATTATTTTGTAGTGTATTTCTAATGTGGGTCTCAAATCCTTGAGTATCTGTTGGTCCTGTCCACATTTTTTTGGCTATTTTCCTTACCAATTTGCATCGTTTACCGAGCTCGGCACGGATCTTGCAAAGCACGATTCTGTGGTCGCTTCCGGTCCTACAGCGGTATGTGTCCGCACCGGTCACGTCTTTCACATTTTTTTACTTATTCGTGATTATGAAGTCGATCTCATTTCGGGTGCACTTTCCCATGTCCATCTTTTGTGAGGTTTCCTTCTGAAGAAGCTTGTTAATTATTATTATTATTATTATATTATTATTATTATTATACTTATTATTATTAAAATTTGGTATAGGTTGTGTTGTAGTGAAAAGCCCAGCATAGTCTCGCCCAGGGCATTTCTTCCTTCGGTCCCAAAATTTCCCAGGCATGTTTTATCTGCTTATAGCCCCTGTTTATCTGTTTTCAAACCTATTTTTGTATTACAGTTTTTGTGTGGTTTAGGGCTAATGTTAAATCTTCATAGAAACTGTCCATTTTCTCTTCTGTGTGTGATGACGTTCGGGCGTAAATGTGTACAATCTTGATACTGTATTTTGTGCTCAGCTTTATTACAAGGCTACTCTGGCTGAGATGTTCTTAATCATTTGAACTTGGTTTTTTGGACGTTTGTTGTTAAGAAAACCGATGTCTTCCTCTGATTTGTGATCCTCTCCGGCATACTAAAACGAATGACCAGATTTTGGTGTTACTGAACTTTCGCCTCGCCTCCTGACCTCGCTGTGTCCGACAACATCCCATTTGATCTTTTGCTTTTCAATTTCTAAGTGAGCCATATTTCCTTGCGAGATTAGTGTTCTTACATTGTATGTTACGTTGTTTAATCTTTTGGTGTTGCTACTCTTTTTGAGTCTATTTTAGTGGTAGGGCGTGGTGATAGCGATCTTTTCCTTCCCCAGAAGCCTCGAGGCAGACCCCGTTAGGGGTGTGGGAGTCGCCAATGCGTGGTTTACCCACCTGGAGTTCACTTCCATTTGTTTGAAAAATCTCCATGATTTTTTCATGATTGATTTGGAGAAAATTTTTTCAGCTGCTCCTAACATGGAAAACAGACGCTGTTTGCAGCACGTTCTGGGTCAGACGCTGCGTGGGGAAAACTTCTTTGTTTCACCTTCACCACTTTCGAGACCTTACCGGCACGAGTGACCTTACTAGTAGCTACGCTACCGCCGGTATCATTCTCTGGGTGTAAGGCTATTAAGCCCTCTCACCAACGTCAAGGTGATGTTTTCCATTAGAGATGGGTTTTGGCAATGAATGAATCCCCACGCTAAACCCGGACTGGAAATTTGTGCAACCTAAACTGCTAACGCTCTGCCCTCCTTCGACACATTAACACAAAGAAAACCATACAAATACGAGAGGCGATGTAGTTTTACGAGCAGTCTTCGTTGAGAAGAATACTTCGCTCATTTCACATCGCCTTTGAAAATGTTCCCACATATATGGGCACACATATCAAAAGCCCGTCAACATTTCTCAATATAAATTAATTGACTAAATACTTTCAGTTAATTAAATTAAACACCTTTAGCTCGAACAACTAATGGCAAAATACCTTTATTAAAGGATAGACGGTAATTTATGACAATTTATTAACAAATCTCAAAAGCTGTTTATTTTTCTGGCCGAAAGCTATCCAGTTTGATGCATTCGAGATTTCGACTCTCCTGAAAAGGACGAATATTTTCAGCAGGCAGGTTGAATAGATTCGTTCTTAAAGTGTAAGGCTTTGTCAATGAAGAAGGTGAGTTTTTAGTAGGATCTAACTTCGAAGCTCTGGAAGCTCCAAAGCCGTTTGTGTTGGATGCACCTTCAACTGTACTGGTTCTATGGTAAACGAACTGCTTCAAATACTGATGATACTGTAAAAAATCGTACAGTCAAACGTTGTGAAATATTAGATGTGATCAAGGTCATGAGTAGTAGTAGTACACATCTTTATTTCTAAAAAAAAGGCTATCGACCTATCGGTCTTTCTGCCCTTGTTTAATACATGTAGTCTTAATCTAAATAAAAAAACAAACATGAAAATTCTCTTATGCTAGCTTAACAATATTATTAAATAAAATTCTAATGACAAGAAAAAATTATTTTATTGTCCACTAGTCAGTTGCGTTTGTAAGTGTTCGAGTAGCGTTGATGTAGGAAAACTGAAGCGGGATTGTCTGGTTGGTCTTGTGAGACAAAGGGGATTCAGTATGGTCCAGTTGTAGGGGTTGTTTGTCCATTTTGTCTGTAGATGTATGAGTCTTTCCGAAATCTTTGTCATGTTTGTGCGTTCGTATAGTAGTTGGGTGGAGGGGTTGGGTAGTGGGTTTTGGGGGTGTCTTATTCGTGTTATTAGTCTTAGTGTAATTTGTTCTGTTGTTTGTATATAACGTTTTGTCCTTTCCGTTCCGTTGGTCATGAGTATATGTCCAAGTCTAGCAAGGGTCTACAAATAGCTTTATATATTTTGGTGGCGGTGTTTGTGCTAATTCCTCTGTCTTTGTAGGTTAGTGATCGGAAGTGTTTTGTTCTCTTTATTGTTTCTGCCCTGATGTTTCGTATGTGTTTAGTGAATTTAGGTTTGTGGTCAATTGTGATTTAATAACGAACTATTTTACGTCGTTTTTCGGTTGTGTCGTTTGGCCGTCTGCAGTTATTGTAGGGGAGTCAGCGTTGAGTCTGTGGTTTGTGAGCAGAAGTTGGTTTTTTGACGCGTTTGGTGTTAGTCTCCATTTATAAAACCATGTCATTGTGTTGTTTGTTAGTGTTTGGAGTCTTTGAGCTGCTCTCTCAGTAGTTTTGTCATGTACAATAAGTGCCGTGTCGTCTGCGTATTGTAATATGTATGCCGATCTGTCGATTTGATTTTTGTCTGGTAAGTTGTAATTGTATATGTCATGGCAGTATATATTGTAGAGAACGGTGAGAGCGGGGATCCTTGAGGGAGCCCTTGTTCAGGGGAAAAAGAAAATGACATTGTTTTGTCAATTCGTACTTGTAGTTGTCTGTTTTCTAGTAAGTTCTTTATGGTGTGTAGTAGATATGTTGGTGTGTGTAGTTTGTATAGTTTGTATAGTAAGCCTCTATGCCAGACACTATCAAAAGCCTTGTTAATGTCCATAAACAGGCAAGCTGTCTTTCTGTCAGTTAGGTGGGTAGTTTGTATATTGTTGGCCAAAATAAAGAGCGGATGAACAGTCGAGTGATGCTGTTTGAAACCAAATTGGTAGGTAGGTATATATTTTCCAATCACTTTTTCAAGCCGCTGCTTCATTATGTATTCAAAAATTTTGCTTAGTACTGGAAGTAGTGTAATTGGTCTGTAGTTGCTCGGTTGTGTATTGTCCAGTCCATTTTTGGGTATAGGGATTATTAAGCCGTTTTTCCATGTTTCTGGGATTCTGCCATTTGTGATGCAGTTGTTCAATTCAGTTAGGATCCGTTTGTGTGTTTTTGAGTTAGGCTTTTCAAGAGTTTTGCCTTAATTTTATCTTTCCCCGGTGCAGTGTTTTTGGTGTACGCTAGGGCTTCATCGTACTCTGTGTCTGTGATCAGTTTGTAGGTGTAGTTTGGTGAGCTGTTAAAATAGTTCAAGTACCAGTCGTTGATCAAGTTCCAGTTGTCATTGTCGAAGTTAGGGTTTGTCGATATGCTGAAGGCCCTTTGATAGTGTCTGGCGAATGCGTCCGCTTTCTCTTTGTCTGTGTAACGTTTTATTCCGTTTTCGTCAATTGTGTCAGTAGTGCCAGTCTTCCTGTATTGCGCCAGTTTCTTAATTTTCACCAGTATGTTTTGCCTTTGTCCTTCTGGATTTCTTTACATGTTTCTAGCCATTTGTCTTGTCTGTATTGTCCGATCAAAGTTTTAATGTTTCTGTTAAGTTGGTTCAGTGTCTTTTTTAGGTCGTTATTTTGAGTGTTTGTATATAGTCTGTACAGTTCTCTCTTATGTTTTATTAGTCTCAGTATGTATTTGGGCAGTGAATGTCGGTAGAAAACATTTTTTATTTCCGGGCTAAATTTTCGTATGGCTAGTGTAAGTTGTTGTTGTATGGTTTCTATTGAAATGGGCTGTGCTTGTGATTGAATGTATTCATGTATATGTTGTTTCACTTTGTCTATGTCAGACTTTGGTAGGTTTAAGTTTTTCTCTATAGGAGGTGTATAGGAGGTAGGTTGCGTATGTTGTAAGTCTATGTTAAACGTAATAGCCAGGTGGTTGGATCCAAGTTCGTTGGTTAAGTTTATGTTGTTGATGGTGTTTGTTAAGTTTCTTGTGTGCAGTAGAACGTCTGGTGTTGAGTCTGGGTTTGCGGGCATCAGAAAAGTTGGTGGGGTGTGCTGTTTTATAAAGTCGGAGTTTTGTAAAAATCTTTTAAGTTGTTTCGTTTTGTTTCTGTTGAAGTTAAAGTCGCCTATAATTATTGCATATTCATAGATGCTTGCCTTGGTCAGTATGTTTTGTTCTAGGTTGGAGTGTGGGTGTATGTATGTCAGAAATATGTGTATCAGGTCGTTTAAGTAGGGTATGGTAAAATGTAGACAGTCGTTCAAAGGGTTGTTGAAGGAAGGAGGATTTGCTCTTCCAAGTTTAAATGTTGGTTTTAGGAGAGCTGCGACCCCGCCCCTGGCATGATTGATGGTATTTCCATGCCTATAGATATACTGCCAATTTCTGTACGTTGGTGTCTGTCCTAGTTTGGTTTAGTCTCCACAAATATGCAGCAGTCTGTGTCGTTTTGTTCTATGTAATTGTAAATAAGTGGTTTTTTGCTGTTAAGTTCGTTGATGTTGGCGTAAAGTAGTCTCATGTTGAACGGTCTATGTTAGTGATTGTTTGTTTTAGTTGTTCATGGGCAAGGTCATGAATTATGTTAAAAGCGTACTCTTTTCAATGGTTAGTCCATTATAGCTCTAATTGGCAATTGAACAAAAGTAGTGATTAAAACTAATTGTGTCTATGTATCTATTTTTCTCATTTTAGTTTTAAAGAAGATACCATAACTTCCGTAATCGTCTATTTTCCGGACATTTCGAGAGTTTCGAGCACAAATAGCCAATTCATTCTAAGTGCATACAAGTACGATCTTCATAAATTTTGCTTTGTTCAAAAACATAATAACACCGAGTTTTACCATCGTTTGCAATTTAAAGACCGATAGGCGAACGGTTAAATGTTTTGTCTAATCGACATAACCGATTTTTAAAGGAGGAACCAATTTCACATTATTTTGATAGGAAAAAATTTTTAGTTTTCTAAAGGTTTGGACTATAATAATGAGAAACAGAATAATTTTACCCTATTTTCTGTTACGAAAACCTAATGATTAAATGTAGTTTGAATTACTTCCGGTTCTGCAGGTGCCATCATCTTCATCAGATCATTTTCCTTGGATATTGCATGATAACTTTTAGTTTTTGGTATTTGGTTTTTTCCACATGCGTGCGTCTCATTACTGCGACGTTCGTTTTCTATTTCCTCAATGAAACTTTCAACATCCTCCGATATATCGATGGCTCAAATCCTTCTAGTCTTTTCGCGTCAGATTCTTTTAGTGTCCAAGTTTCCATCACGAAGCAAAATACAAATAGTAGATAACAAAACGTAAATCGTATATTTAGTTGATGGCTTACTATTCGGCAGCAGAAAACTATGTTCGTTCTTGTAAATGTACTTCTGGCATGTACAATTCGGACTGTGACGTCTTTAGAATCGTGCCTGAGTATTTGTAGTGTTTTACTCCTTCTATAGATTGGTTCACTTGATACAAATATTTCACCATTGTCTTGCGTTGTTTTTGTTGTTAGCATATAATTTGTTTTGCTTGACAAGTTTACTACCGACCATTTGTAGGTTTTTTTTTTGCTCCAGCTAATAGGACTGTGTGGGAAACGAATCAATTTTTTTATTATCTTGCCATTCGTTTTAATTTATTTCAAACGAAAATTAAATTTAAATTAAATAAAATTATTATATTATATAAATATATATATATAATATATATTAGCCTTGTCTAGATGCTTATTTTTATAGTGCCTAAATTCACAGTTGCATGGGTTCCGGTAGACTCCGGGAGTAGGCAAATTAGCCTCTTATTCTTTGCAGACCTGAGACTCTGTTTTATGGTTTTTGTCGGTGTGAAGATGGTTTTACCTGAAATGTATTCAGTATTTTGCCGATCCTGTCAGTAAAATTATCTATATACGGTAGTGAAGCAAATCCTTTCTCCGTCCTACTCTCCTTCTCAGTGGTTCTGCGGTTGGGATGAAATGCAATCCTTATTTCATGCCTCGTATAGCCGTTATTAGCAAAGGCTAGCCACAGATGATCCTTTTCCTCCTGCACGTGCTCTGGTTGGCATATTCTAGGAGCTCGTTTCGCCAGAGCCTTGATGACTCCTCTTTCCTGCCTCGGATGTTGATTTGAGAGTCTGTGTAGGTATCTGTCGGTATGAGTTGGTTTTCCATATACTATATATCTTAGTGTTCCATCGGTGTTCCTTTCGATTAGGACATCTAAAAAGCAAGCTTATAGTCCTCTTCCTGTTCCATCGTGAATTGGATTCTGGGTTCTGAGATGTGAGAAAATTTAAAAAAAATGTCAACTCCTCATTTCCGTGTTCCCACCCAACGAAAGTATCATCTATGTATCGGAACCAATACATGACACAATACAATACAAACCATCAGAACCCCACATAAAGAAATTTGACAACACCGTACTTCCCATCTGTTTGCTCATAAAAGCCATTGATCCACTGACAATAGGTCGATGTTAAGCAGTGTTTGAACAGTGCAACAATTTCCGGAGAGAATTTGTCCGCTAACATCGAAAGAGTCTCTCCCACCTGGATCATGGTGAAAAGAGCGACCACATCAAAGCTGACCAGCACATCCCTCGGACCCAGCTTGATATCTTTGATCTTCTCAATAAACTGAGTTGAGTTTTGATGTATGTTTTTGTTCTTCCAATTAGCGGGTTCAGTTGTTGAGTTAAGTATTTAGCCACTTCATAAGTCGGGGAAGAGATGGCACTCATTATGGGTCTCAGTGGTACATTTCCTTTATGTATTTTTGGTAAGCCTTACAGCCTTGAAGCAAGGGCTTCATATTTTATAATTTTCTTTTTTTCATCCGTTGTAAGAGCGCAAGTTTTTGTTAGCTGATTTGGTCTTCGCACGAGGTTAGCAGTTGGGTCTCGCTTCAGTTTTTTGTATGTTGACGGATCCAAGAGGGCATTAATTTTCTTAATGTAGTCATCAGTGTTCATGACCACCTTCATATCACCTTTGTCTGCTGGAAAGAGTATTATGCTTTCGTCCCCATTTATTTCTTTGAGAGCTTTTGCTTGTGCTCTTGAAATGTTATTCTTTGGTGGCTTGCATCGTTTTAGGAGTCTCGTTGTTTCGCTCCTGATTTCTTCCGCTATATCTTCTGGGAGGGTAAGTATCCCTGTCTCTACGTTTGCGATAATGTCTTCCACTAATTTCCTCCTTTGGCCAACACATTGGTTTGATGTTCAGTTAGTGTCCCCCGTGATAAATTAACTACTACTTTAGTTGCATTCCCGGATGTTGTCTCGTTCCGGCTCAATACATCCAGGGCCTCATATTTCTTCTTTTGGCGTTTTGTTGCTGAGGCTCCGGTTGACTCCATTGTCCGATAAGTTAATTGGTCGACTTTGTTCCAGTCACTTCAATGCATGATGTTCCGTAAGGAAATGGTTAGGTCACACAGTTCTCTGTCAACCTGTGCCATCTCGATCCGTATATTGTGGGTGCGTTCCCGCAACAAAGCCTGCTCAGCTCTTTTGTAGATGCGTTTTGCTTGCGCTGTCTGAACTGTTCTCTTTTGCCTTAGTCGATCCATTTTGCTATGTCTACTGAGTACAGATTTAAAAGGATTGGTAAGAGTATATCGGGTGTCCGTTTTTGGAGCTCAACCATGGGGATCTCGGTAACTATATAAGATACGAGATTGGTTAAATTGGGGAAAAGTTGCACAATCTGGAGTTCAGCAAAATGCTCTTTGAAAACTATGTTGATTAAATAAAAGGGTGGATGCTATTCCAAAACACTCTTTGCAAAAACATGATTTTTGTTATTTTCACCAAACAGCAATACGGAATCTTAATATGTGACACAGCATAGTAATCAGAACAAAACGCTGAATTCGAACATAAAAACCCAAGATGGCGCTGATAAGAAAAAACAAACTTGATGATGTTTGTCGAGAATACATAAGTCTGATTTAAAATAGGTACAATATCGCCACGTTGTAGAAGAGAAGCATTAGCAATAATGAACTATTATTCAGTTTAAATTTCCGCGCCAAATAAGGAAAAATAAAACTTTTTTTCTCGAACTTCTGTTTTTTCCGGAAGTAGCAGAAATTTTTGAATTTTTCAAAGAGCATTTTGCTGAACTCTAGATTGCGCAACTTTGCCCCAATTTAACCAATCTCGTATCTTATATGGTTACCGAGATCCCCATGGTACACCTCCAAAAACAGACTCCCGGTATGCCAATTTTCTTTTCGTTCAAATATTTTTGACCTTAGTGGAAGTTTGATATAATTTTTATGTATAAAAAAGATGTAAAAAATTGAACCCGAAGATCGGGGGGCTAGCTGGATTACTGCCTCACACAGGCGCTAACTGGACACAATTTTTTTAGTTCTAAGCTGCACAATATAAAGAAGCTCGCGTCTCCAACCTAATGGAATTATCGAGAAGCAGATTGATAAATACACATTCTTGTTGAACGCAATAGATGACATAAATAATGGAAAAAACCAGTCACCCGGGAATATATATCATATCAACGCATTACGCAGCTACGGGAATGTTTAGGAATATTAAAGGAGGCGAGGGAGGAAGAAAATTAGAAAGTAAAGAAATCAGCAGATCAAGTAGACTAATCGCTAAAAAATACGCCCTTTATCGAGGAAGGTCCATGACGGTGCCAAGAAAAGAATACGTAAAAAAAGAGGAATGGGTCCAATGTCGCTAACGTATCCTCATCACTTCTGTTTACTATTTTACCATTGTAATTGCTCATTAATACTGTTGTCCCCATTTTTTTCGCTCATAGCTTCTAGAATCAGTTGATTTGAACAAATATTGTTCTGTTAAGCAATTTTTACTCATAGGCCGAGCGTATTGGATTAATCACAATTTCTGTCGCTCCCAATCGAACAAATGGAAATGTTCTTCTAGTGAACGTTGCTGTTTTTGCATCAAAAACTTTGTCGGTTTCCTTAGTTTGCATATACAAACTGCATCGCTTCAATTCATTTACGTCTTTCAATCAATTTTAATTTTGGACGCTTATATCGTAAATGAGTTTTCGCTCAAACCGAGTTGTCTTCAAGTCTCAAGGGCGATGTATATTGTAAATTCTCGGAGAGTTATCCCTGTTGGGCTCCAACCAATTTTATCAAAATAAATAATTTTTCATGCATTTCCCATTTCTGTAAACTTTGTTGGTTTTACCAACTAATATTGTGTTAGTAATAAATAGTTAAATAAGGCTAAATGATTACAAATCTGTGAAAATTCAATGACAATTTTTAAATTCGTTCAGTAAGTAATTTTAATCACGAAGAAATTTAATAAATTTCCAATTTAAGCGTTTCTTTGCATACTTTAAATTTTAGCAAAGGTAACCATGTATGGCTTAACTTAAACCAACATGAGGCAACACAATTATTTGGAATTTAATAAAATGAATACACTTTCATTAGCTTTACGTTTTTTTATTGCTAGCTTTTTGCTAAAATTATTCAAGCATTAATTATTTGTTATTTTTTGTCTATGCTTTTCTTTAATTCTTTTATTTAATCGTCTTGAAGTTTTCCTTATCTAAAATTTCTTATAATCTCGAGGAATTTTCAAGTTACACTTTTTGTATGTGCAGCCTTGTCACGAGGATTTGTTTTTGAAATTTTGATTCTAATTATATTATTAGCTTTGAACATAGTTCTAAAATTATGCATCGATTTTATGTCTTAAAATTAGGAAATTTATCAACTCTTTATGAATTCGTTCTCTTTGGTAAAAAGTTTCGAAACAGTCTAAATTTTTTAAAATTGATATATCGAAAAAATTAGTTTAGTTGCTTTGTTATTTTTCAATAGTGATTTTAAATGTTAGTACTTTGTTGTTAAAATATAATAAAAACACAAAAAAGCTTTCGTTCGTCGTGATTAAAATTTGAAAACACATCACCAAACTGTTAGTTTAAATTTGAAATTAGATATGAATGTTGATTTAAAACTTGTAATTTATTAATTTTTTGATAGATTTTAAAACATGATATCTAATTTTCATTATTTTTCAAATAGTAATTTTTGTTCTACAATATCGGACACTTTGTTTTGGGGATCCTTTTATTTTACTATATTTAGCAGCTTATAAATTTTGTTCACGAATTACAAGAGTTGTATGGTATATAGTACACCCTGTCATTTGAGTGACCCGGAATTTGCGACCGAGTGACTGTCGGTATGAGCAGTTCAACACTCACTGGTCAACAGCTTCGGGTGGAAGAACTAGTAAGAGGCAGGGCACCCTATTGTCTTGAGGTTCAGAAATGGGCCCCAAAGGCGGATGAACCACAATTAAGTGGCCAACAGCATTAAGATGTAGAAGGCAGCGAGAAACCAGTACTTTAGAGATTCGACAAGGATATTTCTCGTACAATTATCATGGCTGAAAACGAAATACAAAAGGTCCTCAGACCCCGCCAGGTCTTAGATGTCCAGAAGGTGCAAAGAATCCCCGGGTCAGCGATGAAAACTGGAACATGGCACGTAAGAAGTCTATACCAAACTGGAAAAATGCACAACGTTATCCAAGAAATGGAAAGACTAGATCTGGACATCTTAGGGATCAGCGACACAAGATGGCCAAGTTGTGGACAACAATGATGCCAAGCCAAGATGACCACCATCGATACGGAGTCGCAATCATGGGGACTAAACAATTTAACAAGGCAGTAATTAATTACCTCTATGGCAGATCGCGCGATACTCCTTCAACTTCAGACGAACCACTGTAGATTACACCTAACTCAAATATATGCCTCTACAGCAGAAAAACCCGATGAACAACAAATTGAGGAATTCTACAACTAAGAGAATAATATCATACAATCCGTGAAATCACGACATATAACGATATTATTGGGAGACTTTAATGCGAAGATTGGCAAAGGTAAGTTTGATAGATATGTAGGCGAATATGGCCTTGGTGAAAGAAACGACAGAGGCGATCGATTACTACAATTCTGTCAAGAAAACGACGTTACTATTTCAAGCACCCTTTTCAAGCTACCAAACCGTCGACTATACACGTGGAAATCTCCACAGGATAACTCAGAAAAAAGAGTGTGAAATCAAATCGATTATATCTTGATAAACAACAGATATAAAAATGCAATCAAATCAGCAAAGACTTATCCGGGAGCAGATCTCGCTCATCAGACCACAACCCTCTAATAGCTCGCTTTCTAATAAAGCTTAAAAAACAAACGATCACGCCAACAACAAACCATATAGAGGTCTCTGGTCTAAAGAACCAAGAAACACGACAAAAATTGAAAGATAAGATCAATGACAACCTGAGAATACTCGAAATAACCAGGGCAAAGGACCTGGTTAGCCGAAGGTCAAAGGACAATAGTGAAACATACAAAAGAATACAGAAGGAAATTCGGTCAAAATAAGCGACGTAAAAGAAGAGTTCTACCGAAACAAATGCGAAGAAATAGAGACCCTACAAGCAAAGCATGATAACATTAATATATACAAAAAAGTAAAGGAACGTTGCGCAACGGAGTGTCGACATGAACCAGGACCTTTATGTGTGCTTCATTGAGTACAACAAGGCGTTTGATAACATACATCACGAACTTCTCATCCACTACCTTAAAAAGAAAAATCTAGACACCCGTAATGTCAAAATCATCACGAATTTTTACTTCAATCAAAAAGCAAAAGCAAAAAGTTGTTAAGATAGAAGGGAAGAACACGGATGTAATAAAAAAACGAAGAGGTGTCAGGCAAGGATGCGTATTATCGCCGATGTTGTTTAACCTCTATTCAGAAGAAATAATGAAAAGAGCACTAGAAAACGAATCGAAGGGTGTTATAATTAACGGAGTGCATATTAACAATATAAGGTATGCGGACGATACTATGCTGAGAGCTATAAGTATGGCAGATTTACAGGTGCTGCTAGACAAAGTAAATAACAGGCGAATAATTCGGACTGTCGCTAAATGTAAAAAAGACTAAGTTTATGATTTTATCCAAAACAACGCTCAAATCGTAGTAAATAACCAAGCTATAGAAAGAGTTAAGAGGTATAAATACCTAGGTACCATTGTAAATGAAAACAACGATTGCACTGAAGAAATCAAAACCAGAATAGGACAAGCGAGAGCAACATTTATGACAATGAAAAGGGTGTTTTGCAGCAGTGACCTCAGCCTAGATTGTTGTCTCTGATAAAGAAGATATAGTGAAAATTGTCGAAAACTTTTATAGGACAATATATACATCAAGCTCTACCTTCAAAGAACACGTAACTTACTAAGAATATATTAAATGTAGGATCAGAGATGGGATATGCCAGAAATATCAATAGTCGAAATTCGAGCAGAACTTAAACAAATGAAAAATCGAAAAAGCCCAGGAGAAGACAGAATAACGTCAGAAATGCTCAAATTGGGGGGTAAAATAGTTGAACAAGGAATACAAATTCTGCTAAATAAGTGCCTTGAGGAGCAAAATTACCAGACGATTGGATCAACGCTGAAGTTGTACTTTCAAAAAGGGGACATCACCAACATAGAAAATTACCGCCCCATCAGCCAACTGTCGCGGATGTATAAACTATTGACTAGCATAATAACGAACCGTCTAACAAACAAACTTGACTCCTAGCAACCAGTCGAACAAGCGGGGTTTCGAAAAGGCTATATCACTGAGGAACACTTACAAACCCTGAGGCTATTAAGATAAACCAACATAATTAAACATATTTGTCAAAATGTCACATTCTATGTTAAAATTGACGAAGAACTACAAACCAATAGAATTAAAATACAACGAGGAATCCATCAGGGAGACCCGATATCTCCAAAATTATTAGCATTGGAAGACGTCTTTAAGGAAACTATCATGCGAGAAAATTGGGATAAGAATTGACGGATCCTACCTAAACAACCTGCGCTTTGCAGGACGAAATCGTCTTAATATCGAGTGATGTCAATGAGCTCGGAGAAATGTTGGTACAAGAGTGCAGCAAAAAGGTGGGACTAGAGAGTAACTTAAGCAAAACCAAGATAATGAGGAATACATCAACAGATTTTATTATAGAACATCGGATTGTGGAAAATGTCAACGAGTAATGTCTACCTGGGTCACAATATAAAATTGGGTAAAGAAAACTAGACCGCAGACATAAATCAATCATCAATCAATCACATAAATAGAAGAATTGGTCTCACTTGGGCGGAATTATATCCTAAAGGACAAAACCATCCCCAATCACTTAAAAAAGAAAATATATGAATCATGCCTAATTCGAGTAGCAACATACACAGAGAGAAGCGTAAGCCGATTAATAACAACACAGAGAGCAATTGAGAGAGTCATGTTAGGAATTTCGCTTAGAGATAGGATTCGTAACAAGAACATCAGAAGACGCACACGGGTTACTGCCAGTGGGTGGGTCACATAGGAAGACACGACAGAGAAAGACGGATTATAAAAGTCACAATATGGATACCAAGAGAGACTAAAAGAAAAGTTGGAAGACCTCAGAAACGATGGCTTGACGATATCAAGAGAGTAGCGGGTCGACAATGGAAACAATCTACACTAGACAGGATAACGCGGAAAACATTGGGAGAGGCCTATGTCCAGGAGTGGATGAATAACGGCTGACATAAAAGAAGAAGAAGAAGATACAGGGTGATCAGTAATGAATATGTCCTAGTGGAACTGTACATTCAAAAGATGTCAAAATAATGTTGCTAAAAATTTTGCTAAATGTTTGCTAAGAGAATTTAACCAAACATGCCTTAGTAAAATATTGCTCTGCTACACAAATACAGTTTCATTCCATAACTCCTACAATTAAACAATAAAGAGAACAAAACACTTCCGATCACTAACCTACAAAGACAGAGGAATTAGCACAAACACCGCAACCAAAATATATAAAGCTATTTGTAGACCCTTGCTAGACTTTGGACATATACTCATGACCAACGGAACAGAAAGGACAAAACGTTATACACAAACAACAGAACAAATTGCACTAAGACTAATAACACAAATAAGACATATCTTCTTGTTAGCCAACAGCTTCGGAAGTAACAGCTATCAAAATAAAGGCAACTTTTCATCCTTGGGATGAAAAAGCCCTAAAGGCGGAGGATCTAACAATGGTCAACGTCGTGAAGAAAGCCACGGGAACCACTGCAGTAGAGACCCAAACGAGTATCCCTTGTAAAGTTAACATGGCTAATCTTAAAACAAAAATTTCCGTTTGCAATCTCCCATTCGGATCTCCGAAAGGAAATATTTTTGAGTAGCACCAATTTACGAGGTGAAAATTCAATCAATCTAAGAAAAGAAAATGTGAAGATCGGCACCTGGAATGTCAAGAGCATGTTTCAATCTGGAAACATCCACAATAAAATACACAAAATGAAGATGATCTCCATAGATATCCTTGCATGCACAGAGACAAGATGGCCTGGTATACGCAAATGTCAAATAGAAGACTATGAGGTTTGTTATGCAGGAGAAGACAGTGTATACCTACCATAAAAACGGAACGGCAATAATATAAATAGACACACAATTCTAGGATTTTCACCCATTTCAGACCGAGTGACTAGGACAACATCACACAACTTGAACATAGTGGTCGCGTATGCTCCAACAGCGGAAAGCTCTGAACGAGATATAGAAATATTTTACGAGCAGCTTAAGGACGCGCTACGCAACACGAAGAAAGAAGGTGCTACCATGTTATTGAGCGATTTCAACACAAAAATCGGAAAAGGAGCTGGCAGTGATATTCTGGGCAAATATGGACTCGGAAATAGAAATCACGGAGGACAGAAATTAGTACAATTCTGTAAAGAATTTCAATTCGCTGTCATGAACACATACTTCCAGTTATCGAGCAGACCACACAATCAAGGTTCCAACGTCAGAAACCAGATTGATTATATAATGATCAATAAAAGATGCTGAAACTGGATAACGTCCACGAAATCATAACCAGGGGCTGACATCTCTTCTGATCATAACTTAATACTTGCAACAACGAAACTGAGACTTAACACGTACACTGTCCTATGACTCACCTATGGGTCGTATAGGCTCCAAGTTGTGAGTCCCGCGACCCGTATGTGGGTCGTAAATATGTGTTCTCTTATGATGAAATATTTAGAGGGACGTATGAGTATACTGTTGTGTTTGCTAAAAGAACTCAGAAGAAAAAAAAGCTACATTTTGGTGAAAAAATCATTCTGATATTCAGTTTATTACCTGAGATACTGCTTATACAAAATTAGCATACAAAATAAAAATAATTTTTTTTAACGTAATAAAACTTTTAAAAATTTAAAGAAAATAAGCAAAAATTTACAAGAGAAAATATCAATTATTTTTGCCGATTAAAAGATCAAAATCAATGATTTTCTGCGAAACAAGGAATACAATATGCTTGGTTGCACTGACGACAAAAAGATGAGACTTTTTTAGTTTTTCTACAAGCTTCTCTCGAACTTGAAGTATTTCTTAGCTTTGTGTAGCATCCATGACAGCGTTTCCTATAAATTTTATAACCTTCATGTCTAGGTAGTTCCTCTATCTTGTGAATTCCTTCCTGCTTTTTTGTTCCTCATTTTTTTAATTCTTCATCTTTTCATTTGTTTTAGCAGGCTGCGAATAAGAGATTCCCTAATTTTTAATGTGGATAAATAATTTAATCTTTTTTTCTGAACGTACAGATTTATACAATATATACGTATTGATAACAAGTGTCCTACAAATTATTTCAATAGCCAATTTTTTATACCATACTAAAAATAGAAGAGACAAGTGTAATAACTAAATAGTTGGTCAGAGATATCTACACCCTGCTTTCCTTTATTGTAGTCCAATTTTGCCAGTGGCTTCACTTTGTCTTCTCCATTTCTTTTTTTCCCATACACTTTCATTTGATCATTGTGGCAAGTGGAAAGAATATGGACATCACGTCGTCCGAATCAAAGTCACTATTGGAACTTATTTCTGATATATTTTCCGCTAGATCTAATAACTTTTTTTCGGCCAGTTTACGTTTTCAACCGGCCATTGTTATATTCATAAAAATACACGCTTAATTTAAATAAATAAACATCAGCTTTTAGGAGTATGGAAAGACAATTTCCTAATTTACGTGTTACTGCAAACTAAAACAAATATCAGGTGATTTCAATGTGTTATCACATTGTCAAAAATGTACGACCCACATGAGGAACGTAGGACATAGTACGTATGATAAAATTGTCCCAACGTCCTACGACCCATATATGGGGCATAGAAAGTTAAATGGGGACATATGAGAATTGGCGGGAAAAAACTGTTAGGACAGTGAACCTGTTAAGAAAACTGTAGCAAGGACAGAAAGTCACAAAAGGAATACAACGAGATGTTAGAAGACACAGCAAAATGACGAAAATGCAGGCGCAGTCAGAAAAGACAGTAGACGAAAAGTGGGAAGACATCGGGAAGGTGATAACGACGATAACAAACAATAACCTGAGAGTTCAAGACACTAGAAGAAGGAAGAAAAAATGGACGAACGATTAAATATTAGATTTTATCGATTTTGGCGTAAATTCCGAAATCGACATAAAGGAAATTATAAGGAGTTGAATAAAGAAACTAAAAGTGTAATGGTGTTTCCGGGAAAACCTCTTTTTGTACGGTTAGGGTTGGTTTCTGGTAAAATAACAAGTTCGGACTTGAACGGGTTTGCGGCGGTTTTCTCGGGCGCCAGCCATCAGGATTTATGTGGTGATGACCCTACAGCTAGGGTAGACTTTATACAGTGGAGAAAGAAAATAACCCAGAATATAAAAAAAAACGTTTCAAAATTTCTATCGCCGGGGTACAACGGCAGGCGGTTTCCATTTAACAAACTGAAATAAGGTTTCTGGCCTTAAAGAGGCGTTTTACAAGACCAACCAGACAATCCCGCTTTCGTTTCCCTACATTAACGCTACTCGAACACTTACAAACGCAACGGACTAGTGGACAATAAAACAATTTCTTCTTGCCACTGAAATCTTATTTATTTAATAGTATTGTTAACCTAGAATAAGAGAATTTTCATATTTGTTTTTTATTTAGATTAAGACTGCATGTATTATACAAGGGCAGAAAGACCGATAGGTCGATAGCCCTTTTTAGAAATAAAGATGTTTACTACTACTACTACTGAAATAACATAAGATTTCCGGCCTTAATGAAGAGTTTTACATTCAATGAAATAACATAAGATTTCTGGCCTTAATGAAAAGTTTTACATTCAATGAAATAACATAAGATTTCTGGCCTTAATGATTACAAAATTAAAGTTAAAATAAAACGTTGAGAGGAGGTGCACAACAGGGCGGTCAGTATATATCACGTATATGCGATTAACGGTGGTGAATGATCGTATGTTACGCCATCATATCTTACGCAGTGGTAATGCGGGTTTGATCCGGAATCAGAAGCTGACGTGAAATGGGAATTTAACTCGGAATAAATGCCCACACCAGCAAAACCTC
Source organism: Dendroctonus valens (assembly GCA_024550625.1). Taxonomy (NCBI): domain Eukaryota; kingdom Metazoa; phylum Arthropoda; class Insecta; order Coleoptera; family Curculionidae; genus Dendroctonus; species Dendroctonus valens. The sequence goes on from JAJTJO010000059.1 coordinate 124,685, forward strand.
AGAGATCGGTAAGAACGGGGAGTTTTCGCATTCGTTCCCCACACTTTCGGTTATTTAATATCGGTCTAGCTGATGGCGTGGACTGATTGTGTATGACTGATTTTGCAATGAATGCCATAGGACAACTGGAAAATCTGGATAATGGAAAACGGTTACTGGCGGTTGCATTCAGCAAAATTGGAGTAGAAATGTTGCATACCTTCTTTACGGTGGGTTAAAACAGGAAACCGAAACACGGTACTCAAACTCGGAAAAAGGGACTTTAATTCGGTAACAAGCCAGAGCTGCAGACCGACAGCCATTCTGAGCTCATGCCGGGCTACAGGCCAGGCAGCACAAGATCAGAATGACAATCTACGGTTGACAGCGGGGTTTTCAGGGCCAGGTGGAAATTCTGAGCTCATTCCTGTGGATGACACTGTACTTTCTTTTACGGTAGATTGAAACACGTGGAATTACTCAGATTAGAAGTTTGCTTGTGGTCGGCTGGACTGAAGGTTCTGCACTTTCGGTTCGGTCGGACAATCAAGGACTAACCTTGCTCGGTCGGAAAATTAGGGTCTCGCTGGACTAGCTTCTTGGTCGGAAAATTAGTGCCACTTCACCATCGGAAAGTTAGTGCCTCTCACGGACTTCATGTCGCCTTAAATACCCTTTTTGGTCTCTATTTTGGCTCGATATTGGGAGCCCTTTTTGGTAGGAATCCTTTGTTAAATTTGTATGGCGCATTTGCATGTTTTTCGGTTTGTGGTATTCCTGCTATTTTGGTTTGGTATTCGAGGGAACATATCTGGTGGTTTTTTTTTTGAAATTTTTGTGGTGCCTGTGCGTGTTTTTTCGGTTGTTGTTATGCTTACTATTTTGGCTTAGTATTCAGAAAATCTATCTGGTAGTTTCTTTTGCGGAATTCTTGTAGTGTATTTACGTGTTTTTCGGTTTTTGAAATGCTTGCTACAAACAAAATGGACAAACAACCCCTACAACTGGACAATATTGAATCACCTTTGTCTTACAAGACCAACCAGACAATCCCGCTTCCGTTTCCCTACATCAACGCTACTCGAACAATTACAAACGCAACTGACTACTGGACAATAAAATAATTTTTTCTTGTCATTAGAATTTTATTTACTAATATTGTTAACCTAGAATAAGAGAATTTTCATCTTTGTTTTTTATTTAGATTAAGACTACATGTATTAAACAAGGGCAGAAATGCCGATAGGTCGATAGCATTTTTTAGAAATAAAGATGTTTACTACTATATCTCTAAATTTCGTATGAAACCGGATTATTCCAGTTTTTTGCTTTATACATGTCGTATAATTTCGTAATATTTAGCCCTTCGGATAAATATATTTTTTTCTCTTCCTCAAAATGTAATGAGACATTTTTCTTCCACGGTCCACCGGTGCTTTCCTTTCAAATGTCAATTTTTGTCTTATGTTTTGAACCTGACTTTTTGGTAATACCGTGGAATGAGCACACTCATTTATACACACTTGAACATATTTAAGTTGCTCATCTTGGAGGTAACGAACTGGATACGCAACATTGTGTAAATTTGCAACATTTTTTAACCGTAGACGTAACCGTATAACAGGCAAAACCGTAATAAGTTCTTTGAGATTCTGATTTTGATTATTGGAATCGCCCAGTTTATTAAGAGCTTTGATAATTCTTTGCTTTTCTTTTTGCAGTAAAACACTGAAACGTTTGCAATTATAGCCCGTACTCAACTCATGTGTGGTAGCACTTGAAAATTTTATAACGTCATCAATTCGGTCAGTTTTATTCCTTTTATTAGCAGAAAACTTTACCTCCGAGTCAAAAGCTGTACTGGAACCTTGATTTTCCATTATTATGAAAAATATTAAACAAACGCCATGCAGAAAGAAAAGACGAACCACGACAGGCGACTTCAAGAACATATCGAAAACAACTAACAGACAAAACGTGTTGGCTACGGCAATATGGAGAATATTCGACAGGAATGGACGTGCATACATCTTTTCACTTGCCGCTCGCATATAAATTGTTTTTCCTCAGTAAGGCACATTTTTCCTTAGTAATAATTGGAGGACAGGAATACTTTTTGCCTTGGTTTCATAGTCTAAATCATATCGTTTTGCTGTACTAGATGGCCTGATTAGTTCAATATTGACAAAAAATAGACTTGTATGGTTTTTCTCCCCGGGTTTTCATGTATTCAGAGGAACTCTTTAGAGAGGCACTTAGCGAACGAGAAGAAGGACTAATTATAAACGGCGTGAATATGAATAATATCCGACAGCTGACTCTACACTGTCAGCAAAAAGCACTACAAATACAACCAAAAGATCTACCAATATTAATTAACCGAGTCGTAGGAGCCAGCGAGGGATTTGGACTGAAACTTAACAGAAAGAAAACAAAAATTATGATCATAGTAAGCAAAAGATCGATGCAAACTTTTATGTTTCTGGGAAGAAATTAAATCGAGTGAAAGGAATTACCTACCTGGGATGTCACCTGAACGAAGACTGGGGTCACTCCAACGAGGTGAAGTTACGGATACAGAAGGAGAGAATATATTCATCCGCATGCGGAACGTACTATTTTAACATTGAATCTACAAACTGGAATGGGCGTTCGTCGCTGCTACGTATTTTCGTTGCAATATTAGAATATACGGAAGAGAGAATTAGAGAATACGGCGTAGAAGCATGGACGCTGACAGAGAACCCAACAAACGACTTGAGGCATTTGAACTCTGGGGTTACAGACGAATGCTCAGAATGTCCTGAATTCACTGTGTAGCAAATGAAAGGATGCTAGAACGTCTAAATAAAGAAAAAGGGGTAATCTGAACATTTAAAAGACGAAAAATCTTGTACTTCGGTCATGTTATCAGAGGGGCAAAATACAGTCTGATACAAGTCATATTGTAGGGAAAAATAAAAGGCAAAAGAGGACTAGACGGAGGCGGATATCCTGGCTGAGGAAATTTGATTATTTGAAAAGCACTTCAAAAGAAAAGTAATGACCGCACACCTGGAAGTCTAGTGAAATCGCCGCCTGTTAAAAACCTAAATATTTTTGTTGATTTAGAAAGAAACTTGGTTTACACAAGGATTTGGGTTCCTCTAATTTATAATTTGGAGTAACTTTATTTAAAGGACGTTAATTCTAACAACCCGTTTCATCTTTGGAAGATCGAACAGGAATTTCCGAGCGAAAAAGTTTGTTCGTAGAAATGCAATATTTGCCATTCTGGCAGCCAATCAGTTCGTAACAAACAAGCAACTGCTAGATGTATTTCACGTATAGTCGCTAGCCTTGAAGGAATGCATGAAACTTCTTTTCAATTCCCTAGCTAATGGCTTTATTTAATTAAAAATCGATTGACTTTAAGCTCAATGTTCGCGTGGGAAATGTTATCTGAGGTTTTGGCATGATTTCTGTAGAGACGACGCTGAACTCCATGAATAGAGCTTTAACCCTCATGTCCAAGCATAGTTTTTAAACCTATTCCGCACACATAGGTACCTGGGTACCCACACATATCTAACTATAGTTGTTTGTGTTTTGGATTTCGCGAGTTTTCTTAGTGAACCATTGGATCTGTAAACAATCTCAAACCTTCCGCAAAATCAGTAAAAGCTGTACAAGGTGCGTTAGTTTGCTAGTGTTACTGAATGTCTGCGGTTGAACGTCAGTTTTCGGGTGGTAAGCTACTGGGTAATCCTAAATTTTCTTGAGGCAGATTTCAGTACACCAGGAAATTTACGTGAAAAAGGAACTGAATAAAACAAGATGAAGGAATTAACTGCAACGCAATATAAAAGGTGGTTACCTCGCTGTATCTTTACAGATAGCATTGTGCCGCATAGTGTTGCTATGGTTAGCTGAAGTTATATTTTTATTATCACCGTTGAATTAATTATATTTAGACTTTCTCTCGAAGAACATCAAAGATACCAGGAAAGCTTGGTGCAAGAAGAAAATAGTGATAGCGATGATGGAGATGAACATATGGACTCGGTCGATGAATGGGTTGCAAGTCAAGGAATTTCATCAGATTTGTCAGACGTCGAGGACGCCTACAATTATGGGCATATTGAGATAAATGAAGACGAACCTATTTCAGATGATAGTGATGCCACGAAAATACTAATTTAAGTGTGGACGTTACAGAAAATTTACCACAACTTGTGGCAAAAGATGGTACAATTTGGAACAGGTCTGTACTTCCAGATACTCGTGTTCAATAACATAATATTTCACGTCAAAAGCCTGGGCCTCTGCCATCAACTAAGAATTTATCTGTCGCTGATACTTTCGAGTGGATTTTATCCGATGAAATGGTAGACATTATTGTACGTGAAACTAATAGGAAAACATTAGACTAAGAGGTCCATGGTAGAACTATACACGAATATCGGCACACGCACCAACGGAAGAGAAGGACGATGATGAGAAGGACATTTTCTATGACCAACTCACCAGAATTCTCGACTCGATCCCCAAACAGAATCTGTTATTGGTTCTGGGCGACTTCAACGCAAAACTGGGTAGAGAAGGCTGGTTAAGACCACATGTTGGACGACATAGCCTACTCGATGTAAGTCACAACAACGAACTACGGGTAGCAAATCTAGCAGGACTCAACAATCTCATGGGCAAATCTACTATGTTTGAACAAAGAGATTTACATAAGCAGACGTGGGTATCCTATGATGGTATCACAAGAGACCAAATAGATCACATCCTCATAGATTCCAAGCACTCAAATAATATCATAGACATTGGAAGTAAAAGAGGAGCTTAGGCGGACTCGGAGCATTTTCTGGTATGTGCCAAAACAACAATAAGGATCAAGAAACAGAAGACAGGTCCACAACAAGCAAATAAGACAGCTAAATGGGACACGGATAAACTGAAGGAAGAGGAAGCCCTCGCTAACTACAAGCCTAAAATTGCATCTGAAATGCGAGATATACCAGAAATGTGTAAGAGTAACGCCGACACCATGCGAAATGTTATACAGAAGATTATTCTGGAGACAATGGAGACAACTATCGGAATGCGCGATAGAACAAAGACAAATAACTGATACGGACTGTGAGAACCTACAGAACCAAACACACCGAGCTAGGGCTCAAATGTTACAGGACCCTTCACAGGAGAACATCGCTATCTTTAACAATGCAAGGGGTAGAGCAAGAAAATTCATTAGGGAAAGGAGAGAGAACATTAGAAGAAACAAATACAGGGCATCGAAGATAGAAGATTCCTTTAAAGGAACATCTCGAATTAAAACGGGTTTTAAACCGCAAACAAGTAATATAATACGGAAAGATAATGGTGAACTTATCAGCGGCGCTACAGAGGTATTAAAAACATAGAATGAACATTTTCAGAAACTCCTCAATGTAGCAAAGGACGACACAACGAATAATAGAAACTGAGAAGCCAACACTAGAAATGACGAAGGCCATACAACGCCTAGAAAACAACAAGCGCCAGGAAATGATACTATCCTCCCTGAATGCCTGAAAATGGGAGGTCCAGTACTCTATCAAAAGATGCATGAGTTAATCGGACTAATATGGGACAACGAAACATTACCGGAAAGATGAACAACAACAAGGAAACAGAGTGTTATTATAACCCTACATAGAAAAGGAAGCTATCAGGTATGCAATGCAACTATATGAGGGATATCTCTCATCAACACCGCATACAAAGTACTTGCAAACGTGATTCTAACCCGCATATGGTGTATGGTGTATACGGTGTATACACGGAAGAATCGATAGGTGGTTATCAGTGCGGTTTTAGACCGGGAAAGTCAACGATAGATCAAATATCCATTATTCGCCAAATCCTCGAAAAACACTGGAAATTTGATAAAGACCTCCACCACTTATTTATCAACTTCCAGCAAGCCTGTGATGGCGTATTAAGAAACCATGTATGGGCAGCCATGGCAGAGTGTGGAATACCAAAGAAAATAATCAATATTACTAAAGTGTGAATGGAAGGTAGCCGGTGCTGTGTTAAAGTTGAGAACAATATTTCTGAAATCTTTGTGGTGGACAAGGGCCTGAAACAGGGTGACAGTTTGTCTCCAATACTGTTCAATATCGTTTTGGATACAGCGATCAAACGAGCTAACATTGACGTAGAAGTTTTTTCAAGCAGTGAACCAAACCTGATACTGGCATTTGCAGATGATATAGATCTTGTCAGTAAAACAACCATTGAAATCAAGAGTTCTTTGGAAAAATTTGAATGGAGGCAGACACAGTAGGATTACGTATTAAAGAAGAGAAAACAAAATACATGTTTAATTCCCGGAGACAGAGAAGAGATCGACTAGGGCAAAATGTAACCATTGACAGATTTCAAGAATCTCGGCGTGGTCATCACAGCCGGCAATAACATGAATAAAGAAATGAATGCCCGCATACAGAGAGGTAATAGATGCTATTATGCACTAAGAGAATTGTTCCAATCGAGAATAATGTCGCGATTCTCAAAACTGAAATTGAACCATGCTACTATAAGACCGCTAAACATGTACGGATGTGAAGCTTGGACCATAACCGAAGCAAATATATAGAAAACTATATGGACCAAACCAGGATCCTAGTTCAGGGAAATATCGAATAAGAACCAACGTGGAGTTAGAACAATTGCACCAGGGAGATATTGTGAGAGACGCAAAGTCACAAAGACAGAGATGGGCAGGACACATATGTAGAGCACCGGATGACAGAATGCTGAAAATTGCATGACAGGAAGTACCGACGTCAAGAATAATACCGGGAAGACCTAAAATGAGATGAAGTGACAATGTTCTATAGGATATGGGAAGATGGGCACTGAAAATGAACAGGAAACAATGCTAGATAGAAGTCAATGGCGGCAAATTGTGCTTGCAGCCAAGACCCACATAGGGTTGTATTGCTACTCGATGATTATGATAGATTCATTCGCTTCGACAATGACAACACTAGGGAAGAAAGACCTATAACAGAAAAGGCAGCTGCTATTACTGATATCTGGTTGATGATGAATTATAATTTATCATCAAAATATGTTTTATCTGAATGTGTCTTCGAAAAGCTTCAGAACAGTTGACGAACAGCTTTTCCCATATAGAGGTAGGACTAGGTTTACACAAAATATTCCCTCAAAGCCAGCGAAATATGGACTAAAGATATTTTGGGTTTGCGATTCTAAGTCGTCGTATCGTTAAACTGGTCAACTTTATATTGGAAAAGGTCCAACCGGTTCAGAAAAAGATCAAAGTCAGCGAGTCGTGAGAGATTTGTGTCATCAACTCAAAGGTTCCGGGAGAAATATTACGATGGACAATTTTTTTACGGCATTGCCTGTAGCGCGTTTACATACTACTGTCCTGGAACTTCACTCGAGCTAGGTCAACGGTAGAGAACGATCGAAATTTCGGGAGCTCTCAGTGTATCGGAGCCTTCGGGTATAGTTACATACAAAGTTGATTTTCGAAGTGAAATTTATATCTGCCTGCAGAGGACAGAGTGGTGAATAAGTTTGTGTTGTGCAAATCGTGCAATTGGGCTTGCAGAAAAAAACCCGAAGCAAGGTCAGAAAATTAGATATTTACGGATAAAATAGGGCAAATAAAGCAGCAGAAGGGCCAAATTTCTATCGGCCAAGAGAGGAATTTGACCTTTTCTCGGACTCGCTCGACCCTTTAGGCAAACCATGGTGCCGCTGTGAACTTTTGGCAATTCTGCCGAAAAGAGCGACGCTGCCGCTGTGACATTTTTTTCGACTTCAAATTGTCTTCAAAAAGTCGAGGACGTAGTTCCAAGAACAGAACAGGCGCTGCGAGCCAAGCGAAAAATCATAGATGCGGTCAGCAGATAACAGAACAGGAAACTGCTTTTCAAAAGAGAGGAGAGAGAAACAATCATCTCTAGCGTCGGCGAACTGACGGATCTTCTCATTGAACTTCTAGCAGGCAAGTCGCAAGGGGCGCACCGGCGTATGTGGTGTATATATCACCAGGACTTTGTTGGATAAATGCGCAAGCAGCAAAAGGAAACTAGGACCCAGATGGCAGCAATGGCCGCGGAAATAAAACAAATAAGGAGAGAGCAGAAAGCCATCACAGCGCCGAGTAGGCCGACAAGAGGGGACCGCATAAGGCCGCTCACTGGAGCGCAAGAGAGGCTAGTAGCCAGGCAATTAGCCATGGATTGCATGGCAATTAGCCATGGAGCACCCAGCCAGACACCCAGACGGACACAGAAAACGAAGCTGAGTGGCAGACGCAGAGGACCCATAGGCTGTACAGGAAGACGGCAAAGCGATCGTACGCGGACATAGCTGGGCAGACAACTAACAACGAAGAGGGGACTCAGGGATGGAATACGAGACACCAATAACATTAGTGTAAGTTCCAGAAGGCAAGAAGCCGGCGGACGTCATTGGCATAATTACGGAGGTCGCGCAGGAAGAAGCCCGAAACACGGGGGGAATCCGCGGTTTCTCCACCACGAAGAACGGGCAGCTGGCGATCCAGTATAAGCACGAGGCGCAGCAAAAACTGATGGATGCGAAAATAAGAGATCGGCCAGATATTAAGATAAGGCATCTGGCACGAACGCGGCCGCGGCTAGCAATTCTCGGCGTCCAGGATGGCTACATGGATGAGCAGCTGATTGAGGCAATCACCGCCGAGAATCCAGAACTCCGGGAACAACTGGGAGGATGCCTCGTAGGAAAAGCCAAGGTGCTGAGAAGATGGTTAAGCCGCAACAGGGCAAATCGGGCAAATGTAGTCCTCGAAGCAGAACCCGAGGCCTTCAAGACACTGGTAAAGAGGGGCAGGATCTACCTAGACCTCAGCGAAGTCCGTGTCGTGGAAGACGTCGACATAATGCAGTGCTTCAACTGCTGCATGTTTGGACATCTGGCCAAGCACTGCAAGGAGCAAGCGCGGTGCTATACATGCGGAGGTTCGCACGCCGGGCGCGCCTACCGATCGTATCAACTGGACTGCCCTAACTGCAAGAGACAGGGAACAGTACAGCAGCAAAGGCAGTACACGGCCAGGGACAGGCACTGCCCAATATACGCCCGCAAGGTTGCACAGCACCAACAGACCAGGGTGAACTACGGCGAATGCAGCAGCAAGAGAATCGTCGCACAACTGATGAAGGTGCTCCAAATGTCGACAGAGGGAAAGCTACAACTAGATTGATGGAGAAGTACATGCAGGACAACAGCATCGACCTGGCATTGGTATACAGAACCCTATATATTTCATAAGCCAAGATGAAGCATATAGGCGAGTGAGGCACAGCAACAAAGCCAAACGGAGATATGGGTCAGAAACAATATCGACCATACCATAATTACAGGCCTCACAAGCGACAACATGGTCACTATCCTCATGGAGCGAAAGGGGGAAAAACTGTACGTGACCACCACGTATGAGGAGGAGCCAGGAGATAGCGCCAATGCCAGACTCCAACACTTCCAGATCAGAATAGACAAGCTAGGTCTTGCAATGAACAGACACATTGGGGGGTGCGACTCTAACGCGCATCACACAATATGGGGCGGAAAGTCAACCGACACCAGAGACGAGGCAATGGTCAGCTGGCTAATGGAACAGGCCTTCACTCTGGTGAACGACCCTCACAAGGGTCCAACATTTGAAGGACCCCAGGAAAAAGTGTTACGTGCAAATATTTTGCCGTAAACCTGTTAATTTGTTTCGGACCTCGGTATGCGTGTTCAAGTTATTTGCCAAGCATATCTGTTTTGGTTTTTTCCTCATGGAGTTAAATTTTGGCTGTAAATCCGAATCTAGCAAATTTATCGCAGGTGAAAGAAATGTTTGGTAGATTGCGGGATCTCGTGTCCGTTAGGGGCCAATGAATTGGTGATTTTTGATTCCTGCGCCAACGGAAGATTGGGGGGAGGAAAAACTTCTACTGGTGTAACGGTAGATTTTTGGTGGTTGAAGATTTAATTAGGCTGTGACGATCAGATCGCCAGGTCGATTTTTGAGTTTATTCCGCATGGTCGGTTTTTGAGAATTTTAGAATCAAGAAATTCCTTGATGGTTGCATAGACCGCAAGAAGCCTTTCTTTCCACTGGGAAAAGCAATTATCCAATCGGCGAGTTGAAATTTTGAGACCCAAGAACCGGATAGACGAATCCATAATGGCCACTATGACCACGTGGAATTGATCCGAGATCCGTGGAGCAATTCAAAACCAGCTCTTTTGGGGAACCTCAGCGGGATCGTTGGATTTTTGACGATGAGGCTGATTCTGGTGTTTTCCAGTTTGGTAGAAGTTGTATGCTATTTGGAAGCATGCTGGCGCCCAACTTTTGCTGAAGACTTTTGTTTTTTTATCAGTTTTTTATGACAGTATTTTTTATAACTGGACTTATTAACGTTTTATAGTTAACTGCTTGTGCTGAAACATTCAAGTTCGACTGCATTCAGTTCATTTTGTTTTTTTTTACTTTAATTGCGATTCACAGTCGGACCTGAGTGATTTCCTTATTTATTTTGATACCCCCTTTACTGTGGATTTTTTTATTTTTATTTATGATCACCACCGATCCCCATTGGAAGACCTGCGAGGCCACTGACTGAAGTGATCACTCCAGCCGGTCCCCTTAGGATCCTTCCCTTCGCTATTCAGGCTTGATTGAAGTTAAGGTATCCATAGATTAAGGGTGCTAACAAAAATATCCGGTGATACACTCTAAGTAAATTTATATATTTTGTAATTTTCTTTCTCTCAGTAAAATTGTTAACTTGTTTAAATACATTAGTTGTGCAGTTGAATTTGAGTGTGCGTAATTTTTATTGTCCATTGAGCGTTCCAAAAATTGTTGACTAGCCGCAAAGTACTAGCTCATGCTCTAACTCACGCCCGAGATAAAATAATTATAGTTAGAAGTAAAATTCATAACATAAAGCTATGTAAAAGTTACAACTTACTCAAATACGGGGTGTCAATGTATACGGGGATAACATTTATTAGTAGTGGTAGTAGTAAACATCTTTATTTCTTAGAAAAGGCAATAGAGATATCATCGGTATGATTCCTTCTATCTCACTAGTTTGCCTAGTGTGTCCATACTTCTTTTGTGGCTATTTTTACTTTTATTTAATCATCTCTCCAGACTGTTTGATGCCGTCTCTCGTTTATTATTATTATTATTTACAAAGAAATATTATATTTCACATTGCATCAAACCTATGAAAATATACCGTTATACAATTAAACTATGTAAGATTTACGTAAATGAGTAGACGTCGAGAGTTCCAAACCAAAACCAACTTATCATAATCCAAGCCATTAAGTAACTCGATTATTGTGAGTTATGGAAAAATTCAACATTCTTTAGGGCATTATTGCAGAATTGATAATATAAAAAGGTTGCTATATTTATTATTTATATTATTTTTAAACTTAAAGGTTGTTATATTTATACTAAAACCAAAATTTCTTAAAAGCCAAATAAAATAAGGCATATACAGTTTTGCAAGAAAGAATATTCATAACATACTGACAAATGCATATTGTTCTTTTTTGTCCAGGATATATTGCAGACTTGTGCAGATTAACAAAGGGGTGAAATTTGCGGCAAAAATTGTTAATTAATTGGTCGATCTGAATGCACAATAACGTTCATTTTTTGACTCGAACATCCCTAATACACCCAATTTGTCAACGAACCAAAAGCAAATGCGACACTAAATTTACAGACTATTATGGTAGTCAGTGAATCACATTAGTCATATTTGCCGGGATTAATTCTGATATTAAATACTCGGTTTCCATGTAAAAGTTATGGCAGACAAATCTAATAGTTTATAAAACCCACGCGAGTTAATTAATTGATGAAACATAAATATTATATATGACAATTCGCTTTTTCTGTAAGCCGAAATGTGTGTGTTTTTTGGGCAAATAAATTGAAACGATTGTTACATGTAAACATTGTTTTTTACATTGCAGGCTAAACGTTCAGCTATTAAGTATTCCTTAATGCCTACTGCTGTTCCAAATTATCATCACTTGTTATCAAATTCGATTCCGTCATATTTTTTCATGGACACCGTTTAAAAGTTTCAGCTAAGTAATTACAAAACTAATATATGGAAAAAAGTTTTCTAATACACTAGTAAACATACCTGTTTCTGTTCACCTGCAGCCAAATGCGATCCAAATCAAAGGTGATAAATCCTGCAAATAAACGAAAATTATGTCAGGTTATCGTAAAGAACGTGACTTTGAATACGCAATAAACTCTCGTTGGGCAGTTTACGATTTTACGGCGTTTCCTATTCAGAACGTTGGACATTTATTTAAATTTGGCTTGTATTTGTTCGATACAAATGATCAGGAGAAGCAGACGGGTCAATTCTATACTTTATGATAAGTGCCTCTTTGTCACAGAAAAATGGTTGTAATAAGTCAACTAAAACTGATAATTTGGTGGACGTAAAGAGTTTATATGTGAATGGTTAATAAGTGTAAATGCAAAAATTCGTGGTCATGCGAATAGGAATCAACGTTAATTGTATAATTCAATTATCTAGCCAGTTGTGGGAAAATGAGCACTCTGGCTCAATTTGTTCCCCTGGTGAGAAAATTTCCAGTCTTTCCTAACTCCCGGTTCACTTAGTAATCGAGTTTTTTCCTTTATCCAGGGGTAGGAAGACAGAGCTGTAGATCAACTGGTTCTCGAGGTATGTCTAAGTCATGGTAAGGTAAGACGGCGTCATGTTTGAGCCACCTAAGTTTAACCAGAGATTAGTCTACTAATCTCTGGTTTAACACCCTGTTCATACGTTAATTTTGATTATTGGGAAAAGTGGTAAATAAATAAAAGGCGTTTCTTTTTGAGCACCGTATTCTCTTGAACGTAAAAAATCAGATAAAAAATCGCCATGTATGATTTGACCCCCATTTAGAGAATTTAGTGGGAATTATTTGAAATGGAATATTTATATAAAAAACCATTTATTGGCCAAAAATCGTAGTCATTTGAACTTTGTTTGTTTTAAGAAAGTTGTTGACTCTTAAATCTTCTATTTACTAAAAGTATTTTATTGATTAAGCTTTATTTCGCGCTTTCGGGACTAGCGCTATTAAGATCTCATTTAACAAAAATATTCAGACAAATTTCTGGTAAGGAAATTACACATTATTTCGTTTATAGTAAAACATACTTAACACATATAGAAACTAGATAGAAAGAAATAGTGCTCCCGTATTTGTAAATGTAAATAGACTTCTGCTTATGCACCTTCCGCTAAAACTCACAAGGATGTGAAATTAACAAATACGAGTATAATACTGTGCTAGCTAACAACTACTGTATGTAAGCGCCTTATATTTAATGACTCCTTCACATACATGTAGGCACATTTAAGGTGGATGTTTGCGTTCCAAAAAGCCCACAAAACTGATTATCTTGGCGGTATTTTGGGGGGTACGCTTGATAATACTGTGGGAAATACTAAACTAAAAAATGCATTATGGGAGAACTAAATATGTTTATCAAATAGTTGGGAAAGAATTCAGTCTAAATGAGGCATTTAAAAAAGTCCAATAATAAGTTGAAAATAAGAGAGCTCAAACCATTTAGTAATTTGAACATGTTTAAATAATGTGTATAAAAGTACTCAAATACTTCTGATCCCATTTTTTATCCATTATTAAACTTTCTTTTGAATGAAGTATGATAAATTGCCAGTGTCATAACAAAACAAACAATATATAAGTTGCTTTCCAAAGTGCGCGAATATAGAACTTTATTTAAAGTAAAGAAGTTATCATCATCAAAATCTCCTTGAACACTATCTTTACGATAAGACCATTTATGCTATGAAAGTGTGCAGCCTGCAGTAAGTAGCAATTTTAACGGATTCCAGGACCAATCCAACAATCACTGATTCGAAGTCGAGATAATTGATTTTATTTCTAGAAATTTACTGTTACACTTTGATGGCAATACGTGACCGGAGGCCATCCATGAATGTGTGGAGACTACTTACTACTTTCATTTCAATAATCGCCAAATGGTTTATTGCCATCATGTTGAAAGTTGTTAATAGACCAACTTATTGGCCATAAAGTGCAGGTTGAACTGCACAAAAAAACTCGTTTTAATTCATTCGCTTTAAGAACACTTTAAGAAATTGTTGTTTAATAAGTGATGCAATATATAAAGTATTAATGATAACTAAACATGCAATATCAAGATAATAAATGAATCGAGCCTAACTAGGTTTGTTAAAACTGAGAACTGTAAATTAGCATAAAAGCTCAAAATTTTTAAAAAGTGTAGACTGTAATTCGTTTCGTAGCGTTCACTTTATTGGCCGTTTTTTATAGTTCCATGGATTTTATTTTCAATACCTGTAAAAAAAATTACACCTTTTAATTGTTTAAATTCCTAAAAGTGTATAAAGACGATAAATACATTTAGAGAGATTAATATTAGCATAATAAATTAAACTTATTTCAAAATCGTCTACAGTAAGTACAAGCAATCTGAACTGCTCCCAACTCTAAAGAAAACCCCAGATTTTCTGTTGGATTTTAAAGCAAACTAGTTGTAAATTGTATAAAATATTCACGGATCAAATTGGGAACATTGCGATATTTTAATTGTAGAAATATAAATGTGCTTTTGAAACATACTTTTCAAAATAAGTTCTAAAACTAAACAAAAATATTTTTAGCCAGATTATTATTTTTCGTTTTCCAGATTTTATTAAAATTTAATGGTTTTCCTTAAAAGGTGATCCATCATTCGTTTTTTTGTTTAGCTTACCTTAGTCAAAGATTTATATGTTGATAAAAAGCACGTTTGTAAAATAGCAGAACTACCAAAACTTAATTTTGCAGTTTTCTATAGTAAAATGTCTCATTAATCTGTAATACATAGCTTTTTGCGATCTATTTCAGCCACACATCTGGCTTAAGAAGGCGCATAATTTTCAGGATTGGGAATGTGCTTGACAGTAAAATAATTCATGGATAATAGTCATAGTCAGACCGTCAGACCCGAATATAATTTTGAAACATAAAGGTGATTCCACACCATGATAGAATATTATTAATTTTAGATTCTGTTGATTTGAGTTAATAAACTGTTTGTCTGATTAGTGTGAAAAAAGTTTACTTAATAATATATGAATGCCGAATTGTCTCCGAAGAAGACATAATGGTGTTATTGCCTTAATATTTCGTCTTATGGCTTGGTCGCCATTCTTTTTCGTCCTTATGTACTTCAGTTTATTCAATTTCCGTTTCAGTTTATTGTAGTTCGAGCTTTCACTTGCACTTTTGTCTTTTTCACTTTAGCCTTTTACATATTAATGGACTTCATGATTTATTTTTTAACTTTAGAAATTTAATTCTGACCCCGTGCTTAATTTATATTTGATATAATATCTGAGCTAGCTTTGTGACAAATTTCTAAGCTTTTCACATTTTTACTAGTGTGGATTATATTTCAACTTTCATATTTATAATTTCCTAATAGTCTGATATATTTATAATAACCGTATCTATCCATTTTCATATTAGCTATTTTCCAATCCATTTCCGAATAAATTATGATTTTTATTTAATATGAAACCAAAGCGGAAGTCGCTTTAGTATCCCACATAAATAGCTATATAATGAATGCATTTGATAATTTAGTTTAATGATAATGGACGTGAACCTTTTGTGTTGAGAGAATTTATAATTAGTGAAGCCTTTAGAGACGTTAATACTTAAATGAGTGATGAAATTATTTCAATTTAAACCCAATGGAAAATGGATAAAAATAGAGCATTTAAATAAATTCTGCAAACTTGAAATAGATGACTGATCGCAGTTCATAGAGTTATATATCAAAACCGTAAAATTTACATTTTGCCCATGAAAGATGAGCAGGAAATTATCATCAAAGAAACTTGCGTAAGAATATTCCTTTCATGCAAAATATCCGTCATGTTAGCGGACATTTTTCCTCATTTATATTAATGAATTCTGTCGGTTTGCTTATGCTATGACAAATTATCCTTTTATTGATTTAATCATCAAAAGACAAAAGTTCCTGTATTTTGCCTATAATTTACTCATTTTGTAGAGATTAGTTGACGTAATACCAAATTTCTTTTACCGAATATAGTCCAATTTGTCCATTAAAAATTAATTAAACGACTCTATAAACTAATAGGTTCTTTGTCTATTGTTGGAAACTTTCGAAGACTCATTATTGATTTCAACAGCTCCATTCAATGGAGGTGGCTAAGCTTTCCGCATGAATGTTATCGAAATTAGTCAGTATATGTGGCCTTATGAAACCCGATGTTTGCAGACTGCATAAATTCCATGCCATTGCCATGGATGGTATTTCCACCAGACTTACCAATGTGATTGCATCGAATGTTTGCTAATTGATCCAATACAGTTTAATTTCCGAATGTGTTTATAGACTTTAGGTCATATTGCGTTGAAATGAAATTTTTAAGAAAATGTTATACACATTTATAAGAAAATTTGATGAATATTATAGATCAAAAGGTGATTTAAAAGTGTCGAATAAATATGCAGCTTCCCTTGCCCCGACACTAACACTTAAATACACGTAATGCTAAGGAAATGTGGAGCGTTCCTAAAAGTGTTAGTAAACAGTACAGTGGACATTGACTATAAGAGTATAAAGTAATTCACTTTTGTGAGTGGCTTATAATCATGTTATTTAAATTCAATTTGGACTTAAAAATTATATTGAAAATTTTTTATCTTGAAATTCGAAATTATTGATAGTTTGAAACATAAAAAATAGATGTTGTAATTGAAAATAATAATTGAAAATTGCCTCCGAACATTGCCCTTTAAACGTTCATTTAGATATCAAGAAAGTAATTCTTTATATAAATGACATTTGTACATATATTTATATTATTATCGCGGATATTTTTGTCTTGGCTATTTGTTACTTAATAAGTGCTGAGCAATACCTGTTTTACGAACTTATGACACCGATAGTATTTCTGTAATGATTTAAGTTAAAAGCAATTGTAAATAAGATTTCCCATTTGAATATGCACAATATTTTATGTCTGTATTTTGTGTTCATATTTTGAACATCGTAAGAGATAAAAATCATAATTAAACGGAAACAAAGCGGAATGCTAATTTTTTATAAGAAGGGTTTTTAAATTTCGGCATTTCTTAAAACCAAACCACGGAATAATAAGTTGATCATCTCGCATTCGTAAGCTCAAATATTTACCAACATTTCTCCCAATTACCCATTTCTGACGGTTTTCGAAATGCCTGTGACCCATAATTTTATTTAAATTTTTTCGGTCAACAGATAGCGGCAGAAAATAAAACACTTTTTTTCCTAGGCTCAAAGAAACAGTGTTTTATTTTTTGCCGCTATCTGTGGACCGATAAACCCAAGCACTTAAACAGGCATCTTTTCCCAATTATCACAAAGCAACATTATTAAACAATGTTTTAATTATAAGTTACAAGAATTTTAAAATCCTTCACTTCCCAATTTGTTCTTTCAGAAGCATATACTAATATACCTCCCCTCTATCCTGCAAATAAATGTCATTCCACTGTTTCTCATCCAAACTTGAATTCAGTTTTTTCCATAATGGAATGCTGTCCCGAGCCTGCGACAGATGAATGAATAGACAGAAATGAATTTGATGAATTCGGGGCAAAAAGCTCGAACCGATATATGACAAATTGATTATTAATTGCTGGGCAAGAAGAAACGCGCAACGAATTTTAATAAGCTCTTTCACGTTTATATTAAAAATGAGTACAAGGAAGATTCATACAGTAGCAATTTTAAAGACTAAACCATTCAACAGAAACTCATAGGCATAATACTTTTCGGCTACAACTTTACTATTTTTAATTGTTAATTTTATCGAAATTAATGTGTTTAATGCTATTGAAATTGCAACTGATAATGGCTCAATTACTCTATCATCAATTTTCAAAATAATTTTAATCAATTAATTTGTATCACTACGCTCCAGCTATGTACCAACATGATTCGATACATTATTTGAATCCTACTAGATTTCAACTCGTAATAATTAATTATTGATATTTTGCCTTTTGGCTTTAAACTTTGATCCGTAAACTAATACATCACTAAATCCGAAAATGTATTTTGAAAGTGCACGAATTATCATGGATAGTAATAGGAAAATGTATTTTTACAGTGAAGTATTTCGTAATTTTTGTAAAAGCCTATGCCATATTTTCCAAGTTTTAACGCGATATTGCTAGTATAAATTTGGATTCAATTAATAAAACTGTGCTACCGAATGAGCAAATTCAATGTTATCTTTTGCAATTTATGGCTGACTGCGGTTTAAATTCTGTTTCGCAAATATACAATCGCAAAGTATTAGATAACCAACATGGTCCCCTAATTTAAAGCGAAGGGTTTATATTATTACTTACTATATATTATAATAAACGCTAAATTATCTGAAAATTGAATCCAGATCGCTTATACAGATTTCTTTGTCCATTTGAAGCCATTTAATTAGTCTGTCGATCTATTCGATGCTTTCCATTTATTTTTGGCAGGTAAATTTCACTTTTTGCAACATCATTAACATTGAACCTACTATCATAGAGGAATTATAACCAAACGTGCGACCTTGCAGATGATTTTATTATAAAAAATAATGAATATGGAATCGTCGGCTTTAATTAAAAAAATACATTCTAAAACTAATGACCTTCAATGTCATATCTAACATTATAATTATAACTTGTATGAAATTTAATTAGAATTGCTCTCTATATGTCTTACGAAAGGAGTTTTGACTCCTAATTAGATAACTGACATGTATTAATATTAAAAGTTACAATTTCCTTGCTCAATACTGTATAAATTCCATTATATGCGCTTTGTCAAAATTAGTTGTTTTTGTGTAAAACAATAATCTGTTTTTCTTTTCTTTAATGTATTTAATAGTAGCAGGACTAACATATGGCAAACTAATTAAATACTTCTAAAAGTAAGACTGTTATAATAATACCTCTAAAATGAACTAAAACTAAGCAAACGTCTCTTGAACAGTCAGACTAGACTGTTTTAAAATTCTGTACAATTTCGGACCAAATGCTAAAGAATCCATATCATGAAGTTTAAATTAATTTGCGCCAAAACTAAATGTTGAGTCAGTTTCAGCTGGTTTTGGGTCGTTTAGGACTTAATAGAAATTCAGTATGATTTTGGACATTTTAACTCTGGTTGTGTTAAGTACTAATTAGGGCACAGTAAGATCAGTAAGTTTAAGTTAAATTAGGTTTATGTGCTTACTTGCAAGCACAAAAAAGCATTTGGGCACTTTGAGCGTCGTTACGATCTTCACCATTAGTTTGGGGACGATTTCGAATAGTTTGGTTAGTATAGATTTAAAAAATGAATTAATAAAGAAACTGAAAATCATAAAATTTACTTGAATTGTTGATCCTAGAACCCTGCTATCATTTTAGATAAACTGAGACAACAAACGAGTTTTGAGTTTTGCGTCCATAGCTCTCATGTTTGAAAGTAGGTGGCTTTTGTCTGAAAATATCCATTTTTTGAAGAGCTATCGACAGCGAATTGAAAGAATGTTAAGTTCTCTAAAGGGTTTTTTGCACTGCAACGGCAAACTGCAAAAGAGTTACAAATAATGCGTGAAGAGAAAGTCATTTTTGAAATAGCGTAATTTTTGCCTGAAAATTGCCAATTTATGAACATTATTTGTCAGTCCAAAAATGGACTCGACAATACACAACCGAGCAACTACAGACCAATTACACTACTTCCAGTACTAAGCAAAATTTTCGAATACATAATAATGCAACGGCTTGAAAAAGTGATTGGAAAATATATACCTACCTACCAATTTGGTTTCAAACAACATCACTCGACTGTTCATCCGCTCTTTATTTTGGCCAACAATGTACAAACTACCCACCTAACTGACAGAGGGACAGCTTGCCTGTTATGGACATTAACAAGGCTTTTGATAGTGTCTGGCATAGAGGCTTACTATACAAACTATACAAACTACACACACCAACATATCTACTACACACCATAAAGAACTTACTAGAAAACAGACAACTACAAGTACGAATTGACAAAACACTGTCATTTTCTTTTTCCCCTGAACAAGGGCTCCCTCAAGGATCCCCGCTCTCATCGTTTCTCTACAATATATACTGCCATGACATATACAATTACAACTTACCAGACAAAAATCAAATCGACAGATCGGCATACATATTACAATACGCAGACGACACGGCACTTATTGTACATGACAAAACTACTGAAAGAGCAGCTCAAAGACTCCAAACACTAACAAACAACACAATGACATGGTTTTATAAATAGAGACTAACACCAAACGCGTCAAAAAACCAACTTCTGCTCACAAACCACAGACTCAACGCTGACTCCCCTACAATAACTGCAGACGGCCAAACGACACAACCAAAAAACGACGTAAAATACCTTGGAATCACAATTGACCACAAACTTAAATTCACTAAACACATACGAAACATCAGGGCAGAAACAATAAAGAGAACAAAACACTTCCGATCACTAACCAACAAAGACAGAGGAATTAGCACAACACCGCCACCAAAATATATAAGGCTATTTGTAGACCCTTGCTAGACTATGGACATATACTCATGACCAACGGAACAGAAAGGACAAAACGTTATATACAAACAACAGAACAAATTGCACTAAGACTAATAACACGAATAAGACACCCCCAAAACCCACTACACAACCCCTCCACCCAACTACTATACGAACGCACAAACATGACAAAGATCTCGGAAAGACTCATACATCTACAGACAAATGGACAAACAACTCCTACAACTGGTCCATACTGAATCCCCTTGTCTTACAAGACCAACCAGACAATCCCGCTTCCGTTTCCCTACATCAACGCTACTCGAACACTTACAAACGCAACTGACTACTGGTCAATAAAATATTTTTTCTTGTCATTAGAATTGGAAAGTTTATTTAATAAGATTATTAACCTAGAATAAGATAATTTTCATATTTGTTTTTTAGTTAGATTAAGACTATATGTATTAAACAAGGGCAGAAAGACCGATAGGTCGATAGCCTTTTTTTAGAAATAAAGATGTTTACTACTACTACTATTTGTCAGTGAAATATGGCACATTTTAAAGAATATTTTGTTCAGCAAACCGATAATCAAATTTTTCAACATTGTGAAGATACAATCGAATTTCATCAGATCTGATGAAAGCCCGCATTAAGATATTGTTATTTATATGCAAAAATTTAGTTCGGGAGAACACATTGTGAAGAATTTAGGGAATTTAAGAGAATTACATGCTCTACAAAACGGTTTTTTATAGTGTGGAGTTTGATATGAAAATCAACAACTTTTTAACGAATTATGAAATTGATTGTTGAACACAAGTACAACAAATTACATCTGGGGTTAAAAAAGGCGTAGTTTCGTTGGGGAGCAATTTTCGATACAAGTTTATTTCTCAAACTAATATCACCTTTCAGAAAAAAATCCAAAATGTTTCAAGCACATTTTTATAAATTGTGTAGAGATTCCATGTAAAATTCACTAGAAACAAATTATTTGGCGAAATTGGAGTTTTCATATAATTTTTTATGCACAGAAGTAACGTCTAAATGTATTTAAAATTTAGCGTACTGTTTTTTGTATGCAAAAATTACTGCTACTATTACACTATTCTGTATAAAAAACCGTATTTACAAATAAAGATTGACGGGTCCGAGCATTTTTCCAAAAAACAGTAGGCTAAATTTAAATGAATGTAAACAAGTTCTAGGACACACTGTATATTTAGATTTTGTGTCCCAGACAAACACGCATCCATTTATTTGATAACAATTGATTTTTTGCTTGTCTATGCAAGTTTGCATGGCAATTGTAAAGTTAATCAGCAAGTTAATCTAAAACTAAGTTAAAAGCATGAAGATTTTAATACCCAATATACTTTGCTGCATGGACTTTACATATGATGTCGCTTTTCCTTGCAAGCAGTCTTCACGGAAGTTATTATACACAATACGACAAAAAAACATTATTTTAGTCTTATTGTTCATTAGAATCGTGCTGACTTGTGTGTTGGCAATGAGTGAAAGTACAATTTGGCGTGAATTTACCGTAGTTCAAATGCGACCTGTATAACAAAATTCGTGTATTCAGAAAACGAATTGTCTGAATTTTTTTGGTTTTTGAGCTAAACCGTTTAGGAACAATATGAAACCGAAACCGCCTGATGGATTCTGTTTTAATGGACCCGTAGGGACTGTCTAGTTACAAAATCTAGTTCGTTTTCGATAGAAGATTTGGCTCTTTCACTTTGATGATAGTGTCATTTCCTGACTATCTTGGCCTCTTACTTGAGCCCTCTTATCTACGCGTCTGGCGATTCAGCCGATCCTTCCAGCTTAAATTCTTTCCTTAGCACCCGGCGCTTTCACCAAAAGCTCTAAATCCATCGGTATCGGTTGAACGAAACCATAGCACGAATACATATGCGATCGGAAGAGCCGAAACTGGTGGGGAAAAGCCCTCCAGCAGTGCTACCTGGCTTTACCTAGTGCTTTACCGTCAATCGCATCAATTGCATCCTGCACCAACGAAGTAGTGGGAGTCAATCCGCTTCAAACCGCGTTCATCTTCAGCGAAAGCTCCGAAGCGTATTTCCAAGTTCAGTCCGACAGCGGCACTGTTACCGAAAGCTCTACGGTTTAAAAGTCCCTCTTCGGTCACGCTGATTCTTTACGTAGAATAACTGTTCACTCAGCGGAACGTCAGTTGCGATTTGTTGTTATGTAGTTGGGTCGTCGTGGTAACTTAGTTGAATCGATAAACTTTGTTCAGTTACCGGCCTCATTTGCACTGTGAAACTTTGTGACAATCGAAAACTTTTAGTGCTCAAATTCGAAAATTTAGTGCGTTTTGAACAATTGTTGTATTGGACATGACCGCCTTCGGTCACACCGTATAGTTTCCACATAAACAATAGCCGCATCATTGAAAGAAGAAGCAACAACAAAAAATCGAAAATGGATTTGTTCAGTTCAGTTTTCCTGCACCTTTTCGTATTGGGCTTCCTGAGGGCCACCACCTGCTTGGAGCTGCGAAATGGTGCCTACCAGGACTTGGTTATCAAAATTGCCGACAACGTTCCTGAGACCGATTGCAGGAATATTTTGGAAAATTTAGAGGTAAGTCCAAGTAAAATTAAAACCGATGTTGGCGCCAAAAATTAAATTTACTTAAAAAAAAACAAAAATTACAAAATTTTAATATTCTCACCAGCAGAGTTTCGATAGTTCGATTATCAATCCTCCAGCTATCTAAAGGAGGGAACATCTGGATAATCAATATTTTTTCATTCGAAGATTAATTTTTTTTATCAAAAGAGATACACTTTCGAGGCCATTCCTTGAAACAAGTGGGTTTTTCGGGTTTTTAGGCCGTCGTTCGGTAGAATTTCTTCTTGACGTTTCGCAAGCACGTGTGGCTTGCATCTTTAGAAGTGGTTTGCTTGAACGCTTACATCATCAGAACAGTGTAAGCGTTCAAGCAAACCACTTCTGAAGATGCAAGCCACACGTGCTTGCGAAACGTCAAGAAGAAATTCTACCGAACGACGGCCTAAAAACCCGAAAAACCCACTTGTTTCTTAATTTTTTTTTTCATTTTTTCTAAAATTCGTAATATTTGGTACCAACAATACCCTTAGCCGTCTAAACGTTAAGATTGAAACAAAAAAATGATACCAAAGTGAGAAAAACAATTAACTGCTCGGTTAATTGCAAAATAGAGGCAACATCAAACCGCAAACTGAGTTTTTCACATTTTCTTCTATTTTAAACAGACGCAAATTAATCCTGATAGATTCCCCAATGGCACCCAAATAGAGAATAACAAACAATTCTATTGTGTGACTTCTTAGACGTTTTCAGCATTTTCTCCTCATTTTATGAAAATAATTCAACTCGTCTGGTAGAAGCATTCTAATATATTAAACGAATTATTTTTCTATTCAACTTTGCTTAAAAATAACCACACAATTAAATAAACTTAATTAACAACCTATTGTAATTCTCTACTACATTCGGTTTTCGCCTATTAAATGTAGGTAGTTTCTATAATCTGATTGAAATGTCGCCTTTTTGCTTAAAAAACCGTTTCTACATTACGCTACGTTTATTAAATAGCATTTCTGTTTCCCTGGTAAACTTTCTAGCATTTTAAATATTGACTTAATGGGGAAATCGTCCAAGCTTCTGTATGAGTTTGTGGTCAAACCGCTCGTTGAACTCCATTATACGAACAGAATTAAATATGCGATTTGTGTGTTTTCCGTTACGATCAATCAGATATATAAAAAGCCCCTCATTTGGCCCAATACGACTAATTTATCTGGGAAAAACACTAAATCAGGCTGAATGAATATCCCCTATAAGGCAGTATATTTAAAAGCAACTTATTAATTGCATTTCCATAGACGAGTAAATCTAAAGCGGGTCACAGCCTGGGATAAAGTGTCTCTAATATGTACGTAAGCGTAATATTTATTCAATTTCTAAAGGATGTTGTGATAAACCAACAAAACCGAACGTCCGTATTCAGTACGGTCGATTTATATGAACTGGGAGATCCAATTAAACCACCGTTTTCTCATAGAATGAATAGCTTGATTATGCCAATTAATTAATGGAATAATTACCACTGACTGTTCTTTTTTATTGAACAGTCTCGGCGGTCTATTGTATCTTGGCATAGTCACTCGAAACTACCAGCATAGCTCTAAAATAATCCCAGAGATTTAAAGGCTCTTATGACAATCTTGATAAGTAACACGATATTCGCTTTAGGGCCTATCTGTATTGATCAAACAAATTTTATTGAAATTCTTTGCGGCAGAATTGGTGAAAAGAGTGAACGACGCTATAAAGTAATGTATAATACTTTCTAAAGAAGCATTTAAAAAAGACTGATAAATTAGAAAGTTGGCCTTTGACTTATTGACAGCAGTGTTACTTGCAGACATTCTAACAAATTGCCAGGAGCCTAGAATAATTTACTATTTAATTGGAGTTAGTAGAGTTCATTAACAGAGTATTGCGAATAGAGACATAATGCAGATGATCAAGTTAGTTGTTATAGAATGTAAGCGTTATTTTTTCCACAAACATCTTTATGATTCGCTCTAAATAAAACAAATCAATTTGAAAGCAGCAATAGTTGAAGAGGTGGCGATCTAATTTGGATAAATGTCCCTACTTGTTTTCATATTTGTTAATTTTCCATCCGCTTTTCTGCTCCAGGAAATATATTGTATGCGACAAATGTTCCCTTTTGCAAAACGCAAACAGAGCCTGTCAGAAGCATATTCTGTATGAGCATTTTTGTCCTCGTTAATTGTAATTAAACAATGTATATGCCTTTGGAAAAAACCACGCATTGTCGCCCAAATTGACATTCCAAACAAAAAACCCAATTGACGTTATCCTTTTATCAAGCCTGAAATATAGTTGATTTGAGTATTGCAAATCCATGTTAATAAACTGCAATATGCTGCTGTCAATATTCGAAAAATACCCAGACCATCCGAACATAAATTTGCCGGCAAAGTTTTAAAAAAATCGGTACATTGTGCACTTGACGGAAAAAATCACGAAGCGTGTCAAACCGTATTATAAAAGTAGAGTTCCCCTTTCCTGCGGAATCTACTTCCGGCGTATACCGGGCGTGTCAAAATCCGGGGCAATCCTTAATTTTTGATAGCCAAACACGGTTAGATAATTTTGTTAGGCGACTATTCTTGTTCATGTGCTTAGTGCATGACATTCAATTGTTTAATGGTGTTAAACACTTCAATTGAACTATTTTCCAATAACGGATAAAATGCCAAAATTAACTTTTGCCATTGTCTCTTTGTATATCTGATTTATGTGAATGAAAGTAAGAAATACGCTTTAAACTTTGCAATTTTGACCCAACTCAATGCAAATAGGGGACAGTAGTAGTAAACATCTTTATTTCTAAAAAAAAGGCTATCGACCTATCGGTATTCTGCCTTTGTTTGATACATGTAGTCTTAATCTGAATAAAAAATAAATATGAAAATTCTCTTATTCTACGTTAACAATCTTATTAATAAACTTTCCAATTCCAATGACAAGAAAAAATTATTTTATTGTCCAGTAGTCAGTTGCGTTTGTAAGTGTTCGAGTAGCGTTGATGTAGGGAAACGGAAGCGGGATTGTCTGGTTGGTCTTGTAAGACAAAGGGGATTCAGTATGGTCCAGTTGTAGGGGTTGTTTGTCCATTTTGTCTGTAGATGTATGAGTCTTTCCGAAATCTTTGTCATGTTTGTGCGTTCGTATAGTAGTTGGGTGGAGGGGTTGTGTAGTGGGTTTTGGGGGTGTCTTATTCGTGTTATTAGTCTTAGTGCAATTTGTTCTGTTGTTTGTATATAACGTTTTGTCCTATCTGTTCCGTTGGTCATGAGTATATGTCCATAGTCTAGCAAGGGTCTACAGATAGCTTTATATATTTTGCTGGCGGTGTTTGTGCTAATTCCTCTGTCTTTGTAAGTTAGTGATCATAAGTGTTTTGTTCTCTTTATTGTTTCTGCCCTGATGTTTCGTATGTGTTTAGTGAATTTAAGTTTGTGGTCAATTGTGATTCCAAGGTATTTTACGTCGTTTTTTGGTTGTGTCGTTTGGCCGTCTGCAGTTATCGTAGGGGAGTCAGCGTTGAGTCTGTGGTTTGTGAGCAGAAGTTGTTTTTTGACGCGTTTGGTGTTAGTCTCCATTTATAAAACCATGTCATTGTTTTGTTTATTAGTGTTTGGAGTCTTTGAGCTGCTCTCTCAGTAGTTTTCTCATGCACAACAAGTGCCGTGTCGTCTGCGTATTGTAATATGTATGCCGATCTGTCGATTTGATTTTTGTCTGGTAAGTTGTAATTGTATATGTCATGGCAGTATATATTGTAGAGAAACGGTGAGAGCGGGGATCCTTGAGGGAGCCCTTGTTCAGGGGAAAAAGAAAATGACAGTGTTTTGTCAATTCGTACTTGTAGTTGTCTGTTTTCTAGTAAGTTCTTTATGGTGTGTAGTAGATATGTTGGTGTGTAGTTTGTATAGTTTGTATAGTAAGCCTCTATGCCAGACACTATCAAAAGCCTTGTTAATGTCCATAAACAGGCAAGCTGTCTTTCTGTCAGTTAGGTGGGTAGTTTGTATATTGTTGGCCAAAATAAAGAGCGGATGAACAGTCGAGTGATGTTGTTTGAAACCAAATTGGTAGGTAGATATATATTTTCCAATCACTTTTTCAAGCCGCTGCTTATTATGTATTCGAAAATTTTGCTTAGTACTGGAAGTAGTGTAATTGGTCTGTAGTTGCTCGGTTGTGTACTGTCGATTCCATTTTTGGGTATAGGGATTATTAAGCCGTTCTTCCATGTTTCTGGGATTCTGCCATTTGTGATGCAGTTGTTCAATTCAGTTAGGATCAGTTTGTGTGTTTCTTGAGTTAGGCTTTTCAAGAGTTTTGCCTTAATTTTATCTAGGGGACAATGTTCCTATATGTTTACTATAATTAATTTTTAGTGTACTCAACTCAAGTGGTTGCAAAGTAAATTGCGTTATCACATAGACACCCAAGCACAAAATGAACTTTTTAGTCATTTTATAGTGGTGTTGTTTGGGTACCAAATAAATAATACCCCGTATAACTTTAATATAAAATTAACATGTTTTTCCCGATAAGACAATAAATAGAAATAAATACAAAACCTAATTAGTGAAACCATAACAATGCGCTTCCATATTTGCTTATGATAATAACCCTCTAATGCAAACAAAAGTATTGTTTAATAGAGTTCTGGATAATTCGTAAAATGCCCGGCTGCAGGCGAATAATATAATTAACATACACTGAAAACTACAAAAAACATTTCACGTTTCCAATTCGGAAGTTCTATTTTAAACTCAAGTAAATAACGTAATTACATCCAGTTTATTCAAATTTATTTAAATCGAAAATCGACTAATTAAACGATAAAAATGTAAACCGGTTGCTTGCTTGGTCTCATCGTTGCTTCGAATATACCGCATGTTACGGAAAGATTTAACTGTAAAATTAACAAAGTATCTGTAAAGCAATAAACAAACAGTTTGAGAACACGTTAATAAATGATTCCTAAAAACCTAAGACGACAAAATTTCTTGTTTTGTTAGAATCGCTGACACCTCTGACCTCGCAGCATCATTGGACCTGGATCCCAAGAACTAACGGTATACACGACCATAACACTTTCCACACTGAAATGATGTTCATAAAGCGCGACTCAGGCTTATCTTGATATTTAAATTTTCTGTTATTTAATGCTTTGAGACAAGTAGAAATTTTAAAAATTCATATAAATTAGCTGTCGGAATTCTAATGTTGTTTTTGCACCAACTTTGCAAACGATTAAACTTAAAATACGACGATGACACAAAAAGACATTAAGGCTGATAGAACACAAAAATGTAATTCTTAAGGCGAGCATTCTGCAATTCAATTCGAAATGCTCTAAGCTCGAGTAATTAAAGCTGTTTCGTAAATATCAGTAAAGTTTTATTAGCAAAGTTTTGCTAATTTTTCAAAAGTTTCCAATTCCATTAAAAACTGAAACATTTCCAATACAAAACACGTCCCAATTTTTATTAAACAAAAATATGTTTGTTTTCTTAGAAATTATTACTCGTTAGATAGTGCCGCTAATTGTTAATTACTGTATCTCAGCCGAACGAAATAAATCCTTAAATAAATTGCCCT
Source organism: Dendroctonus valens (assembly GCA_024550625.1). Taxonomy (NCBI): domain Eukaryota; kingdom Metazoa; phylum Arthropoda; class Insecta; order Coleoptera; family Curculionidae; genus Dendroctonus; species Dendroctonus valens. The sequence goes on from JAJTJO010000059.1 coordinate 153,639, forward strand.
AAGACGGTAATTTGCATTCGCTTGAGCTTTTAAACTGTCGCTAAAGCTGATATAAAAACATTACTTCGCACTTCTACGTAAAAGGAAAAACACTAGCAAAAGTATCCAACTTTAATGATGCCCATAAAAACAATTATAACTCGGAGGAAAGTCATAATGCTACCTCGTTCTGAGGCTTAAAATTCTTCTGGCGAAGATAACGTTTGTCACAGAAAATAAAACTAATTTACGAAGAAAAATTATTTGAAAATCCTTTTCTGGAAATGCAAAGGGCGAATCTTAAGCACTTTTCTTTATTGTATCATTATGGTGTTGTGTACACTCATTCCTTAGGAATATTTGCTCAGTGAGTCGACCGAAAATGAGCATCGGTACTTGAAGAGAAAATGATGATGATAATTACTGCTAAATATTTAGCACTTTCGTCAATGATGACTAGCCAGTATTGGTTGGGTTAAGGTTGCTTAACCAAGGAATGATTAACTTGTTGGAAATACTTTTGAATGTACAATTGTTTAAAAGGAAGTAACATTGACTCATACGTAGTTCAGCGAATACTCACCTACGCGAAGCTTCAATGGAATACTAAGTAGAATTCTAAAACGATTTCATGTTTTCTTTATTAATGCTCTTTTTAATCAATAAAGTTAATCATCTCTAATTTTTGACATTCAAAAGAGTAGCCAACTTTCCCTTCAGCAGTTCTAAATATTCTATTTTTATTAACGTTTTTAACTTTTTCTTGCATCTGTGTAAATTCTTTAGTAATAGAGGTTTCCTTTTTATTTAAAATAGGTAATTGTGTAAGAACAATTTTCCATATAATTACCATAATTGCACGCAGATAATTAATGCAAATATTGTTATTTCCTGAAACCCACAGAAATATTTCACTCTAAGTAACCGGAACTGGATTTTAAGTAAGTGGAAGCTAATCGAATTATCTCGTGTTTAACGTAGATTGACATGGAAGTGATAAATTTCTATTACGATAATGGTCCTGTTTTTAATTAAAGAGATGTTTGCAAATAATTTCGAGAAAGTCAAGATTATTTATTTTATGTTGCAAAAGCTGCATTTTATTCAGCTTTAGCAAATGGGAGTAGGAAGGATCCATTAGACCATTTATTATTTTCACATTATTTATATTCACAGTATTCATTGTTAATCACAAAGACTACGAAAAACCCATTAAGAACGCGTTCTTCCGTTACTTTCATAATTATTAGGGCAAGAGTTTTTGTATGCATTATTCTCAATATTCAAATGGCAAACGGAGGTACTAGCCATAATTTCAGTACTTTCGCATACGTGTAAAATATTACTTAAAAGCTGCATTAAAATGAGACAACATTTTTTAAGCGTTTCTGATCAATCAAGATCCTGTAATCTTAAATCCTATGCTGACCTTACGTCCTTAATACCGAAAAGTATATATTGAATTGTGAATTCAAAAATAATGGCTACCGGTTTTCAGTTGACCAGAACCGTTATTAACTCGAAGCTAATTCCAATCGCGTGCTCGACAGGAAAAAAGTAAATTTGTGACACCGAGTTTTTATTAATTAAATATGAACTTCGACTGACGTAAGCCGACATGAAATAACAGGGATTATTTTATTTTGTTTCGCTTTTTCGCCTTCTAATTGTTTATTAATTGACTTTAGTTTAAATCAACTACAGCATATGCTTTCATATGTAGTTGCAGTTGATTGCTGCCTAAAAGTGAATAAATATAATAAGTTGGCTCAAAATTATACGTTTGAAGTTGGCTCAAAATTATACGTTTGAAGTTCTAAAAACTTTACAAAATGGCCATGATTCCTAAAGATCGCATAGTCGAATATTGGGCAAGTAATAAAGGAACAAAACAGTAAATGGGCACTTAATTAATATACCGTAGAGATTTACAAAATGTCCTGTTACAACTCATGCATTTGGTAGTTAGCGAAATCAATTAAGCGTTAAAGACCAATGCTAATTAATTATTTACACTGGATTTTAAACGTCATAATGTGGTCGGGAAATTACTTGATTTCCAACCTGAAAACGACCTAGAATTGAATAAAACGGCATTGTCTGTCGAAAATGGCTTGTTTGATGCAAATTCCCAATAAAACTACATTTCTGGTCTAAATATTAACATAAACATGACCGAAATGAAATTGATACTACTGCATAATGAAATGTTGCAGGTAGTAAAAGGGCTTTATTTTAAGTACAAGAGGAGCTACAAAAATTATGAATTAACATTCCGCATTAATTGCTTCGCTAGAAAATAGGTACCTGTTGTCAGTGAAAATCTAGTATTTTTTAACAAACTGCCTGAAAGACCTCTCGGGTCACTGAGGTGACATAAAAATTTTAAAGAAAATTATTACTGGCAATTTGCACATTTTGTACATAAACAAGAAGCTCGTAAACACGAAAAACCCGACTTACGAAATTAAAATTCAGGCGAAACACAATATTCATAACTTAAACGTTATTATCTGATATTAAAGAGCCCACACGTTGCAGCTTCATATATAAAACTAAAGAGTTAATATTTTATCAGTTTTTGTTTGTTTTCCATAATTACCCGTCAGTTTATTCTGGTTGAAATGAGTTTTTGGGAAAATGTTACTGGGAAACTTCAGAAGCAGGTCCAGATTTGCTCTAGTTTAATGCATTTATACAACAGCGTATGACCTTATGAATATTAATCTTTTCGAGAGAATATTTTTGTGCAAATTTTCGTGTTGGAATGAAAATTAAAAAGACACGCTTACCCGTTTTTTTAATTTTAAAATGAATATTTCATAATCCAGCTCATAGCAATATTTCACACTTTGTAATTTCCAGGTGATATTTAATTTGCGTGATGAATAATAAAATAATCCGCATGATTTAATAATAAATATACATGCCTGATTTCAATACCCTTTATCGTGGGAACTTTTTCAAAGGGACAAAAACTGTAGACCAGAAAGGAGCCGTTTCAGTGGCAGCAACCTGTGTGAAAAATAATTCAAGAAAAGGGATATTTGAGCTCGACCATATGTAAACCCATTTTATTTGTGTTGATGCACCTGATTTTTTTGGGTCTCGACAGGCTGTTTTGTTATCAAGTTTTTCTCCCACGATTTTGATAGATAATAGTCGGTTATGAATAGGAAATATCATGACATTTTTATTTACACATCCATATAATTTATATATTCAATATTTTATATGGTGCTTAAACTAATTGCACTTATATCCACCAATAAAAATGCAGGTTTAAATGTGAAACTTTGACCTAGTAAAGCCTAAAATGCGAGTTTTAATTTATAGCTGATGTGCCTGTAACTCAATTTAAATTCATGAAAAATCAGACTGAATATTGTTTGTATAGTACCGACTAGGTATAGTAAAGAGCACATAGATAACCACCCAGTTAAACATGTTTAATGATAACGATGTGCCATTGAACCTTTGGGTCGTTAATTAGTTTGAAATTATGACGGTTTACCAGGAAATGTGGCAATGTAATCACTGTAATTAAGTTTTGATATAGTTAGCTGCAGGAGGATTTTGTAAATATTTCACGGAGTTACGCAAATCTGGATATTTCAGTTCTATCTTAACTTAAATTATGGCCAAAGAATGATTCGTTATTAGTTTTAATTGGCTATAAATGACATGTTAACTTAATCATTAAGTTGAGTACCTAAGTAACTATGTTTTGATGCCAAATAGCAGTTTTAAGTATAGTCAAATGTTCAAAGAAATGAACTTCTGGGTATTTCCCACGATTGGCTGTAATTCTAAAATGTTGGCAAATTATAAAGAAATTTGATAAATGACTACATTTATTTTTCCTGACTGTGTTTTTAATTTATTCCAATGTATTCCTGGGTTTCGGTCAAAATTTTTTTTTTTTTTCACAATTATGGTGTTATGTGATGGAGTCCTGCGTTTTCATCCCGGGTCTATCTATTGGACTCGTCAGTAGGGCTTAGATAGACCCTGCCCTATAACGCTTCCTACGTTTTTGATGTCTGTCAGCCTTCTAGCAGGCCTCTGGTCTCGACATCTGGTTCCATGCGTGTACTCATATATATCCTAATTCGGTCTAGGTGTGCTCGGCGAGATGTTATCAGCCGTTCTTGTCAATACTGTAACCCATTTTTGCTTCCCTCTCCAAAGCCACCTACGTCACGCCATCTGGTATATGGTTTTGCATATTTATTTATCCATGTGGGGACAGGTTTCTGCGCTTTGGAGATGTCAGCGAAACGTGCTACCGATTTTGCTTTTTTTCCCAAGCATCCATCTATATTTATTTTTCCTGACTGTGTTTTTAATTTATTCCAATGTATTCCTGGGTTTCGGTCAATTCGGAGTCCAATAGATAGACCCGGGATGAAAACGCAGGACTCCATCACATAACACCATAATTGTGAGAAAAAAAAAAAATTGACCGAAACCCAGGAATACATTGGGATAAATGACTACTTTTTGTCGGGTCATGCGTATTGTTACTCTAACGGATTTCCAATATTTTATGTATTATTCTATTGATAGACACAACAAATGGCCATCAAACCGCTTTGTTAGTTCTGGTTAACCTATTAAATACCACCGAGGGCATCGTTTAATATTTTCTGTTGAACTTTCTATACATTTCTAACAAATATTTTGTATGTATCGGACCCATCACCACAATATAGCCCAAATAATTCCACTAGTTTTTGTTGAATGATAATCGCGATCCAACCGTGAAAACAACACGTCGCGCCCGAAGTCTTCTCAAAAACGAAAAAAAATATTTAATTAAGTTCCGCAGAAGAAAAAACTGGCGCAAGACGTATTTTAAGAAATCACTTCTTTCGGCCGTTTTATAATTACGAAACCTAAGTACCATTATGTCGATGGTTCAATAAAAACCATTGTTCCACCGCAGGAGGATATTAATGTTAATTCAATTTGGGTTTTTAGTTTTCGCCTTCGGTTAACTTTAACTTTTTTCTTTGAATTTTATTAATTTATTCTTAGCGAATGGCTTTACATTGACTTTTCGTATGTCGCAACTGAACGGCATTGAAGTAGATTATTTAGAAAATAGAACTACAAAACTACTTGAATATTGGCCTGTTAACATCTACCAAAATGTGAAGGATATGGACTTGCTCAGCCGAAAAATTTCGACTTATTTAGCACCTGTCTGCTAAAGTAATTGACGGTGATGTTTTAAAGCAGCAAGATCATGGCGATTGATCCTGGAAGGTCCCTTCAAGGATCAATCGATCAATTGAAACCCTCGCTCTCAAAAACTTACTTTTAAAAACTTTCTAGCAATGTTTGTCTTTAAAAATGTGATTTTTTAAAGTTTTATTGCCCTGGAAGTACCATTGAGAGGAATGTAAATTTCCAAACGAAAATAAGTTCCTTATATTGCGGATAGCATGAATATTGCTTTAAAGCGGAATGCGAATGCTACTGCAAAGATAATTCAATTCAATAATTTACAGCCTGTGGTAGTTCCTATCAAAAAGTTAATTTACGTCGGCTTTCGGACGGTAGCCAGAAGAATTTATTCTTCGTACCACAATCGGGTACCCATAAATTATATCGCGATACCGACTGCGGTTCTCGTTTTAAAGGGTTATTATTTTATTATTGCCCCTTAGCTGCCTTTTGTTGTGTCATTTTTCAGTAATGTTTATCAGATTTTACAAAATATGAAAATCAGAATTTTTATGTTAACGTTACGTTAAATAAATAAATTATTATTTTTTGATATTTTATTTATTAACTATAAGTGATCATCTTTTCTTTTGAACAGAATTTTAAAATCGCAAATGCATTAGTTTTCAGTCAAATATAATGTTCATCTTGTGATGTTTAAGCATATGTTTAATATGTTAAAAATGCATTACTTTTTCCATATAAATGAAGTAAAAACAATAATTATTTTCAAAAATACAGCTTCAAATCCCGAGTGCAAAAGTTTTGAAGTTTACTAGACATAATTATTCATCTTGTTATTGTCGAAAAGGTTATTAAACCACGTAGCTATGAACAAGAGAGCGCAATTTTCTTAGTAGTATTTTAATCTACCTACGGAATGCCGAACCTTTTTAATGAATCCATTGTTTAGACAGTCTCAGTGTCTTATTAAAATAATAAAAAAATGATCTGGGCTCAGCCAAGCTTATAGCCGAATTGTTTTGACATCAATTAAAGCTATAGAACAGCAAAAGTTTGGGGATCCGAGACATTTTTTTAATATTCGGGTTATTTTTAAACTTTAATTGTTTTAGCTGATCAATCCATCATGATCAATTATGAAGAAAGTAATCCCACATTATATAAACGGTGCAAAAAAATATAAAAATTGAGTTTTATATTTTTACTTTCACTGCACTGAACATTGTCAGTGTCTCAGACCAAACAATCAAGCAAAATATTTTCCTTTTTTTATTCTTGCCGGAATATATGGATAATATATTTCAAACTACATATTGGCCTTTTTCCTCAAACAGATTCCGTATTTCGTATGCGTTCAAGTGGATGTGCAACTAAAATAAAGTATTCTATAACAATAGAGAAGATAAACAGGCAAACCATTTATAACAAAGTTAAGAAATAGCTGGTTTTCAGCGCGCCAAGATATGAGATGCACATTTATAGTAACGAAGTATCCGAAGTAGGTTAAGAATACTGCTAAAGGTTTTGGTGTTGCTCCTTCAAAGTGTGTTATTTGCTCGCTCAGAATAGCTGAGCCGGTTTTGGGCAAATTCTACAATACAAAATTGCTGTTGACTGAGCTGCCACAAAAGAGAAAATATCCATAAGCTCTAACGATTAAATAAACATTTCCAGTTGAGATAATCTCCCGCTTTAGTGACTATCCATTGCAAGTGGTTAAATACCAATTCCCACTTCCGAATGCAGACAATCAAAGCTTGCTCGTCGCCCACCCCCTTAATTAAAACTTAAAATGAGGACCGTTTATGCACCCTATCTGGATTTGAACAGGTCCTCGATATAATTAAATTTTAGCAGAGAGTGCAAATGTCATTTAAGCGTATCTGCATACTTTCTGCAATTTAGAAAGGCCTCTGCGTATTTGCATTTCAAAAGGGCAATGCTTAATACCTCCATCTGAGACAAAGAAAACTATTTAAGAGCGAAATTATATCCTGTTGGTAAATATGCCTTTGATGTTGGGGAGATATGAGGAACGGTGCTCCTCTTTAGGGGGCATTTTAGAATCTTCCAAGGAATGAATCTTGGAATATTTTTAAAAAGGGAGAGAATCCTTGCCTTGGAATAATCAATAGTACTTGCAAAGCATAATTGGTTCCTTTGATACCAAACACTGCTGACTGTAAGCCACAGCTACCGGTCAGTCTGCATTGATCTTTCATCAATCAAATTCTGCCGGAAATATTAACAAATTAAAGATCTGCTGAGAGTCACGTTTACCTGTCACATAAACTTGAGTGTCTTTGAAATCAAAACTGCATAAAGTAATTTTTCCAATTCAAGAATATGAAAGCTGAACTCTTTTCAAAAAAATATAGTTTTCTTTCTAGTTTATATAGGAGTTCTAATACCTTTCAACCAATGAATTACTATCCAGTTCTTAATATTTTTTAACCAAATAATAGTTCTGCAAACGCTTCGTCAGTTAAACTAGTCGCCGCTTTGGGTTTTCACATATCGATTATTTCAAATATTAGAGCATCCTTAAGAGGTAGGCCACTAGAGTTTTTTGATGCCAACATATAATTCTCGGCACGCTCTATAAAAATGGCCCTGAGGATTAGTCAGCTATTTTCAGACGTTTCTGAGGTATGAGTTATAAATATTTTACGAGCCTCTTGAAGACGAAGCGCAACCCAATTTGTTAACGTTTTTTATCAAAAGAAAGTTATACTTATTCGGATTTTTGGAGTCTCATTAAGGGGCAAAACCCTGTAATTTTTATACCAAAAAATGTTCATCACGTTCTATCAAACCAAATGGTCCACCCCTTTTTTCTTATCAAAATAGCGCCCACTAGGAAATGCGAACTCTAAGAGGCAAAGCCCGGTTCTGATCTTAAGTAATCCTATTCATGACAAATGTTTCAAAACAGTCACATTTTTTTCTTCAAAAATAATATGTTTTAAGCAAAGTTTTCATACGCTGAATGCCTATTAATAGCCATAAAATGCTGTAGTCACATTATCATATTCCTAGATTGTCAATGAAATTTTAAGAATTAGAATCGACCTTTGAAACCAACTAAAACCATTATGAACACACCTATGTATTGTAAGCTGGAAATTTCCTGCAAAAACCTTTGAAGACTCGGCTTTCTATTATTAACAATATTCAAATTCATATTCATAACGAAAGCACAATGCGATATTGTTCTTGAGACATTGAAGGATAACCAGAAGTTGGTAATGATTGTAAAGAATTCTCATTGCTCAACGATAACATCAGTACGGACTTTTGGCACACTTTTTTCGTTGGTTAAGCAAGTTGAACTTTAGCTTCTTTGGTTGTTTGACGAGTTTGAGCATGAAATTGATGGGCAATTTGGGTGTTACATGAGTTGTCCTATAACGCCTTTAAAAGTCCATTGACTTTTCATATTACAAAAGTCATTAGTTTTTTAAATTTCCACACTCTAATTTGTTCGTAAAAACTGAGGTTTACGCATTTTTCGGCAAGAGACCGACAAAAGTGACGTTCCTTGATCTTATGTGTGACAAATTTAATAACTTTTTGTCGTCCTAAAATTGAATACTTTAATTCACTGTGAAATAAAATGAACTCGATCACAGACAAAAAAACCTCAGCTAATGATGCTCTGCACGAATAGATTTTCAGACTATCATGAAAATATTCTTTCATAGTCGGTTATTGTGGCTAAGCCGTTAAATTACTAGACTCAGCTGCTTTTGATATTTGCGTTATTCCCTCTCTTAGGTCAAACTTAAATAAGCAGTGGAATTAATACGTTCTTTGATCAGGGTATTAATTCCGGCATGTGCCAAATGGGTCATATGTGTAGCTAACCATATGTTTAACATTCGGTTTTGTAAAACGCTGCTATAAGCCAGATTTCGTCGGTTGATATCCTTTTACACTGGCACGAAAAAAGGTACATGAACAACAGACAAAAAATATCGTCGACAGCATACGGCTTTGTTCGGAAGTTAATGAAGTAGCAAAAGTGCTAAAACTGACGAAAACAAAAACCGTTTAGGAGATAGTTCGGTATGGTATCGGCTTTCAATTAGCTCTTAACGTTTTTCTAAGGGTTCACCGTTTAAGAAATTAAAAACCTGTCAACAATTTGATGTAGCATTAAACTGATGGCTCCGTATGTGGGGCTCAAATAGAATTACGCCGCATGTTTTTCAATTACGAAAATGAAGAGTGTATATTAATAAGAAATTACCTTCGATAAATTGAATTATGGGTTTTGATGAAGACACGTCATGATGAATATGTAATATGGTAAATTGAACTTATTTGATGAATTGGTAATATTTTGCTATCACGTGTGAGGGACCGTGTTTTCTCTTCGGAATTTTTGTCTTGAGAGTATCCCTATAGTCGATATTTTAGATATTTGCCGCTAATTACTGTTTTTAAGTGTGTGGCTAATCTGGCAATCAACGAAAGCTCGCACCACAGTTTCCTGACCGTCAATTTCACCTTAAATTCGGTAATTGGCGCAATTAACACCCAAAAAACTTCTAGCTAAATTGCTAGTTTCGAGATTATTTTCAGTGAGAACGCAATGGTAATTATGGGCGAGCAGAAAATGGATAATAACTCTATATTAATCATGTGAGGCATTATGTAACTTTTAAGGTGGCATAATGTTACGGAGATTTTATCCGCAGCACTTATTGTGCTCTTTGTACTTAAGAGAAGGCACGACAAGTAATTAATCAAATATTTTTGAAGCAAATAGTTTACTGTAACACTTTTTGATTTTAATGAATTTTCATATTGCAGTCGTCTGGAGCTAATGAATTTATTTCCGAAAACTCTACGTGACAGATAAAATACGGACGGAAAAAAAACTCGTTTACATCCAGGAAATTAAATATCTTGCCGACGAAAACCTTCAATTTATCTATCGGTATATCGTTATTCAATTACAAGTAAATGCTCACTATATTTGAAATTCTGGCAAAGGTAACAGGGCCGTAAACATAAATAATTGTTTTTACTTATTGGATATTTGCTTCCAAAAGATTAACAAAAAATGTTCAATAGCACAGGCGTTTGCTTTTTAAAAATAATTTCAATTGTATAGTGAACAATGTTCTTTTAAATGCATCATTTCAAAGAATTATCATATAATGTATTTTTATACTAAATGTATTTTTTCAATAAACTTTTTATTCGAAGAGTTATCGCAAAATGTATTAGGAAGTCAAAGGTATTTTTTTCTCTCAAATCCAGTCCTGTTCTTAGAGAAGTGGTAATTGACCAAAAGGTAAAAAATCCTCAAGAGTGTATTTATATTTACATTACTTTACGTTGACTCCGTACGAGAATTCTTACAATCACGAGATGCGCTTTACGGTTTTCTCACGGGTTCTCTAAACGGTTTTGCTTACCTAACAGTTAATTTCAAATTAGGCACTGCCTTTTAACTGTCGACCGGGGGCAAATTAAATATTATATTTTTCTGATTCTGGATTGGAAATAAAAGGAGTCGTACAATCCGAATTCGAAGTTACGGCAATTATGTTCTCTTTGAACTAACTGGAACAAAATTGGGAAAAGGAAACTTCAGCAAGAAAACTTTTATTTTTATTTGTTACATTTCTCTTCAAAGGAAATTTTATCAACCGTGTTTAAGTAATCTTGGATTTATATTCATCCATCAAAAAAGCACACTTAATACAGCTTAATATTTAATCTTGAAAAGTTTCTTGTTGCTTGCTAATTGGATAGTTTTGTTTAAATAAATGCAATTCATTGTTTATACTTTCCTGACTGAATTGTGAAAAAACAATTTCGTGCCAAATTTGAAGGTAGCAACAGCCCTGCATACAAACTGATGAAGGTGGAGAAAGACACCGAAACGTTTTTGTTATAAAATAATAAACAATATAATTGACTGTAACCCAGGAATTTTATTTTAAAATAAATACAATACCGAAAACATGTAGGCAGCATGAATGTTTAATAAAGATGCACTGTAGGCAAGGTACCTTCGATGATCATTACTTTCAAGGTTTCTTCCACCATGGCAGCATACAAAATAACTTATAATGAATTTTGCAATATGGCTATGTAATTATTTCTGCTAGGCTTACCATGCCTATGATATGATGGTATTTTATGGTAATCACATTAATTAAAAGCATTGGTCGGTACAGTATGTGGCTTTGTATCAGAAACATTAAGTTGAAGGAGAAAACTTGGACAACAAATATATAAGCGATAAATATAGGGGTTGTTTCTATTCAAACTCTAGTAAATTAAGTTATTACCTGGAGCTGTGAGTGGAGTGAATCCAACCGAAATTCATACAAATGTGTGGTTGGTCTACTCATGTGTGGTAGATAGTTGTTTGCAGGTATTATACATTTTTCATTGTATACTTAAAACTTTTGAATATTCAATCCAGAAGCATGTTTTCAAAATTGAACGAAACTGCATATAAAAGTTTAACATCTTATATCGGATTTCTTACCAAGCTTGACCGGGAAAAATTGCTTTTGCCCGAGAAGAAACTGAAATTTGAGTTTCATTTCCCAAGAGTTAATAGATTTGTTCAGTTAAGCATGTTTCTGTTTTTTGACAACGAACATACATCAACGCCTACTGAAGTTGTAACAATGCCATAACAAGAAAGAAGAAACCGATACGATCACTGATTTGCTAAAAAGAGACAAGCCTACAAGCGATCGTGGGATTCAAAAATATTTAAACTCAACCCATCCCATTGGCATTCAGGTGTTAACTTCTCGTCAAACAACTGAGGTTTGGTTTGGCTGGGTTATTGTTATGTGATTTTGTGTTTTTTATCTTTACTTCAAAACGTTCCTTGAGATCAAAAAGGAAGCTGAAGGTAACTCAGTTGATCCATCTAATGTTTCTCAAAATTGATTACTCGAAAAGGAAATCTTCGGAACACTGATCATCCGTGCGATGTGCCAAGTTTATGGGTCATCATACTCTAAAACTGAAATTATTATCAACTTTAACGCAAGATTCGGTTGAAACTTTTTCAAATACCGTGAATCATTCACTGTAAATGGCATCTGCGTTTTACCTATTGTTCAATCGATCAATTGTTATTTTGTTGCCTTGAAGTATGCAAGGCAATTTTTTGATGAACGCATAAAGTAATTTTTCCGTCAAAGCGTTTTTCCATGCATGCTGGAAACGTCGACTTTTAACATTTAAAAATGCCTCAAGTGTTAATATTTTCAGGTTTGCTTTTCAAATGAAATCTACATTCGGCTTGGTTTTAGTCAGTTAAATGTTCTCTAAAATAAACTAAAAGAACATGACAATAGTGCATATTACTTGAATTCAAAGCTTTCTCTCTAAAAGCGTCAGAGCTTATTGTTCTATACCGAACAAAAGAGATTTTCAATCAACGTGATTCCAGGTAATTTAAAAGGTGCGAGGTGGAAAATGTTTTAAATCACACCATCGTATTGCATGCATTTTTTAAGGCTCCTTTAAGAAGTAATTTCATGGTCTATCACGGGACGTTAACGAGAGTTTAAACCATTGTATTACCAAGGAAAAGAAAAACGCTGGAAGTTCTGCAGACTTGAAGAAATAGAGCTCAAGAAGACTATCGATTTATCTGTAAAGAGACTGTAATTGCTTAGAAGAAATTTAAATATTTGTCTCCAAATAAGCCCATATTTTCGTCATCAAAAAGAAATTGCCAAACTGGTTTTAAAGGCCATATAATCCGTCCATTACTGGAAACAATCGTAATTACATGTCCGTTAAAATTCTGACACACTTCCTAAACAAGTTTCAGTTTGAAGAAAGTGTAAAATCGTTTTGTTTAACTACCGTCAATCTCGCGGCCTGCCCGTCAATATAAACGAACAGTGAAAATACGCCACTTACATAAAACAAGCAAAGAAATCTAAAATCTAATTAGGAAAGCTTTCTTTTTTATGTAAAGAGTTAATTTAACTTTATTGCTCGCCACGACAAGACACTTCCAAGACAAAGTTGTACAGTAGCGCCTTGACGAAACCAACTACATATTGTATGTGATGTTTTAGTGTCTCAGTGGTTTTGTAACCACTTTCAGTTTTGCTAATGAGGTTTATGTACTTGTATGAAATGGCAATTTCATTGCAAATAAAACTTTGGGGAAATGAACTCGTTGCTATCCAGCATAGGTTTTTAGTTTCAAGCAGAATTTACCTATCACGACAGGCAATTGTTTCATCGAAGAAGATGCCGAAGATAAAGGAGTAAACTACACATATAATACAATAGGAACATTCTAATAGATGGTACAATTAGGGCATATTATTTCTAACGTTTATATTTATCTTCACATCTTCAAGCTACAAAGTTTGATGTCAATCCACGATGCTGAGTCATGCAGGAAAACCGTAACGACTAAATGTTTCATTTATTTTAAATTGCGTCTACTCATCATCGTGGGCTATTAAATTACGGTAACAAAATGCCAAATCGATACAAAACCACAGAGAACCTAAATTCAACTTCGAAGTAATCTGAAGATCGAGAGCAACATTTCGTAGGATGAAGATGCTCGAGTCGTGACCTAAGATCACGATTGCAGTCGAAGTAAATGGCAAAAGACGTTCACTCGTTGCTAATGTTACTTTACCTCCATCGATGCTGTGAGAATTGTATTCATCGAATTGTTATTTAATTTTCCCGCTGCTGGTTAAATCGACTAATAAATTGAAACTTGTCTTCGCTTCTACCACATATTTACATATGTGTGTCTTTAACTCCCACGTAATCCGAAAACTTATAAAACCTCTTAGGAATAAACAATGTTATAATTCGTATTAGCATCAATGCTTTAAAGGTACATTAATATTCCGTCATTAGACCTTGACGTTAATTCTAATTTACCTTCACAGTGTTGAATGTAACTGAGGAATTTTTTCCGTTTTCCGAATGCAAAGGTTTTAACTCATCCTCACAGGTGCAAACTGTTAACTCTTTAAAATATCACGTGGCATCGTTTACTCATCTGCTCGTATTTTGTTTCAGGGAACTCTGACAAGTGCATCACAATACCTGTTTTCCGCCCTAGACAGTAGGGCCTACTTGCGATCAGCAACTGTTTTACTTCCTTCGTCATGGCCGGACTCCTGTGCGTCTTCAGCTGTTTTGGGCGCTTCCGGAGAAGTTTCTGATATAACGGGTAAATTGATTTATCTCATTCAAGATAATAGTTACCCTAAAGTTGCAACTGCTGCTCCCAAATTAACGGGATGTTATAGAGAGGCAGCCAAAGTGGGCGATTAAGTTAACAAACTTCAGTTGTTAAGTAATGCAACAACAACATGAATGCAACAATTTGTTGGGGTTGACAAATAGAAATAGGCAACTGAATCTAATAAAAATAATGAAAACACACAGTATAGAATCGCCTTCTAACCGCTTTTCTCCTGTTTTTTCACTCATATTTCAACAATCTCAATGGGATTTTCTGAGAAACACCAAATTTTCTGAGAAACAGCCTGCTATTGAAAACCGAACAACCTCCAAGAAAGTTGCTGGTTTTTCTACTGACGCATCAACATGTGTGTTAAAACATTGTATTTGTTTCCAGTTCTACCATCGGATCCAATCAGAGGAAACCTCTACACCCAACAAACGCTTGGCTGCGGGAGACCCGGAGACCAAATTTTTCTGAGCTTCGAGAGTCTACAACATCGAAATCCTACTCTACCTCGAGCTTTGATCAAAGAATTCGCCATGTATCGTTATGGAGTATTTGAAGAGCAGGGCTACTTCAATGATCCCGTTTACCCAATGTGTTTTATCGACGATGTGAAGAAGAAAGTTAAAGTTACTGGATGCTCAGATTTGCCAATCAACGATAACGGAGCTTGCTCTTCGGATGACTCCACGCCTTATAACGTTACTGAGATGGTCGATCCAGACGCGAGATCGTCAATTATGTTTGCTGCTGAAGCTCCTTCAGTTTCAATGTTCTGTGATGATGGAAACCATGATCGGTATGCACCGACCAAACACAATCTGATTTGCCAGAGAAGAAGCGTATTGGATGTGATTTTGAAACATCCCGACTTCACTGAGGGTGGTGAGCAGCACAGTTTCAGTAATAATCAAATCGCTGATACTGCTCCTCTGATTGTTTATAAGAAGCAAAATTTGACTCGTTATGTCTTTGTGGTCGAAAGTAATAAAGATATGCTGCAGAGAGAGTCTTGGAGCTACTTGCGCTTGGCTAT
Organism: Dendroctonus valens; assembly: GCA_024550625.1. Taxonomy (NCBI): domain Eukaryota; kingdom Metazoa; phylum Arthropoda; class Insecta; order Coleoptera; family Curculionidae; genus Dendroctonus; species Dendroctonus valens. The sequence goes on from JAJTJO010000059.1 coordinate 169,079, forward strand.
TCGATTTTGGGCAAAGCACATTGTTCCCGATAATACTGAACTGGGACTGGTACTTGCCACCGCAACCCCGAACAAGTCCTTCAAAATTATGAGCATGAAAAGTAGCATTAACAAGTTTGGGTCCTTTATAACTAACAACCCAAACCGAGATAATTTCTACTCAGCTCTTCCCTACACACCAAGCGAATCTTCTCAACCCGGCTGTTTACACTGCGCTTTAAAGATCGCCATGGACATGCTGAATGAGCGTACAGTTTCCAATGGTCCTGCAAGCAACGTTATTATCGTTATAGCTCCCGGCATGATGCTTACTGATCAAATCAGGAATACTGTTGACGACTTGAAGCGAAATAAAATTCGAGTGGCTACGATTAATTATCCAGACATTGTAAGACCCAATACTTTGAGATATCTTGCTGAAGAGACCAACGGATATGATTATACCATTTTCGAGAAAAAGTTGAACGTGGCTACGACGATGCTGACCACTTATTTTGACCTCTACAATGTCCTAAATGATATTGTGCAGAAATTTTACTCAGGAAGTCAAGCGGATCTTCTAGTTGAGGTAAGTTCATAGACCACTTTATAATTTTCTCAAAGAAATAAAAAGATAAAGTATACGAAGGATGGTTTAAAGTTCGAGGTTTTTTGCCATAAATATTACCAGAGCATCCAAGCTTTTCGTGTGTTTCTGGAAGATAGTTTCCGTCCAGTTGCAGCTTCTAACTATTGCTCAACCTGTAGAAATATTACAATTATCTGGTTTCAAGTTATTCTTACTCGAATATTTAAGTTCACAATTATTTTGTTGCAGATTCATCGCAAAGAAATAACCGATAAAACTGGTAGACCCCTCGTGAGTGGAACTTTTATCCTGGACCCGAGCATGACTGAACAAGTGCAGTTTACCTTCTTCACCTACAACAACTACTCCCCTTTGTTCAAAGGGTTGAAACTAACCAGCCCAAGCAACCACATCTACGATACTAGAAACGACTTATACATCGACTTCAAGATGATCACTTTGAATGCCAACTTCTCTGAAAGTGGAACATGGACTTACAACGTCGAACCTTATGCGGGAAACCCTCAGCCCCATTATTTGCAAGTTTTGGCCACTCCGAATTCCGCTTACGTTCCAGTCGTGAAAGCCTCATTTAGAATCCAGAAACTTAACGCCGGATTGTTTGTTCTCGTGGCTGAAGCCAAGTATGGCGACTTGCCAATCCTTGGAGCCAAAGTTGAGGTGACAGTGACGAAGCAAGGGGTTAATGATACAACACCGCAAACATCAATCATTTACTTGTTGGATTCTGGGTCTGGAGATCCCGATATCACTAAAGGTGATGGAGTTTATACAAGATATTTCAGCCCTGAGGATGCGGGTCTTCACACTTTTGAAGCAGTAGTTAGCAACAATGATAACACTGCTTATACATGGAGTGCTTCGAAAAACCAAGGTAAGACCCAGTCAGTCACACACTTAAAAAAAACAAGCTTAACTTGTCAGAAATGCAAGCAAAATCCGTGAATCTTCTCGAAAAAAATATTAAGAAGTTCTTTGTTTTCCAGAGCACAAACCTTGCTGTGGCAGCTCGATTAAAAGCAACGGCGCACAACAGATTGCCCCATTTCAACGATTCCTGACCAAGCAAGCGCTAATCATCACAATGGAAGATATCAAAGATCAGTTGGAGAATCCCATTCCAGTTGGCAGAATCGGGGACTTGCGAGTAGAAATCTATGCTGAAGACATGAAAGCCAAACTCACATGGGCAGCACCTGACATGGGAGGAAACCGCGTCTCCCGATACGAAATTAAGTATGCATATAACGTTCTGGATATACTGGACAAATTCGAAACTGCCGCTAGTATTTGGGATACTGGAAATAACGGCCCTTATCCCATGGACGCTGGTTCCGAAACAACTTACATTATTGATATGTCTCAGAACAAGGAACTGCTGGATAGGCCGCTATATTTTGCCTTAAAATCTTACGGCACAGTGGGAGCAGACTTATCTGGACCTGTTTCCAACTTTGTTAGAGTTGTAGTTCCATCTCCACCTCCTCCACCGACTATCGCTCCAACAAGCTCACCAAATGAACAGTCCAAATGGCCAAATCACGTACATCCAATTGGCCGAGATCCCGTTGGTCCAAGAATTGCAAAGAGTATGTCTATGGGGTTGGAATTGATTCTACCGGTTGCAATTGGTATAATTCTTTTGGTAGTACTCCTAATAGTCTATTGCTACTTCTGCGTGGTCAGAAAGAGGGCTAACAGCAACCACAAGTCAGCGAAAGCCAATGCAATTAAAAAAGATAACTTGAATTCAACTATTACCATCGTCCCGAGCAGCCCTCAACATAATAACTCTTCTCCACAACATAATACCTATCAAAGTACTGAAGCTCCCGATCCTCACCAAGTCGGCGTGCCTGTCAACAACTATGCATATGAAGATGAAACGAAGAAGCGATATTCTTTGGTCAACCAACAGGAGCAGCAACTTATCGAAGAACTGAAGCAACAGCATCAGATGCAGCAACAAAGGGACAACTTGCCACCTGCGTATTCAGGATTGAGCGTTATTTCCAACAACACCATTAATCGAAATGGGCAACCGTTGAGTCCATACAACTCTTGGAGCGCGTCGCAACTGCTCCATGAGCACGAAAGACGATACAGTCCAATGGAAAATATGATGAATGAGGAGCCTTTGATGACCCATCAAGAAGTGCTGGCCCAGATGGATCACATGTCAATTAATGGTCAAAGTATGGATCATATGAACGTTAATGGACATCAGATTGTTGAACAATACCCCCCACCAGTTCCACCTCTGCCAGCTTTTAATAATGGGGGGTATCCAGTGAATTACAGCATTTATGGTGTTCATCAAGGCCCCCCTCCACAGAACCAGATCTACCAAAGCATGCCCAGAGATCAAAGCGTTCAATTTAACCAAAGCCTTCAAGGATCCATGACCTCAGTAAATAGCGGCGAGAAAAAACGTAGAAATGTGACGATGGTATAACAATACGTTGTATATAAAAGTGTGAGTGTAAAAGAGAGTGAAAGTTGTACAAGTTTCTTGTGAATACCCGATTTTGTATATTATGTATAATTTTTTTAGGAACTGTATATATCATTTTGACTAGTCAGAACATGCTGTATAATAATAAACTTGTTGTCTTGTGAACTTAATGTGGAAAGTATGCTTAAGTGTTGCCGTCTGGCAATTTATATTATCTTCATGCTACTTAATAATAAGATGCAATTATTAAACATGGCGTTATCTACTTGACTTTATAAAGCACAAACTCTCGTTTCACGTAACTTTATACATTGTAGTTGAGTAATGTCTTTGTATATATCGTACCCTTGAAGCCAGTACTTATAGTATTATACATTATAAGGAATATCCAAAAAAAGAAACGTTTTCGTTTTAGAAATGCATTGTTAAAAAGACTGATCTCACTTTTAATTTTGTTTTTATTTTGTTTAGTGGGGTTTGATTTTCATATTTTATTGTACATAATTTTCTTAGAATTAAGCCACCATGTACAAAATATTTTGTAGGATGAAACTTTGATGCCAGTAAATATTTGTCGTAATTGATATGGTTTTATTTGTTTTAATCCTTACTTAGGCCTTTTTCCTTAAAGAAACATACAGTTTTTTTTCCATCAAATGTATGAGATTTCGCCAGAATTCTGGCTTTAAAGCCCGGATTGCAATTTTTTTTTATATATTTTTTCAACGGTACAATTTTTTATTGAGAGCAATTATAAATAGCATAATGGGAATGGACTTAATAATGCAACGCAATTTATTTAAATGAAAATGCAGTTTATTTCACAAAGAACGTAAAGGGATGTTTAAGTGTACCAGTCCAAATAAGAAAATGTATATTTATGATGAACATATATGTAGTATCTCCTCAACTGGGTGGTAATTTGAAACCTTTTTAAACAGTATTTAAATGTTAATAAAATATTTTAAATACAACTTAAATCGAGTTTATAACTTTCAAGACTTTAATGTGTTAAAATAATTATTGGCATGAAACATGCAGTGATTTTGGAACCACGGCTTAACATAAGCGGAAAATAAATACACATGCGAATTTATGCGAATCTTTTTACAGCTTCCAAAGTTTTTCCGATATTTAACTTCCATGTTTAATAAACTTTTCTTTTTAGAATTTGCAGTATAAAATAATACTTGGTTCTTGTAATTATTGTCATTATTCCGATTAGGATTATATACATATTTTTGGTGTGTCATTTTATAAATTTAACTCGTTTGTTCAATGCGAAAACTTTTCTAGTTTGGTAATGTATTTCTTCTTTTCTATGGTCACTACTCAAGAACAACCAATATTTTTCTGCTGAGGCTCGCTATTGTCTATTAATCTTTAATCTATTTTAGTATCAGTAACTTGTCTCTAGAATTTAAATACATTTTCTTAAATTCCTTGGGAGCTATAACTCCCCCGTTTTGTTCTGTATCTCCCGGACAAAACGCCTAATAATACATGATTTGAATAAAAATGTGTATACAGCAGACTAACAATATTTTTTGACTGGAACGCCGTTAATTCCGACACATTTTCATTTCTGATAATTGCTAGTTTTAATGCTGACGACATATTGCGCAAACAGTTTTTATGGAAATAAATCTACATAACGATAAGAATATAATTGAAAAATAATAACAATTAAACTGCAGTGAAATTAGTGGCAAGGGAAGGCAAATGCAAACATTTTGAGCATGTGGTTGATGAAGAGGTTCTTTTTCGATTTCAATGAAAATTTTTTTAAAGTTTACCTTTCAGCTTAGATTGACTGATTGCCAATATTTTGGTTAATTGTTTTTCTATAATGGGAATATATGAGAGTCTAAATACCTAATTTAAAACTCCAGAAGGCAAAGTGAAAAGTAACTAAATAACTCGATGTGAATCATCAGATTGCTAGAAATCAATATAAGTATTTTTTTAAATTTCTTTGACTCAATGGCAAAATGTTTAGCTAATTTCTCAAGTTAGTTCATCTGGTTTGTGATTTAGTTGTTAAATTTATACGTTTATACGTTTATTGTTCGCTTTCGTAACGCTAAAGTTATATTACCAGAAAAAATATTTAATAAAAAAATTAACGCAAGCGATTTAATATCTAAATAATAAGTAAGCAATGAAAAAAAAAATAGTTTGCTAGTGAGAAGAATTTTGAATTGGCTATTTATCAAATCTCTATATAAAGTTAAAATATCATTCGCCATAAGTTGCATAAGCGAAAGATTGGTGGATGTTCAAATTGGATCTGCACTGTTAGCAAATATCAAAAATACAGTTTCTCTGATAAATATTGCAAAGTCTGTTCAGAAACTCGACAAATGTATGATCACGTAATTATTTAACTTGGAAGGAGCTTGATATAACGTTGAGAAGCATTTCAGTTCAATGAGCAATGCCCTGAAATCCCCAATCAAAAATTGAAGATTAGAGATGGAAGTTTAACTGAACCAATTCATCTGGAAATGTTTGAATAATTCGCACCATGTGGGCAAGTTGTAGGATACGCTAAAGTTTGCAAGTTTAGCCGTTTTGCATTGCAAATTGTTCATTACATAAGTTGATACATTTCGAGTCAGAGTATGCACTTATTGCAATCTATATTTCCCAATTGTTTTGCCACTTGAGTTGCAGCTTGCCATTACTTCCTACAGTTCTCCAAAGTTCTGACTTTGGAGTGACTGTTATAAGCCTAAATTACTTAGTTTATCAAATATTTTCACTGAGAATTTTTTACCCATTAATTTAATTAATTCTCTATAGCAACAATGCAGCTGCTGCTGAAATTAGCAATATTATGTTTAGTTGATCTGAAATATTTGCATTTGGAGGATATCAACTACTAACAGATGAACACAAGTTCGAAGGTCTAACTGAACTATTTCTCCGCAGTTGCAGCACCCATTTCGGAAGTTATTACAGGGTTAGTCGAAATAGTTTCGAGTTAAATGATATAAGTACGGATAATTTCCCATGAAACTGAAATTTCTAATTAAGCTGCTAGATGCATTTGCACTAAACCTTATAGTTACAGGTGCCGCCATTTGGCATTTAGAATAACCTTCTGAAGAATGTCCAGTTCATTGTACAAAATGTCCAGAAAGAAAAAATCGCAAATTAGTTACAATTCCAGATTTTTTCATGAACGGATATTTTCAGCCACGTTCAATTTAAGGGGTTTTAAAGCAGCAAAACATTTAAGAGAAGATATAAAATATATAGATTCTATGGCAAAAATGTGTTGAAAATGCTAAATGTGAAAAAATTTGGCTTTTTATGTGAATCTACAATTTGCATGAAAAAATGAGCACTCTAACTGAGAAAACTGCTAATATTTAGTTATGAAAATTTTAGGTATTTCATTCTCCATGCAATGGTGCTCTACACCAGCTTCACCTCTGTGAGTGCGTTAGCTCAATTTGTTCCTGTGATATGAGCAAAAAGGTGGAGTCATGTTTGAACCGAAATGTGCAATATTCAATTTTCGCATTTAGAGTGAAAACTTTCATTATTTCCAAACTTCAATTTCACTTGGGAAACAGGTTTTTGAATTTTCTATCCATTCAACGATGAAAAAAATTACCGAAAGAGCAAATTCATGTTTGAGCCTATGACAAAACAGTGTAAAACTAAAACTTATTTTGAAAATTTGCAATTATTGTATGAAAACTGCCAATATTTTTCAAGTGATATTTCATGACGTAAATCTGTTATTTCATTTTAGATCACGCGCTGTAGGAGTAGTAGTAAACATCTTTATTTCTAAAAAAGGCTATCGACCTATCGGTCTTTCTGCCCTTGTTTAATACATGTAGTCTTAATCTAAATAAAAAACAAAGATGAAAATTCTCTTATTCTAGGTTAATAATCTTATTAAATAAACTTTCCAATTCTAATAACAAGAACATTTTTTTTATTGTCCAGTAGTCAGTTGCGTTTGTAAGTGTTCGAGTAGCGTTGATGTAGGGAAACGGAAGCGGGATTGTCTGGTTGGTCTTGTAAGACAAAGGGGATTCAGTATGGTCCAGTTGTAGGGGTTGTTTGTCCATTTTGTCTGTAGATGTATGAGTCTTTCCGAAATCTTTGTCATGTTTGTGCGTTCGTATAGTAGTTGGGTGGAGGGGTTCTGTAGTGGGTTTTGGGGGTGTCTTATTCGTGTTATTAGTCTAAGTGCAATTTATGCGGTGTAGGAATAAACGCTTAAATTGAATTTGTTCTTGAATTGGGAGCAAAAAGGTGACATCATGTTTCAAACGATGACCTCATGTTGGACCTAAATGTGTAATATTTAACTTTTTCCTTTTTGGGTGAAAACTGTCACTATTTCCTACCTCAAGCTTTACGTAGTGAATTAATTTTCGAATTTCCTGTCCACTGATAGGTTTTCAAGACGGATAAACTGGTTCTTGAGATTTTAACAAAAAAACGGCGACTTTTTGAACCGATGGTCAAACTTTGCAAAACTCGCGCCAAACTAAAACTTATATAAAAATTTTGTTTTTTATGAGAACACTCAAAATGTTCCAAGTGATGCTTCAGTTCAGATATCTGCTATTTAATTCTCTATTGAGTAGACTAGAGATGAGCACGCGAGCTCAATTTGTTTTTTGATATGATTTGAGATATGAGCGAACAGACAGTATAATTTTTGAAATGCGATAGCCTTATTTTGAAACTAAATGTGTAAAATTCAAAATTTTCTTTAGTTTGAAAACCGCCAATATTTTCCTAGTAATGTTTCGCTTCGTACATCTGTTGTTCAAATCTCTATCTTAAAATCGGTAATTAGAAATAATGCTTATCTAATCTGGATCTGGATAAAAGTGCATACTCGTAAGAAAGCAATCCAAACTCATATCGAATTTATACAGGATATGGCTCATCGAAAGCGAAACAGAAACATTTTCGGATATTTCGAAATTTATATTCGAAAAAATACCTTTTGATTTTCGTTATAACGTTACCCAAAATGAGATAATCTCTATCAGCACCATTTCTTTTGTGCTTTTGAACTCGTCATTTTTGTTTTGTACACCATTCTGAAATGAGTTGTTCGCATTTTCAGATATTATTCACATTTATTTAACTGATTTCCGAAGTTTATCCGGTATCTAAATTATGGTGAGTCCAGACCTGACTAGCCGAGCCTGAGCCGAGCCTGATCCGAGCCTGACCCGCGGCAAATTCCTGTCACTTTTCGTCGAAACACCGATAGACGATCCATTTGCTGTCGGTGCTTTGACGAAACATCAAAGGAATTGCCGCGTTTAGTGGGACGGGATTTGTAGGCTCGTCGGAAATTTAGTTCGAAGGTTCGTAGCGAGTGTGTGGGCTGATCAGTTTTTTGTTAACCGTCCTTTGCTATGGAGTGGTCAGAAGAAAGCATCCTAAACCTAATTGCAACATATAAATCATATAAAATCTTGTGGGATCCCAACGATCGCGATTATTTTAAAAAAGAAAAAAAAATGTACGCCTGGAATAAAGTCTGTTCAACCGTCGGAAAATCGGTCGAGGCGAGCAAGAAGAAAATGACCAGCTTATTGGCGTCATACAGAAAAGAAAAAAAACCGAATTAAATCATCAATGAGAACTGCAAAAGGTAGGCAAATCTGGATAATGTTCATAATTTGGTGCTTATGTACTTTATGACTGTTATTTTCCCATAAAGTAAACTACAAATAAAGCAGTTTCAGTGCAAAAAAATGCGAATTGTGCATAAATTTGCAGAAAAATTATTAACAAACTTTTGAAAATCATGTTCAAACGACCCGATATTGATCATTGAAAATCAGATTGTTGTGTACTGTTAAATATTGTTTTAAGGACTAACAATCGATTATGTGACACACAAAATTGTGCCTAAGATCCACTGCAATAAAGTTTTTGCAAAACTGGGATCTATTTTAGACCTCCTGATTGATTGTGGTTATGTTCCACCCAGCGTTGCCGGACCGAAAACTTCGAAAGCGGTAGAATTGAAAGGAAAAACGTTTTTTTTCTAGAGATTTTTTTTCCATTTTTTCCGTAGATTTAAAAATAAAACGGTAAATAATTTAATGTCCCTCAATTTATGTTTTTCGAGTTTTTTAAGTGGTTTTCGAAGGTAAAAAAATCGCCTTTTGAACCAAATTTATTTAAATATAATAAAATAAAGAATTTATTTAAATAACTTAATTTACATAAAATAAAAAAAATACATAAAATAACTTGTCAAATGAGAAGATAGATGGCGGCATACCTACCGAAACGGTCATCAAGTGAAAAAATTTTTTGAAAAGTTTCTACAAAGTAGTAAAACTCAATTATTTTATGTTTTTTTTGTCTAGACCGACCCAAATTCAACGCATCTTAAAACTTACCGAATAAAGTTTAGCGTAAATATAAAGATTTTATTAAAGTTTGTAAATGTTTTCTAACATGATTCTATGGACGATACGCATTTTTCTTTAACTGAAACTACTTTATTTTAAGTGCACTTTAAGGAAAAATTAATAAGAACGTGAAACTCGGACAGACAAAAAGTACATGAGCACCCCTGAGGAAAAGTTAAATTTGAAAAGTAGCAATCAGAAACGGAATTTTAGAAACAAGAATTAGCAGCACTTTATTAGTAATTATTTAAATAATTGAAGTGACTGCAATTCAGTATTAAAGTGTATATCAAATTAAGTTTCTGTTCATGTTCATTATTTGGTACTTACAATATTTATGTAGGACCATATGAAATATACCGCAGTCGTTGGTTTGCTTTTGAAGCTTTCCGGTTTCTAGACGATAGAAACATGCCCCGGCAGAGATTAAAAACTGTAAGTCATGTTGTTTATCAGTATTTACTTTATTGTTGGTTTTGACTGTTCGTTTTTATTTTTTTTTTAAATTTGTGCTATTGTATATCTACTTCACCATCTGAAATTCTCCCCTTGAACCCCTACCTCCACAAATATAAAGCTAAAATTTGCATCAATCGCTGCCATTAATACAATGTTAAAGTGAGATTTTTAATTAAAAAAGTCAATGGAACCCGGGTAAATGATGTAGATTCCAGACTTTATTAATTGAATGGAACATGTGCCGTTTGTTTAGATGGTCTAGGAACATGTCCAGGTTTTGACATGTTCCTAGACCATCTAAACAAACAGCACCCAGACATCCAATTCACCATGGAAGTTGAACAAAACCACCAACTGGCCTTCCTGGATGTTTTGGTGTCTAGGCAGGGGAATCGTTTGGACCACAAGGTATATCGAAAAGCCACCCACACAGACAGATATCTTCACAAGCTATCTAACCACCATCCGAGTCAGAAGCAGGGAATAATTAAGACTCTCACGGATAGAGCCAGAAAAATATGTGGACCACAACATCTAACAACGGAACTACAGCACTTGGAAAAAGCTTTTCTTCAGAACGGATATTCCCAGTTGGACATCAAAAAAGCTGTAGGAGTGGGCCGTGCTGAAAAAAGTGAGTCCACTCTGAAAGCTTTCCTGCCCTATGTTCCCAGGGTTTCGGACAGAATTGGGAGGCTCTTGAGGAAACACAACATAAGAACGGTCTACAAGCCCACAACAAAGATCCGAGAATGTCTAGGGTCAGTTAACGGTAGGTAACGACGGCCTAAAAACCCGAAAAACCCACTTGTTTCAAGGAATGGCCTCGAAAGTCTATCTCTTTTGATAAAAATGTTAACCTTAATAAATGATTTGAAAACATATAAACGGGAAGAAAAAAGATCTTACTACAAATATTCAAACAAAACTAAATAAAATAATAAATTCATGGCATAAAAATAAATTCATAACGGATAATTTGAAACGAACACTGTCTTGCAACAACGGCCGAGCACCATATATATATGGCCTGCCAAAGCTTCACAAAGCAGGCCACCCATTGAGACCGATAGTTAGCAACATAAATGCCCCAACTTACCAATTATCTAAATATCTGTCATCTGTGCTGAGTAATATATTGGGAAAGTCGCAATATCACGTTAGGGATTCATGGAATTTCTGTGAATTTATAAGAAAGCAGAAAATACCTGAGAACCATCGCATAATATCACTTGATGTGGTATCTTTATACACAAACATCCCGGTAGATTGCTTAATACAGTGCATAAGGGGTAGATGGTCTGAAATAATGGAACACACATCATTACCCGAAAATGAATTTATTGGGGCGGTAGAGCTGTGCCTTAAGTCCACTTACTTCCAGTACGATGGCAATTTCTATTCACAAATATATGGAGTAGCTATGGGGTCTCCCATAGCTGCAACAATTGCAAACCTCGTGATGGAAAGTCTAGAAGAAAAACTAATACCGGAATTGAATTTTGAGTGTAGATAAACAATAGTTATAAAACAAAGAATCAATAAAATATACAATGCAAATAAATGGAACAACATAAATAATATAAAAAAGAAAAAAGAGGGTGAAATCAAGTATGTATCATTACCACACATACCAGAAATCAACACAAAAATAAAAAATGTTTTAAAACCGCATAATATTACTATGGCGGAAAAAACTAAAAACAACTTGGCAAAAGAGTGTTTTACAAAATTTAAGCCTAGAAGCGATAAGTTGGACACACCTAACGTAATATACAAGATTGACTGTTTGAACTGTGACAACACATATATAGGACAAACAGGGCAATATTTAAAGAAAAGAATATACGAACATAAGTATAGCTTAAGAAAGGTTAACGAAAATGCAACAGCATTAGCACAACATGCACAACAAAAGTTGCATGATTTTGATTTCGATAACACACAAATATTGATCAATGAGGACAACTATAATAAGAGAAGAATCCATGAAATGATACAAATCTAAGAAACATCAGAATGCAATAAATTTCAGATCAGATACAGACAATCTTAGCTCTGTGTATCATACGCTAATTAGATGATCGCATGTATGAACTGATTGGACCAGGTAAATGAAATGTAAACAGCTGATATTGAAAAATTGCCAAGCAATTCCTAGAATGCAAAGAAAAGACGAAAGATAAATAGTTTTTCTGTTTCGCTCGCTTGATATCGAATAAAATATGGAACATTCAGTGACCAGTGAAATGTGAAGTTGGTAGCAACTATATACGTAATTCAAATTTAGATCTCTAAACAATAGATTCATCACCTGAGAACAAAGGTCCCAAATTGTACTTTTTAATATGTGTGTGATTTGAATTTTAATAGGTTAATTTTGTGAATGTGTTTTTTTTTATTTTTAATTAAATTGATAATAAATGTAAAATGTATATTTTAGACAAACTGATGATGGTGGAGAAAGACACCGAAACGTATTTGTAACATTTTAAATAATAAACAATAAAATTGACTGAACCCAGGAAATTTTGAAATAAATTGAAGTACAGTCAGGAAAATATACACAACAATAAGAAAATAATGCCGATGCAAACAGTTTAAAAAAATAGATAACCGTATTTAAAAATACTTGGTCGCCATAGAGAATCAAATTCTACCATTCTATTTTTTTTTAATTACACTGTTGCTTTAAAAAGTTTATGTTTACATATATTTTTTTCAAGGAATCCCTTTTTTCAAGGAAGAACATGTTTAGGGCGTATTCATAGGTGCAAAACACGTTATTTAGTTAAGAAACTATATAAATGTAAAACATTAATGTCAATAATGTCCGCTTATAAAATCACAATTTTGTCCAGGATTTCGTCCGTGAACAAAACTATTGTAAAATGTAAGTTTTTTTTCCATTGTTCAGGAAGAAGGAATAGATACCGAAAAGCAGATAGAAGCTGAAAACAGCCAAATGGAGGAAAACGGTGGCGAAATACCAGATGCACAGGAAAGAATTGTGGCACGTTCTCGATCATCTACCAATGAAACTCCACCAAAGCGATTAAAAAAACAAAAAGAAAAACCACAACAGTCATTAACGGAAGATGATATTGACTTAATGGCGGGAGCTGCAAGTAGATTAAAACCCCCCATTTCAGACACACTTGAAGAGGTGCAGGCGTTTGGCAACTATATTATTTCAAAAATGAAATCATACTCCGATCAGACCAGAAAAAGTGTGGAGCACGCCATTTATGATGTTTTAGTCACAGCCGACAAAGGACATTACGAGCATTTACTTCCCCCAACTTACAAACCCACAACACCATCGTTTTACGATCCGCTTCATGTTTATTCACCTATTCAATCTCCTACGGGTTCTCAGCTTTCAACTAACAGTAATCCGTCCCCTCAGTCCACAGAGTCTTTAGGACGCCAACCGGAACCTTCTGCAATTAAGGTGCGTTCAGACCTCATAGATAAAGACAGTAAGTAACAACATCGAAGGAATTTGCTGCGGATCCAGACTCTGCTCGTCAGGTCTGGACGCACCTTAACATATGCACTGTGGAAATATTCTGATTGCTTCAAGCGATTTGGTTTCAATGTTTTGGTAAAAAGTAAGCACCTCAGATAATTTTTTTACAGGGTGTCAAATAAAAAAAGACATGATTTAGGAAAGTTCGGCAAGCTCCCAGTTGAACAAAAAAAAATTATTTTTTGGATCTCAACACCAAAAGTTTAAAGGTGAACCAAATAGTTATAGGGCGTTAGTTTATACTTGTCACAGATAACATCAACTACTTTGAAAAACATATAATTACACATACAACACACTTACGTTACAACTAACAATATTAATTTAATGGCAGTTCGTCAGGTGGTCGATCGAGATAATACATCTGAAACCAATTTAGAAAAAGTAATTGAGTAACCAGTTCAACTTGTAAATACATCAGGTTCAGCTACAAGCATCAAACTTGCCTCAACAAGATATGGCTCAATCCAGAGTCCCCACTTGGAGCCAACAGTTATCAACCCATAATGCTTATGGAAACTTTAATTGATGATCTCTTTCACTATCTCTGAACCCGGCAAGACTACAACCGAAGTTGCATCCTTCCACCGCTAATCCTGAGTTGTTAAGAGGTATTAAGGGAACAGCGCGCGAAATACCTCCTCAGGAAAAGCCTCCAACCACCGCTACTCCTGAGTTGTTAAGAGGTATTAAGGGAACAGCGCGCGAAATACCTCCTCAGGAGAGCCTTACCAGTCATCGGCGTTTATCATGATAAATAGTCTCTTAATTGGCCATACTAAGTACTGCTGGAATCAGCACACAGCCAGCACCCGCCTACTAGCGTTCTCTCTCTCAACGGGTTCAGAGCCCAGGTACTGCGGGAACAACGCGCAAACAGTACCCGTCCCTAACAATATTACTCAAACTGACTAAATAGATTACAACTTAACGAGCTGCACTCGTTTCCTTTTTATGGTTTTATACGAAGCATTAACAGTATCTAACTTTAAATGAAGATCGAAGAGAAACAGTTAAATATTAAGAAAGGTAAATAAATATAGAAGAAAGACAGAATGAATATTGAACTATAGTTGAAGAGGTTACTATCGTTAATGTTTTACCAAATAGAAATATGCTGAATAGGCTACTCTGTGAGAAACACTCACTACTTAACATTATCGTTAATCGTTCACCAAATAGAAATATGCTGAAGAGGCTACTCTGTGAGAAACACTCACCTTGCAAATAATTTACACTATCACGGACTGGCACTATCAATGTTGGTGAAAGTGGCACTGGTGTGAAGCAGGGACTAATTGCATTACGAATAATGTTTCCCTTATTTATATCAATGTTCCCACCCTCAGATTGGGTGGAGTTTCGATCAAGTTTGTTCCCGGATTCGAGTATTGGGAGGAGTTAAGTTCTGAATTCGACCTTCGATTCTAAACATCTGGGAAAGTTGTCTCGGAAGTAATGAAGAAAGCCGTCTTTGTGACTTACCGACAAAGACTGCGGGTGGTAGCTAAAAAGGCGCTCTTCAATAATTTGCGCATTGTCTTGTTAGCGAGGTTTGTATTGTTAACGTATGAATGAATGAATGAGACGAACTGTCTAAATACGACATCTGCTGTCCATCTGGGCATCCTCTTAGAATTTATTTGGCCCTGTGTCTACTTACGTCTTACATAGTTCAAAACGGTTTTTCAATTTTTAGGTAATTTCTTCTATTTACAGAGTGCTTTCAAAAAATCAATTTTTTGGTATTGCAGCAATACCTTTTCTTCTCATGTTCCGATTTACCGGATCTAGAGCTTATGTTGAAGCTAAAACTTCATAGACCATTTAAGACGAAAGTTCGACTTGCAACTGAAGTGATGTTCACTTTTGCATATTTCGTTCATCCATGCAAGTCGGAATATAGAAATTTCCACTGTTGAGCCCTAGATTTTGAAAATCGGTTCAAGAGAAAAAAATGTATCACTGCAAGACCCAACAGTATAAGTTTTGAGACCACTTTGTAAATAAATGAGATGGTCGAAAATTTCAAAAATTTTCCCGAAATATGAGATCTCAATGTATTTTAATGCCTGTGATGCTGAAACACAAAAAAAAACGGTTTATGTCCAACTGAGGGCATGTGAAACTGTCGCCTATTTTACATTGTTTCATTTGCCTATTGATGTTCAATATTAAAATGATGTTAGTTTTTAAGGTACCCGTAGATTAAGCAGCAGTAAGAAGGTGTAATCCTTGTTTGATAATAAATATGTCCAAGATTTCATATGCCATCTGAAGCTGTAATTTTGCAAAAACACACACGAACCAAAAAAGAATTTCACTAAATAACGCTTCAAACAGAAATCAAATCGCTCGCAGCAATCAGAATTTATTCAGTTCCAAAATTAGTCGAAAATTTTCGGTGTAACGTCTGTTTTTTAGTATAGCTTCAATTGAATTTAGAAAATTGTGCTATAAATGTTTCACTCACCATTCAGCGCCCCCGTCTCTGTCCCAATATTCCTAGCCCATTGCCATAGTCTAACGATCTTAAGAATCTCGAAGAAACTTCCACAAATGTCCTTAAACTCTAAAGATGCACTTTAATGGAAACGGTATTAATTTCTGATCGATAGCATCGATCTTGGAACTTGCGTCTTCCAACTTGGAAAAACGCGTTTACTTTCTAAAATTACACTACCAGTCGGGTAAATACGACCAAACGGCAAAGCAAACATTCATATTTAGGAAAATCGACAAAAAAAATTGAAAAATACTGAATGTTTTACCATTTTGGCAGAGCGAATTCCGCGCATTGTTTTCTATCAACCACTAAAAAAATAGACTAAACCGACGGATTTGTACGGGAATTGCCGATTTAACTCGATTGGGCATATGTTTATAAACATGTTTTGCTTAAAGTGACCACGAATGCGCAAACACACGATCATACTTTGTAAACATTGATTAATCTTAGGATTAACCATAGTATTGTATATTTCATTCCGCATTGGAATGAATTCCTGGGTTTTCAGTCAATTTTATTGTCACTAATTATGGTGTTATGTGATGAGCCCTGCGTTTCGTCCCGGGTCTACCTATTGGACTCGTCAGTAAGGCTTAGGTAGACCCTGCCTTATACGCCGGACATCGGTTATACCAGAGATTAGTTACTAAGAACTAATCTCTGGTTATACGCGTTCGGACGTAAATGAACCGAGCCGGTGTAGATCTTGTGCGGTGAGATGTTGGCAACTCGTGTTGCCGATGCTGCCACTCGTTCCATTCTGCTTTTTTTTTCCCAAGCATCTATCTTTCATCTCTCTTTCATCATCTCATCACATAACACCATAATTAGTGACAATAAAATTGACTGAAAACCCAGGAATGCATTGGAATGAATTAAAGTACAGTCAGGAAAAAGAATATACAAAACGAAGTATTGTATATCTCAATCAATATCAATATACAGCCTGACTGATATGGGGTGTCCCATGATTAGAAGTCTGTAATTTTTTAAATGATTTGATTTAATTTGGAAGAAAAAGTGTTTCAAAATAAACAACTTAAAAAACTGCATTTCAATATTTTCAATTCGATCGTCCTTTGCCTTGACAATATCCTGTAAACGGGTGATGAACGCATCGCACTCCCATCGAAGTGTTCCCTTGAGAGTTCAAGTTTCTTTGAGCAAAATTTGCCTTCAAAATACCCCAGATAGATAAACCTATTGGGTTCGCATCCGGATAATTTACCATCCATTGTGTTGCAGAAATGAAGAATGAACGTTGCGTTTTAACCATTCTTGGTTGACGCGGGCTTTGCGAGACGGAGCTGAGTATTGTTGGAATGTCCAGCATTTCCAGCTGAAATGTTTGTTTGTTCAGGGCTTCAATACACCTTCTAAAACCTTTTCACGGCAGATTGTTGCATTAACCTGCCACGATCCAAAAACATCAGCGGAGGGAGTCCATCGGCAGTCAATGCATACCATCAAATACGGTGGTGCTTGCTTTCTGGTGACCGTTCGAAAGTGTAAATTTTTGTTTGATCTCTCCTCCTCGCTCGGTCATTTTGGCTGTTATGACTTTGCTCTACTTTGAATATTGATTCACCAGAAAATAGGATGTTCGGTAAATGGCCACTGGCCTGCAAGCAAAGTAACTCCTTTGCTTTCCGGTTTTGACTGTTTTTTGTTCAGCAGTAATTTTATGTATTTTTCAGAACTCGTAAGGTTTGACTTTCAACTGATTTTTCAATATGTAATGCATTTGTTCAAGCGATATGTGCAGTTCAGCAGCCATATTTCTTCCACTTCGATACGGATTCCGTTCGATTCGTGCCTTCACTTTTGGAATGTTTTCTGGAATATGTGGACATTTGCAGGCCCGTTAATTAATTTGATATATATGAATAGAATCCACAAAAAAGTATCAGGAAAACAGTAACCAAGAATGTATTTTATTTTATACTTGCTTAGTTTGTAATAAACGACAAGTAAATGCCACCGAACTAAAACGGCATAGAAATTTAAAATTAATAAGTTCATAAAAAATGTAAGGTGGTGATTACAAGAAAACATAATAAAATATTCAACATTACACCAGAAATGAGGGGAGTAGCAAAATTGTAGTAAGGGGAAATGGAAACCCGTATACGTAGCCATAGATAAGGACGTAGATCTTATTGACTAAGGTCGTCGACTTACGGTCGTTTCTGCTGAGACTTCTTTTATACTTAAAACATGCTGATCATAGCAGAAACGATACTACGTCTTATTTTAAAAGGGTAATCGGATAAGTGACCATATAATTCTAGCGAACAGGCGAGTGTATCCTCCTAATGTTTGTAAATATATCAATCGGTCTTACTTTGTAAGTACTTTTTTCAAAATCAATGCTGCTCGGGATATATGAATGACGAGCTTCGTCCATCTATTAATGCCTTTGGGGAAAAACTAAACCTTTGACTAGAAAACAAACTTTTTAACTATATTTCATGCTTATTTTATTACAATATAATAGACTTTAACACGACCTTAAATCATACATAATTTTCCAACAACCAAAGAGACTAGAAGAGTAATCGAAATCGATGCAATATGAGCACTGTCCGTTTCACCTACCACGCCCTCATCATCGGTTTCCTCTTGTTCTGGAGTTTCTTCTTCAGGGGTTTCTTCATCAGCGTCATCGTCCGGGTTGGGGAATTCTTCTTCAGGTTGCTCAATCTCACCAGTATCGGCGCCAGCGTGATTGCAAAGATCAGATATGCAGACGTTGCAATTGAAGTTTGTTATTCTGGCAGGTATAATTGCCAGATAGTACGCGCAGATATCATAGAGTCCGACGTTGGTGAGTATGTACTCAGTCTCACATCCTCTCGAGGAAATATTTCTTGAGTCTACATTACAAGTGGAACCAGTATTATAATGTAGATATTTAATTCGCTTAAGGAGTAGATAGTTAGTAAATTAAATAATTAATAGCAGAAAATAAAGCGTACCAAACGTGTATGTCATATTAATGCAGACATTTGAGTATGTGTCTCGAACTCTTCGAACTGAAATTTCATCGTCTGTGGAAGCGCTACTGGTGGATACTATTTGCGAGCTGGAACAGCTTTGAATTTGTATGTTTTCTGGAACAATCGGGTCATTGCATCCCGCTCCATGAACTTCACTGTTGCAGAAATAACATTGTTGAGCAACGGAGTATACTCCCACTGAAAAAAATATATTTGCATACATTGTTTGCTGGTTCTGTTTCAGCCTGTTATTACGGTCGACGAGTTATCTTTAATTTGGGAGTTTGGTAAAAGTACTGTAATTTCCGTTGTGTTTGGTGTTAGTCTTTATTTATGGATCCAAGTTACTTTTTCGTCTGTTGGTGTTTGAAGTTTGTCTACAGCTTTTGCTGTGGTTTTGTCGTGCACGATTACTGAAGTGTCGTCAGCGCATTGCAATATGCGAGCTGATTTGGCTATGTTCATTTTGTCGTGTACACCTTGGTTCCATACATAATTTTTTTTTTCAAATTAGGTATTTTATAGTTTTCGAAAAATGTAGCTTGCATAAGAGTTATTTGTGCTAGATCATGCCAAAATGCTTATTGCTGTCCATAAAAGACATACCATTTTATTATTTTTGAGGCGAATAAATGTATCTAATATTTTTTATTACAAAATATCGTTTCGCTTTTAAACGGTCGTCATTAGAGCTTTTGATAAAGATAAATGTTTAGCGTAGAGAACGTAGAGAGCGTAGTTATTCCAAAATACTATTATCCCAATCTCATAGAATATGAAATAGTTACATGTCAAATTATCCCACTCAAACCAGTAGTTACTAAACAAATGAAAAAATCTTAACGTTTATGCCGTAGCTATAAATTTGATAAAATGTAAAGAAAAAAATTCAATGGTTTCTGAAATATAGGCGAACCACAATTGAGGAAAACATCTTTAACTGGGTACAAACTACATACCCAGAAAATATCTGTATATATTTAAGACAACTGATGTATTACTTCATCATTTTAAAACCAGATAATTTATTCTTCTAATGTGGAATTTATATATATTTCTATTTTTGTATACAGCATATTTCATTAACAGTATAATGTTTGTAACATGTTTGGAGGTCATCTATAATTAGTACGTGTACTGTTTAAATATGTTCAGTTATACTTAGCCAGTTCAAGATAAAATGAACAAATAGCTTAGTGAAGTCCCACACTGGCTTGCTGAAAACATCTATACATAACCTGTATTTTCTCAATAAGCTTCGACCCACGGCCTTTCTGCCCTTACATCTGTACATGTGTTTGTATCCATTCTCTAACGTAAACTTAAAATTATACAAAGCAAAAAAAAATCACTCATTCTATGTCTTGTTTTTTCATCGTCTAGTAGGTTGGTTCAGTCGTGTTGGAAGTGTTCAAGTAGTTATGTTGTTGGGAAGCGGAAGCGCGATTGTATCGTTTGTCTTGTGAGTCAAAGGGGATTCAGTAGGGTCCAGTTGTAGGGATTGTTTTCCATTTTGTTTGTAATTGAAGTTGTCTTTCGGTTATTCGAGTTATTTTTGTTCGTAGAGTAGAGTAGTTGGTTTGAGGGGTTGTGTAGTTGGTTTTGAGGATGTCTTATTTTGGTACTTGATCTCAGGACAATCTGTTCTGTTGTTTGAATGTGTTAGTTTGTTGTTGTGTTGTTAGTTTTTCTAGCTGCATTCGCTGTCAGTATATGTCTGTAGTCAAGCAAAGGTCTACATATTGATTGGTATATTTTTGTGGCGGTCTTTGTACTAATTCCTTTCTATTTTTTCGATTTTTATTCTTACGTTCTGTGCGTGTTTTGTAAATTTTAGTTTTTAGTTCAGTGTCATCCCTAGATATTTTGCCTTTTGTTTTGGTCTAGTTCTGTTTCCATAATTTGTTATTGAGGGAGAGTCGTCTTTAATTTGGTGGTTTGGTAAAAGTGGTTGCTTTTTAGTGGCGTTTGATGTAAGTCTTCATTTGTAGAACCATGCAATTGTATTGTCTGTTAGCGTTTGAAGTTTTTGTACTGCTTTTGCTGTCGTTTTGTCGTACACGATCAATGCAGTGTCGTCGGCGTATTGTAGTATGTAAGCAGATTTGTCAATGTGTGTTTTGTGGTGGAAACTGATTGTATATGTCGTGTCCTGGGATCCTTGCGGGATTCCTTGCTCAGGGGAGAAAGCAAAGGAGAGGGTGTTGTCTAAGCGTACTTATAGTTGTCTGTTGTCGTCGTATTGAGTATGTGTGTATAGTCTATACAGTTCCCTTTTGCGTTTGATTAGCCTTAGTATGAATTTCGGTAAACTGTGTTGATAGTATGTGTTTTTGGTGAATGGAGAAAATTTTTCAATGCGGTCGTTAATTGTTGTATGTTTTCCATTGAACATGTCCCTGTCTTTGATTGGTCTATGTGTGTTCTGTCCAGGTTGAGTTTCTGAGTGTGTTTTGTCGAATCCATAGGTTGCGTCTGTCGAAAGTCTATAATTTTTTTCATACAAAATTTTATGTATAAAATTTTAATAAAAATTTTTTTTTCTTTGCATTCTAGGAATAAGAAAAAGCGAAATATAAACAGTTTTTTTTTTGTTCTCTCTCTCTCGATATCGAATAAAATATGGAATTCAATAGCCAGTCAAATGTGAAGGTAGAAACAACTATACACGTAAGTTAAATTTAAATCTCTAAACAATAGATTCTAGTCTTTTACCACACATGTTTGTCCTGACTCATCACCTGAAAACCATTGTTCTTAATGTACTTTTTAATATGTGTGTGATTTGTATTTTAATATGTGAATTTTGATGAAATTTTTTTATTTAAATTGATGATAACTGTAAATGTATATTTTAGACAAACTGATGATGGTGGAGAAAGACACCGAAACGTATTTGTGACATTTTAAATAATAAACAATAAAATTGACTGAAACCCAGGAATTTTTTTGGGATAAATTGAAGTACAGTCAGGAAAAATATACACAACAATAATTACAGATAAAAATATCTTACTGTTTTGAAAAATTGAACATCAAACTTGTTGATGCGTTTAACGAGAAAGAATCTAACATTTTGAATGGAATCTAACAATTTGATGATTTTTTCTTCTTTTTGAACCTATGGTTACTTTAAACTAATGTTAAAATTTGCCTTACCGGACTGTAGGAGTAACGTAAAAACACACCAAAGCAAGAAATTGCCAAGACATCTTATCGCACAGTGCCATCAAAAGGATATCCAACGAAAGTGGAAGAATTATCGTAATAAACTTGAGATGAAATTCGGATCTGCCATTGTAAATTGATAATTATTAATCCTTTAATAAACATTTTTACGGCCCTTAATTACGGATATTATTTTATGATATATTGATCGATGTTTAGGTCAAATTTATGATCGTTTTTGTTGTTTAACTGATATGAATTTAATTAGTAACTATTAGTGATCGAACAAAAGGAATTTTTACTTAAGTACATGAAGTAATTCTTGGGGTTTAGAACTCAATATACATGGTGGTTTTAAAAAGATGAAAAAGTTTTGGGTGCGACAAGAATTAGAATTTATGGAAAATAAAGCCTGATAATTTTTTATAAACTGTCAACTATTCCGGTGTATAAACTACATGCATATTTTATAAAACTGAAAATAAAATTTATCAGCGAGTCTTTTCAATTTAAAACTCTTCGATTTTGTTCTAAATCATCTTTGCACATTTTCAATGAAATTTATCAATGTCTCTATAATTTTGCCTCAAATTAGTATTATTTTTAGAAAACAAAGCATCCATATAAAGATACTCATTTTGCCACTGCATTTATGTTTCTTTTATTCGAAGCTGAAAGTAATAGATTTCCTGTAGACTTAGAGTTTGTGGGATGTAGTTCAAATGCACCCTCCCTTATAGTGAATGATAATTAATTAATTGCAATCTGTGTAATTTTAGGCTTGAGAAAGAAAAATATGTTTGGAACGTGGTAATTAAACCTAAATTTTAATTAATTTAACATTAGTTATTAGTGTTTCACTAGTTGTTCCAGCATTCTGCTTCTCCGATGGATGAGAGAAGAACACACACTCAATATCCTGGAAGATGATTGTTTTGGCAAGGATTATAAAAAATCAGATTATCGGGACTTATTATTTTGGAGACACGTTGAACGGTCAAATTGAACCAAATGATATTTAAAATGTATTTTTTCACAGTGCCTATAACCTGATGAAACACGATAAAAATTTATGATTCGTTCATAAATTCGTTATTCATTTAAAAAATGTGGTATTCGCCCGAAAACTACGAGCTTCCATTTGAAATTTTCAAGTTGAGGGTCATATCATAATGCTGGAACACCGCGTATATTCTTTTTTTATCGGAATAACAGAATACGTGTCCGAATATTTTTCTGAAACAAAAATCCTGAATTTTAATGCAATTTATTATTTTCCTTATGAACTCAGTGTAAATGTATATTTACTTTTATTTGATTTTTTAAATTTAATTTTCTTTTAACACTGAAGCTCCTGGTAATCCTTAATTGCATTGAATCTAAACATAATTTTTGTTCACTTTGGTGGTAACAATACAATTTAACATTACATTAACAACAGTACAATTTAAAGTGAGTTTCATTTGTATGTTACTGCTCACTAATTTTACAGTGACATTCACAATTAGTACCTACATGTTATAAAATTATTATGCATTATTTCTTTAGTATCGATTATTGATTCTAACGGTATATATCATAAACTGGATTAAAATAAGAAAATAAATTACATCCGTATAAGTTAAGAAGCTTACTGTGAGTTTAAGGAACATTATAGCTGATAAAATGTTATCTGTTTCACTTAGTTATCGATGTCAACTTTTTGAGCTGAATTTTTCATCCACATCAATTAATATTATTCCAAATGTGAGCTAATTAAGGCTTTTAGAATTATCTAGGTTTGTTCAGGTGACCAATCATTATTAGGCATGATTCACTTTAGTGGCTTCTTAAAATTGATAATAAAAAAACAGTTATAAAGGGTGTTCCAATAAGAACGACGGATTTAAATTTTAAATAAGACATGTATATTTGTGGTATAAGTTTAAACATTTCTTGAAAAATGAAGTACACATCATGAGGTTATGAATGGAATAAGACATCGGACAAATGACCGCCTCGGCTTTGCTAGCATAGACGTGCTCTTTGCATGAAATTTTCAAGGATTGTTGCGCATACATTTTGCGGTATTCAGAGATACAGCGTTGAATTTCATCTTTTAAGGCTTCAATCGTTGTTGGTTGTTGACATATACTTGTGACTTAAAAAAACTCCAAATAAAAAATTCCAAAGGCGTTAAATCGCATGATCTGGGCGGCCAATGCCGATCTCCAAAACGAGAAATAACACGACCAGGAAATGACTCTTACAGTAATTCAACAGTTTCTCTGGCTGTGTGGCATGTTGCACCGTCCTGTTGAAACCACATGCTATTGAGATCCATATTTTGCAATTTTGGCACTAAAAAGTTAGTTAACATTTCACGATAACGAACACCACTCCTCGCGGTTAATGCTTGACCAACTGCATTTTCGAAGAAAAATGGTCCGATGATGCCTCCAGCCCACAATGCACACCAAACCGTGACTCTTTTTGGATGAATCTGTTTCTGAACGATCACTCGTGGATTTTCGAAACCCCAAACGTGACAATTTTCTCGACTAACGAAGCCATCAAGATAAAAATGGGCCTCGTCACTAAAGATGATTTTCTTTGAAAATCACCGTCCAATTTTCGTTGTTCCAAAATCCAATCAACAAAGGCTCGTTGCCCATGGTATTCCGGTTTTAGCTCTTGAGCCAATTCAACTTTGTACGCATGAAGCTTCAAATCTTTTGCAAAAATTCGTTGCATAGTCGTTGTGAAAACATCAATTTCCTGAGCTCTATGTCGAATTGATGTGGTTGGGCTTCCCTCAGCATTTGGTCTTACTGCTGCGATATTTGCAGTCTCGCGACCAGGACGAACGCCTGTTTCTGTTTTCACTTTATTAACAGACCCAGTTTGCTGAAATTTCTGCATTAATTTTCTCACAGTGGCTTCAGTTGGAGCATTCCAATGGCCCATAATTGTACGCATTTTGCGAACTGTGTCTGCAAAACTTCCACCACATTGATAATAATTTTTCACAATGAGAATTGAACCACTCCATTTTACTTAACCTCCTGCTGTCTACTAACGAACGGCCTTTTTTTAAATGTCAAATAAAGACGCTACAAATGGCGCGCAATTCAAAACCGTCGCTCTTATCGGAACACCCTTTATTATTATTGGACCAGATGTAATTTGAAACAACCAGGATAATATTCATATCATATTCACTCTTTATTTACGTATAGATGTTTGGGAAAAACAAGCCAATTTCTAGTTTTGCTGAAGTTTAACATCGTAAACATGATTACTTTGTTTTTTTTTCGTTTCAGTAAATATAAAGTATCTACAAAAAGGTTCAAACGCTTTTTAAATACAGTTTTTATGTGCATAGCATTTTCTTAAACAATGAGCTAGATTAGGATATTAATTCCTGCATAACAGCGCATTGTAAAAAAAGATATTTATATCATTATAATTAATATACATGATAAAAACTAGTCGCTACTTTTTTTTGTGAATTTATCAATCTTCAACAGGACCAGAAATAATATCGTTTGCAAAAGCTTCTCCAATATTTGAGTTGGATTAGACGTTTAAAGCAATTTTTTTACACCAAGTTAAGTTCGGCGGCTGCTGTCATTAGCTTATTTATCACGGAGATTTTAGGGCCATAATTTTACAAAATTGTAGTCCTTGACAAAAATGTAATTATTAAATTAATTTTTAGCAGTTTACAATTTTGATCTTAAATACTGGAAGACCTGAAAATTTAGAAAACTAATAATGAGTAATATCTTAAAAAAATTATAAATAAGTATGTAAGTAAATAATAATTGACGATTTGATAGATTTTTTAATTGATAATATATTGACGTCACAATGATTAGATCGTGAACGCCTGGGTATGGTTGGAAATATTTTTAGTTTAACTGTTTTTAAGGGATTATTGTATTATATTACCTCGCTATCTCATGGTCATACATCCTGAGTTGCAATTGATGTAGGTAGATAATGCAATGAAAGCAAAAAATTGTGAAAACCATCGCATTCTAATGTTTACTAAATTTCAAATTATTATTTGTATAAAACATGTGTTAAAACGTAATATATAATACAAAGCTACTACAATAACCAGTAATAAACGCTTTAATTTTTTATTTATAGTTTACAAACCGTGCAAACTACAATCGACTAAAAGCTTAAGTTATTTTATCTGAAACCTACCCGAGGCTAGAGGTGCTACGTTCGAATTCAATCCGCTGCAAGTGCGAAATGACAATATATTTCTTTTCCATTTTAACCCGAACAAGGAATCATCGCTCTGAACTTTTCTTTATAACATACTTTCACAGCGATAAAAGACAAATAAACAAAATAAACAAATCAACATCATATTACAAAATGATGATGACACTACACTATTGCAACAGTGAGCAGACTTTAGATGCTGAAGAAGAGAACAATCTTAAAGCTCTTATTCATTTGCAATGAAATTGTCCTTTAAATGGAGAACATAAAAGTAACGAACAACCACCTTCTCCTCTAAATCAGCAAATGAATAAAAAAATCTCCAGATTTACAACAATGATAGCTGACGGTCACATAACTCACGCCAAGTCAGGTGTCAAATATCTAGGAATTACAGCAAAAGAAGAATACAAAGTTACTCAACACATACGAAAATTAAGACCGATATCACTAAAAGAACAGATAAAAACAGACTATTGGTTGCTAACGTACAAAGAGAAAGGAATCAGCACAAAAACGGACACCAAAACATTCAAAAGAATATGTAGAGCTCTGTTGGAGAGAGAATAAGAAATTGCAACCAAGAAAACCAAACAATAAGTAAAAACCACCAAACAGACATCCTCAAAACACAATACACAATCCAACAACTCGAATTAAAAATTACGAATTAAGTAACATTTCAAAGACTGCTCCAAATGCATATAAAATTGAATAAGAACTTCCATTCCTGAACCATAGTGAATCCCCCCACAGCATCCAGGAGATCTATTTGGGAATATATTCTTCTGAATGAAAATTCGGAAGAAATTTTTGAATTGAACATTAGATGTTCTTGGTGTGTTTTCACATATAAAGAAGCTTTAGAAACTTGAGTCGAATGTAAAGCATATGCTGGCTGTCGAATTTTTATCTTGTAATTGAATCTATTTGTCTTTATTTACCCAAAATAATCCGTTTTTCATGCACCCTGAACACACTTCTCTATGTGATCATATTCAATTGATTTAGATACTGGTGACAACAAATTTCCAATTCACCCTTTTCGATTCATTTCTGCTTCTCAGAATCCTGGAAAATAGCTTTGAGTCATTTTTGCGTGCGCCAGACGTGTCATTTTTTATATACGCATATTAAATTTATCTTCGTTATCATCAGATAAAAGTAAGTATCGAATCATTTTGCTCTCATCATTAAAGAAGGTACACGTTTAGCTGATTCAAGGGATTATTTTTAAAGTATGGGGGTTATGTATTTTCCGAAAGTTTTTCTTTTAGTGTTCATTGCAGGAATTTGTTTTGGTAAGTTTTTG
The DNA here is from genome assembly GCA_024550625.1 of Dendroctonus valens. NCBI lineage: Eukaryota > Metazoa > Arthropoda > Insecta > Coleoptera > Curculionidae > Dendroctonus > Dendroctonus valens. The sequence continues at coordinate 196,739 of JAJTJO010000059.1, forward strand.
CTCCATATCACAAATTACCACAGTTAAATTTCACCATTTACAATACTAGGCGTATAACACTTTATTTGTTTAGTGTCGACACAAGATTCAGCAGTAACCTCATCAAGAAATTTGATATGCTACGAATGTGATCCTGGAAATTCTGCAAAACAATGCACTAGTCCGGTTGGATCAGGTGTTCAACAAACAACATGTTCTTCAAGTTCTACCGATGTGAATGCGACATTAGTTTGTATATCTGCAAATATTACTTATTGGGGTAAGTCTTCTTACAACATGTACTCATTGGACTGTGAATGGTAATAATATTTTCTTGAGATGTATTTTATTCCAAGTGTCGTTCCAAAAGACAAATTAGTGTAATAGTACATAATACATACATACATAGTAGTAATAATGTATTAGTCCATATTATTTCAATTTAAACAAAGTATATATTATATTTTATTCCCAGTAATTATTCCACGGTCATGTTATATCCGTAAACACCCTAAGTACTTTCTTTACAAAACATTTGCCTTCGGACCCACAAGAGAGAGTTAAGATACCCTGAATGAATAACAACATCCGAGTAGGTACCTATATTTCCAAACAGCCTTACAAAAAACGTTAACCCTGTCAACATCCCTCTCATCACAGAGTATAGCTTATTTTAGAAGTAAGGAGTCATTATTAGTCATATCGTTGTCGAGCTCTGAACTGGAGCTAATATTCTGGAATTGTCTTCTTCTCCTTCTTCTTCTACTTCTTGGAGAGCTGTCCATCTGTTAATTCTGAAGCTGCCTCTGCATTTTTTCCTGAGAGGTAGATTTCCAACTATCTCTCCATTTTTTATGTGACCTCCCGGGAGGTCTTGAGCCGGGCGGGTTGTTTTCTAGGACTATTTTCGGAAGTCTGTTCTCGTCCATCCGTCTTTGCCCCAGTATTGTTATTAGTGCGGATGCTTTGTTAATCTGGCTCAGGTCCTTAACTGGGTCATGGGTGCTTGATATGTCTATGCCCAGATATCTGAATTGCATCACCCGTTCTATGGGATTGTCCTCCACCACTAGCTTACATCTAAGTGGATCTTTCGCGATAGTCATACATTTGGTTTTGTTGATAGAAATGTTTATATTGAGTTGGCGGATTACTTGGAAGAACTGGAAGAGTTGTCTCTGCAGGTCGTTTGGTGATTCGGCAATAATTGCTACACCATCGGCATATCACATCATACCAATTCTTTTGTTGCCCATCTGTATCTGAGGTTAAGGTCTGTTACTTTATTTATAATTTTATCCATGACAAGGTTAAACAAAAAGGGACTTAGGCTGCCACCCTGTCTAATTCCTCCCGCTGTTGGAATGTTTTCAGTGAATTGATCTCCGGCTTTAACCACTGTTACGTTATTGTTATTTAGGTTATGGACTATCTTTGTTATGTTCGCTGGTGACTTACTTTTTTAATATATGTAGAATGTCTCCCAAACGAATCCTGTAAAACGCCATTGTTAGATCAATGAAGCAAATATACGCTGTGATACTATACTATATAGCCTTTTTTTATTTGTTTTTTATGAATATTGCGTCTGTTAATGACCGCCCCTTTGTGAAGCCCTGTTGTTCTTCAGCACTCTTAAGTTGCGTTTCCAATGTGTCCTTGAGAATACTCGTAATAGTTTCATTGCTGTTCAAGAGGGTTATTCCTCTATAGTTTTGCGGGCAGGTTTTTAGTCCTTTCTTAAATATTTGTTTCGAAACAAACAGTTTCGCTTAAGATTTTGTTAAATAGTTGCGATAGTTTCCTTGCAAGTTCGGAGCCTCCACATTTTAAAAGCTCGTTGGGGATGCCGGCCGGCGCGGGTGATTTTCGGTTTTTTAATTTCTTCAGTTTTGCTTCTATCTCTTCGTCAGTGATTGTACCACTTACATCTGTTTTGTATTCGTATATATTCAAAGTTTCTTCAGCATCGTAAAGCTCTTTAAAATGCTGTTGCCATGTCTCTATTGGCACTCCTTTGGTCTGCACGAACTCGTTAACTTGTTTTTTTCTGTGGTTTTAAGTGGTCAATTACAGTAGCTGCGATTAGTTGATACATGTGCATCTGTTGTACATACATGAGAAATAAGTGCATGAAGAAAGTTCTAATTTTCAATAAGTTAATGTACAAACATATAACATGTTTGTTTCAACGAAATTTTGGGAACAGTGACATATCGTTTAGTTTATCTCGAAATGATGAATTATCTCATGGCCATTTGAGATATTTATTACCATCCCAATGGAATCATGATGGTAGGTGCTTATCACTAAGCAAATAATCATCCCATCCTATTTGCGTCCATCCGTTTAGAGCAATGGTGAATTCTTGAATGTGTTCATCCGAAAAGTACGTAAATATTTTGCTTCGTAGCTGGAATCAATTATTTTTTGGTTAATGCCTTAATCAATTTGCGAGGATTTCGTCGCGAGGAAATCTTGTAGTATTTTCTGTTCTTTTTGGTTTATTAATTTTAAACGGATCGCATTATTATCAACTTTACATGTGATTATCATAAAAAGCTGTGACGGTTGAGAATCATTTTACTTCATTATTTTGACCAAAAAAATTATGTTTATTCAAAACTATTAACACTCTAAGATTTTACAAAGAGCGAGAAAATGATCAAAAAATATTCTAGCGACGAAAGAAAGAATTCTACTATTTTGCCTATCAAGACCCTCAATAAATTACAGCTTTGTTATAATCTATCGAGTGTGCTCGATAGATTATATATAAGAAGATATAGCGATAGATTTATAAGAAGAAGAGTTTTACTTAAAACAAATCCACAGCAAGTCTTCTAAGAATCCATCGAAACATTCTCAAAAAATCACTCAAAACATCATTATTTTATACCGATCACCACAATAGCAGAACAGCTGGACATTTTTTTCTTAATAGTTTATTGCATTATTTGATAAAAAAACAAATTTCAAAAGAAAACGTTATTTTAGGAGCAGAGGCTAACAACAGTGGAATTATCCGTGGATGTCGTGTGCAAGATGCTGCCGTAACTAACTACTGCGACTGGTTGAAAGAAGAAGTCGACGGTAGAAATGCTATCTTGAGTGCCTGTGAGAGCTGTAATACCACAAGATGCAATGGCATAGTTTTTCCAAATGCTGAATCCAGTAGCGCCAGTTCCTTATTCAAAATGGCATTCACAGCCTTCATTGTCAGTGTTTATTTGCTACTTTGTTTTAGCTATAAATTAATTGTCTCTTCTGATGTTTACGTTATCGAAATAGTTAGAAATATTACAATGTGCTTTTTATAACAATAATTTTATACATTTATACTTGATGAAGCTTGTGAAAATTTTAAATGATAGTGACCCTCATCTTTATGCGCACACTAACTCTGCTAAATTAAGACGATTTCGCTTATTTTACTACAAATCCTATATAGGGTGATCCAAAATTCTAGTCAATTAAGGGGGCTACATAGCAGTCCTTAAAGATAACCGATAAAGTAGTTGGTAAACGTTCATAGTGTTAAAAGCTGTTTAAAAAAAAATGAAACCTGCGCCAGTTTGCACGTGACTAGACTTTTTTTACCGATATTAATTTTTTTTAAATATTACGATCAGATTATTATGAAGCAATGACTATTTAATCTATTCTATTTCTCTAATATATTCTTCGTAATTTTACTTTGTTAAAATTTTAAATATGATATACTTTCGTTTATAAGGGATTTAAAAAATATCCTGCAGTTATGAGCAGAAAATTAAGGACTTATTAAATGTTAATATTTTAGGCGCACTTTGTAAAATTGTATGATTGACAAATAAATGCGAAAGGGTATTTAGTATTCTCTAGTACTTAGCGCATTAAATTAATTTATTAACCAACCGTGACAGCGACTTGGATGGTATCGTCAAAGTTTAAAAAATTCTACTACAGTAAATCCTGTTAATAACGGCCATTAAAAAAGTAAACAGTATTGCCGTTATATACAAGTGGCCGTAATTGCCAGGATTTCTGCCTCAAAAGAAAATACAATTAGGTTTTAAGATTTTTTATTTACATATTTTATTGTTTTTTGAAAGTAAATAAATTATAAAAATTATACGCGACTTTAATCTGAACAAAAACAAAACGAAACAGCTTAAAAGATTTCTACAAAATTCGGACTTTATAAAACAGCACCTCACCAACATTTATGATGCCCGCCAAACCCAGACTCAACACCAGACGTTCTACTGCACACAAGAAACTTAACAAACACCATCAACAACATAAACTTAACCAACGAACTTGGATCCGACCACCTGGCTATTACGTTTAACATAGACTTACAACATACGCAACCTACCTCCAGTACACATCCTATAGAAAAAAGTTAAACCTAACAAAGACTGACATGGACAAAGTGAAACAACATATACATGACTACATTCAATCGCAAGCACAGCCCATTTCAATATAAACCATACAACAACAACTTTCACTAGCATAGGAAAATTTAGCCCAGAAATAAAAAATGCTTTCTACCGACATACACTACCCAATTCATACTGAGACTCATAAAACAAAGAGAGACTGTACAGACTATATACAAACACAAATAACGACCTAAAAAAGACACTGAACCAACTTAACAAATGGCTAGAAACATGTCAAGAAATACAAAAAGACAAAGGCAAAACATACTGGCAAAAATTAAGAAACTAGCGCAATACAAAAAAACTGGCACTACTGACACGATTGACGAAATCGGAATAGAACGGTACATAGACAAAGAGAAAGCGGACGCGTTCGCCAGACACTATCAAAGGGCCTTCAGCATTTCGACAAACCCTAACTTCGACAATGACAACTGGAACTTGATCAGCGACTGGTACTTGAACTATTTCAACAGCTAAACTATACATACAACTGATCACAGACACAGAGTACATGAAGCCCTAGCGCATATCAAAAACACAGCACCGGAAAAGATAAAATAGAGGCAAAAATCCTGAAAAGCCTAACTCAAGAAACACACAAACAGATCCTAACTGAATTGAACAACTGCATTAGAAATAACAAAATTCCAAAAACATGGAAAAACGGCTTAATAAACCCTATACCCAAAAATGGACTGGACAATTCACAACCGAGCAATTACAGACCAATTACATTGCTATCAGTACTTAGTAAGGTTTTTGAGTACATAATAAGGCAGCGACTGGGAAAACTGGTCGGAAAGTACAACCATCGTATCAGTTCGGATTCAAACATCAGCACTCGACTATTCACCCACTGTCCACTCTGTCTAACAATATACAAACAACCCACCTAACTCACAGAAAGACAGTTTGCCTTTATGGACATTAACAAAGCTTTTGATAGTGTCTGGCATAGAGGCTTACTATACAAACTATACAAGCACACACACCAACATATCTACTACACACCATAAAGAACTTACTACAAAACAGACAACTACAAGTACGAATTGACAAAACACTGTCATTTTTTTTTCCCATGAACAAGGGCTCCCTCAAGGATCCCCGCTCTCACCGTTTCTCTACAATATATACTTCCATGATATATACAATTACAACTTACCAGACAAAAATCAAATCGACAGATCGGCATACATATTACAATACGCAGACGACACGGCACTTATTGTACATGACAAAACTACTGAGAGAGCAGCTCAAAAACTCCAAACACTGACAAACAACATAATGACATGGTTTTATAAATGGAGACTAACATCAAACGCGTCAAAAAACCAACTTCTGGTCACAAACCACAGACTCAACGCTGACTCCCCTACAATAACTGCAGACGGCCAAACGACACAACCAAAAAACGACGTAAAATATCTTGGAATCACAATTGACCACAAACTTAAATTCACTAAACACATTCGAAACATCAGGGCAGAAACAATAAAAAGAACAAAACACTTCCGATCACTAACCTACAAAGACAGAGGAATGAGCACAAACACCGCCACCAAAAAATATAAAGCTATTTGTAGACCCTTGCTAGACTAGGGACATATACTCATGACCAACGGAACAGAAAGGACAAAACGTTATATACAAACAACAGAACAAATTGCACTAAGACTAATAACACGAATAAGACACCCCCAAAACCCACTACACACCCCTCCACCCAACTACTATACGAACGCACAAACATGACAAAGATTTCGGATAGACTCATACATCTACAGACAAAATGGACAAACAACCCCTACAACTGGACCATACTGAATCCCCTTTGTCTTACAAGACCAACCAGACAATCCCGCTTCCGTTTCCCTACATCAACGCTACTCGAACACTTGCAAACGCAACTGACTACTGGACAATAAAATAATTTTTTCTTGTCATTAGAATTGGAAAGTTTATTTAATCAGATTATTAACCTAGAATAAGAGAATTTTCATCTTTGTTTTTATTTAGATTAAGACTACATGTATTAAACAAGGGCAGAAAGACCGATAGGTCGATAACTTTTTTAGAAATAAAGATGTTTTCTACTACTAAATTATAAATATTTCAAAAATACACACAATATCTATACGAAACACATAAATGCAAAAAAACACACAAAAAATTGCTTCAATCATACATTAAAAATGCTTTAAAAGTGTTTTTTTTAAGTATGATTCAATATTTGTTTGCTTTAAATTTTTAGCTTTGACTTAAAAACTTCAGCCTCACATGTGAGAAAATTCAAGAAACATTCGTTAAAGAGGTCACCATTGTTATTGTACAACATATGGTTCTGTATGTCTCTGAATTTTGCACACACTTCGCTCATATTAGACAAAGTAGGTTTTGGAGTTTCACATTCATCCACATTACTATTATCAGAGTTATGCTCTTCATCTTTATTGCACAGTTCCTCAATAATTTCCACAATACTGAAGTTAGAGCTCTCTGTAGGCACATGACTAATAGTTATAGAAGCAAATTTATCTAAATCCACAATTTCTTTATGAAGTGTAGGAAAAAGTTGGGCAAGAGGTACAATTTCTTCTTCTTCGTCAAAATTCCATCTTCGATAACATCGCTGAATCCGGCCTTGGAAAAACAGGAAGGGTGTTTGGCGGCTAAAAGACTAGTTTAACATTTTCTAATGGAACATTAGGATGTGACGTGGCATTATCCAAGAAAATATGACTTTTCTATTTTGTTTTTTCATTTTATTGTCAAATTTTTCAGGCATCTGGTCATAATTTCTGTTGTCATCCAGCCTTCTTATTAGAAACTTCAAAGGGTAATTTCTCAACATGATTACCCTTGAAACAGCGAGGATTTTTACTTTTTCCATAATTAATGGATTTTTTTTCTCCTTCCATATGCACACAGAAAAATAGTCAATCGTTGTTTTGCTGCCTTTTTCTCTGCACAATTCTCATTTTAAAGAAAAGTTTTATTTGGCATGGCGCGGTAATAAAACTGTTTCGTCAGCATTATATACATCTAGTGCAGAATAGCTTCTTAAAATCAACAGTAACTTGGTTTTCCAGGCCTCTACATTGTCTAAATTAATTTCTGCTGACATCACAAATCATTAAAAGTTATAGTGTGTCGACGGCAGATACTTTCCAACCATCCTTTGATGCTGTGGAAATTTTCCAACTTAAAACTGTTGCTTCCTCCATTTTACTTGTTTTGTTGTTTGTTTTTTCTTTTGTGTTGTTGAGAGAGATTTATAGTATTGTATATAAAAAATGTGTTGTTTTATTCAAGGAGATTCAAAGTGGTTGGTGTGTTGTGTGTTTTATAGTTTTACTTGTTTTGTTGTTTGTTTTTTCTTTTGTGTTGTTGAGAGAGATTTATAGTATTGTATATAAAAAATGTGTTGTTTTATTCAAGGAGATTCAAAGTGGTTGGTGTGTTGTGTGTTTTATAGTTTTACTTGTTTTGTTGTTTGTTTTTTCTTTTGTGTTGTTGAGAGAGATTTATAGTATTGTATATAAAAAATGTGTTGTTTTATTCAAGGAGATTCAAAGTGGTTGGTGTGTTGTGTGTTTTATAG